>OY482675.1:22855445-23332945 GCA_960531455.1 Urophora cardui | reverse complement strand
AATAATAATAATAATAATAATAATAATAATAATAATAATAATAATAATAATAATAATAATAATAATAATAATAATAATAATAATAATAATAATAATAATAATAATAATAATAATAATAATAATAATAATAATAATAATAATAATAATAATAATAATAATAATAATAATAATAATAATAATAATAATAATAATAATAATAATAATAATAATAATAATAATAATAATAATAATAATAATAATAATAATAATAATAATAATAATAATAATAATAATAATAATAATAATAATAATAATAATAATAATAATAATAATAATAATAATAATAATAATAATAATAATAATAATAATAATAATAATAATAATAATAATAATAATAATAATAATAATAATAATAATAATAATAATAATAATAATAATAATAATAATAATAATAATAATAATAATAATAATAATAATAATAATAATAATAATAATAATAATGATAATAATAATAATAATAATAATAATAATAATAATAATAATAATAATAATAATAATAATAATAATAATAATAATAATAATAATAATAATAATAATAATAATAATAATAATAATAATAATAATAATAATAATAATAATAATAATAATAATAATAATAATAATAATAATAATATAATAATAATAATAATAATAATAATAATAATAATAATAATAATAATAATAATAATAATAATAATAATAATAATAATAATAATAATAATAATAATAATAATAATAATAATAATAATAATAATAATAATAATAATAATAATAATAATAATAATAATAATAATAATAATAATAATAATAATAATAATAATAATAATAATAATAATAATAATAATAATAATAATAATAATAATAATAATAATAATAATAATAATAATAATAATAATAATAATAATAATAATAATAATAATAATAATAATAATAATAATAATAATAATAATAATAATAATAATAATAATAATAATAATAATAATAATAATAATAATAATAATAATAATAATAATAATAATAATAATAATAATAATAATAATAATAATAATAATAATAATAATAATTAATATAATAATAATAATAATAATAATAATAATAATAATAATAATAATAATAATAATAATAATAATAATAATAATAATAATAATAATAATAATAATAATAATAATAATAATAATAATAATAATAATAATAATAATAATAATAATAATAATAATAATAATAATAATAATAATAATAATAATAATAATAATAATAATAATAATAATAATAATAATAATAATAATAATAATAATAATAATAATAATAATAATAATAATAATAATAATAATAATAATAATAATAATAATAATAATAATAATAATAATAATAATAATAATAATAATAATAATAATAATAATAATAATAATAATAATAATAATGATAATAATAATAATGATAATGATAATAATAATAATAATAATAATAATAATAATAATAATAATAATAATAATAATAATAATAATAATAATAATAATAATAATAATAATAATAATAATAATAATAATAATAATAATAATAATAATAATAATAATAATAATAATAATAATAATAATAATAATAATAATAATAATAATAATAATAATAATAATAATAATAATAATAACAAGTAAGGAAGCCTAAGTTCGAGTGGAATCGAACATTAGATACTCAGCTGTATGCTTTCATTGTTTGTTTGCGTCTGATAGAATCACGGTGTATTTTATATAAAGCGAGTGCTGCAAAAAGTGGGCGTAGCCACGCCCATTTTCAACATTTGGTGGTCATAAACCGATTTGAATAAATTTTTGCATGTCTATTAACACAAGTTATAAAAGTGTATAAACCAAGCTTCGTTATAATATCTCAATTATTTGCCGAGTTATAGGCTAAGAAATGTCGTATATTCCTCTGTCTAAAAAGAGGCGGTGCCACGCCCATTTTCCAAAATTTTTATACTTTTTGTTTCCGGTCTATTGTGGAACTCATGCCACAAAATTTCAATGAATTACTTTTATATTTGACAAAGATATCGCTTAAAATGTTTTTATTAGGCCACTTTATAATACTCATATATAAAAGTGGGCGTGCTCGTCAACCGATTTCGCTAAAATTCTGAACATGTATTACCACAAGTAATAAAAGTGTACGCCCAAATTTCGTCATTATATATCAATTGTTTGTCGAGCTATGGGCTCAGAAATTTAGTATATTCCTGCTTCTAAAAAGAGGCGGTGCCACGCCCATTTTCCAAAATTTTTGTGTTTTTCGTTTTATGTCCATAGTTGGACTCCTGCCATAAAATTTCAATGATATATCTTTATATTTGACAGAGATATAGCTTAAAATTTTTTTATTGGGCCACTTTATAATACCCGTATATAAAAGTGGGCGTGGTCGTCATCCGATTTTGGCAATTTTTAGTCCAAACATTTGCCTAAGTAAGTATATTACGCACACCAAATTTCATCGATATATCTTCAACGGTTTCTGAGTTATGGCTCATAAAACTTTCAATGTTTGCCCCTTAATAAGTGGGCGTGGCACCGCCCATTTTTCAAAATTTTTGTGTTTTCTGTTTTATGTCCATAGTTGGACTCATGCGACAAAATTTCAGTGATATATCTTTATATTTGACAGAGATATCTCTTAAAATGTTTTTATTAGGTCACTTTATAATATACATATATAAAAGTGGGCGTGGCCGTCAACCGATTTTAACTATTTTCCGTCCAAATGTTTGGCTGAGTAAGTAAATCACGCATACCAAATTTCATCGATATATCTTCAATGGTTTCTGAGTTATGACATATAAAACTTTCCATGTTTGACCCTTAATAAGTGGGCGTGGCACCGCCCCTTTTCCAAAATTTCATCAAATTTCTTCATAGGGGCTGAGCTCAATACGTGGGTAAAATTTCATCGCTCCAGCTATATTAGTGACTGAGATACCAAATTTCCGATTTTTTCTATATAGGAAAAGTGGGCGTGGTCATGGTCCGATTTCGCCTATTTTCAATACCAACCGTCCCAGTCTCGATACCAACTTGCATTTCAAATTTCATCAAAATATCTCAATTTTTGCGCGAGTTAGAGTGTTTACAGACGGACGGACAGACGGACGGACATGCCTCAATCGATTTCTCTTTTCACCTGATTTCGATATATATAAGTCTATATCTATCTCGATTATTTCATTCTGTTACAATCCACCGTTATGTGATTAAAACTATAATACTCTGTGTACTAGTACAGCTGAGTATAATAATAATAATAATAATAATAATAATAATAATAATAATAATAATAATAATAATAATAATAATAATAATAATAATAATAATAATAATAATAATAATAATAATAATAATAATAATAATAATAATAATAATAATAATAATAATAATAATAATAATAATAATAATAATAATAATAATAATAATAATAATAATAATAATAATAGTAATAATTTCATTCAGGGTTTGAATTTGCTTGCTGCAAAACAGCAATAGCCGATGTTTTTTGCTTATTGCTGAATTCAGCCGAGCCAAAAACGAAAACACGAATCATTCGCTTCAGTTTTCAGCTGAGTCGTGTTTGCTTGTATAGTTAAGCCAAGCAACTCAATTTGAGAGGGTTGCTTTTACTTCCAGCAATTAGTTGAGTAGTAAATTTTTGCTTACAGTTGCTTATTTTGCTGAAACTAGTTTTTAAGCAAAATTCAACATGAAAAGATGTTTACAAATGGACATACATACATATTATGTGTATATACATACATACACATAAGTAAATATGTATAAAAAATCGAAATATGCGTAACAAATCGTTTCAGCAAAATAAGCAAAAGCAGAAAAAATGCAAAGACACAACTAATTGCTGGAAGTAAAATGAAATCCCCCAAATCGCGTTGCTTTGCTTAACTATACAAGCAAATACGGCTCAGCTGAATACTTGGCTGGCCGAGTGTGCTAATTTACTTTTCGTTAGCAAAAGCAAAGCAAAAGCAAATGCAGCAAAAGTAGCTAAGCAATTTCAAACCCTGATTTCATTTCATTTATTATAATGCAGCAGTACAATAAGAACAAGGCGTCTTTTGTATTACAACAATTTTACATTTATTTACTTAAAGCCAGTTAAAGAAAACGGTAGAGGAATTAGATGCCAAAAAGCAAAACAGTGGAGAGGAAAAAAAAAAACAAAAAAAAGAGGAAAAAGATTATGGGCCGTTTTCACCATCTCCGGTTAATTTAACCGGTGGTTATTTTGACGTAACTTGTATGGCGAGCTGTCAAATAAATTGCTTAACCGGGAGAAATCCTCCGGTTAAGCACTTAACCAGAGATGGTGAAACCGGCCCTATGAGAGTGATAATAGTAAGACTAGACAACTATAAGATAATAAATATAGTAATACATAAGAGAAAAGAAAAAGGGGTATATAGACTCAGTTATAGATATAGATAGCACATCTAGAGATTTTACATACATATATAATATTACTTTACTGGTTACGAAAGTACGACAACAAAACATTCCTAATATTGCTTTTGTTCACGCTACTACGAATACTTGTAGGAACGGAGTTCCATATACGGACAGCGTTGATGAAAAATAGTCTAGCAGATGGGAGGAAGTTATAATGCGGAATTATAAGGCCATGCACTCGAGCGGACTTTGCAAATGTTAGCTTCTCATAAAGGTAACCAGGCGTTTTCTCATTCATGAGGTTGGAAAGAAAGATGCAATTCCTTGCCTTCAGATGCTCGCTAAGTTCACACCCTAGTAGGCTAGTCCTCCAAGCGGATATATGTTCAAATCTCGATAGCCCGTACACATACCGCGTGACGTGGTTAATGGCTACATCCAGCTTATGAGCAGACTGAGAACCTAGCCTACTGTAAGATAAGTCCTGGTTGAAGTTAGAGCATAAGTTCAGTGACTGTTCAAGAGGACTGGACATATACAATTGGATATCATCCGCATATGCATGGATGCGAGCATGCTGACATACAGATAATACATCATTCACAAAAAGACTAAATAACAGTGGCCCCAGGATGGAACCTTGGGGAACACCAGACAGTATTGTACGTACCGAAGAGAACTTTAGATCTACCTTTACACGTTGAGACCTGCCAGTTAGATAACTCCTCATCAATTGTACCGCGGACGGACCAAAACCAAAGTTATTACGCAATTTTAGACAAAGCAATTCATGTTTAACTGTGTCAAATGCTTTAGAAAAGTCTAGTAAGCAGAGTAACGTTAAGTGTTTCTTGTCAAAAGCGATTCTTATTCCGTCTAATATTTTTATCATAGCTGTTGAACAGCTATGTTTGACTCTAAATCCAGACTGGAACTGTGAAAGTAAATTGCACACATTGACATGACGATATATCTGCTCAGACATAAGCGATTCAGCGACCTTCGATAAAGCAGGTAATATACTGATAGGCTGAAAGTCACAAGCACTAGCAGCAGACTTATTTTTAGCAACAGGAAGGACTGTGGTAACTTTCCACGCATCAGGGAAGCAGGAGGTTGTGAAACTATGGTTAATTATGTGCGTAAGGGTTGGTAAGATTACTGGCAATATTAGTTTTATAAATTGTATTGGTATTCCATCTACTCCAGTTGCGTTGGATTGTACTTTATACACGGTTTTTTCAACATCAAATTCAGACACTGCACTAAACTCAAACATCTGACCAACAGGCGGTATATAGGGACTAGCTTTGGACATGGAAGTACGGGAACAAGAAGCGGTTACACCATTTACAAATACTTCATTTAGAGTGTCACTAACATGAACACGCAATGACTTAAGATTGCGCCACAGGACATTGTTAGGCAGGGAGGGTTGGAGTTTCTTAGAAAAATAGATGCGCTTTTCACGGCGTACAATGAAAGTAGCTTCATTTCGTGCAGTTTTAAATGTACTCCACTTAATTTCAGTTCGGTCCCTCTTCCAAGCCGAGTATGCCTTGCTTCGCCTTTTAATGGCAACCCGAACTGTCCTGTTTACCCAAGGGCAGGATGAGCCTCTATTCAGCACAGTTTTAGCAGGAATATGAGCGGTAAAAGCTTGCGAGACCACTCTATTAAGAAAAGCAATCTTTTCATTCACTGAGCTGAAACCCCAGCAGGTAGACCAGTTAATTCCTACAAGATCATTAAAGAGGGCATCAACATTTAGACTACGATAATCTGGAAAAGTGTACACAGCAGTGGGCTCATTATCTCGGTCAAGTTTAATATCAAACGAACAAAAAATTTAATCATGGTCAGATATAAATGATACTTGGTCAAATTTTAGTACAATCGCGGGGTCAGATACAATAAAATAGTCAAGAAGACATGGAGAACAATTATTTCCATACCTCGTGGGCACATAAACGTTAACAAAAGACAAACTAACACCAGATAAACTATCAGCAAGACTAGAACTATAACAATCAATTTGTAACAAATTTATATTGAAATCACCACAGACAATAATATTATCATAGTCAGTTGAAACAGATGACAAATAACGAAAGAAGTCATACTGACTACAATATTTATTTGGATTGTAAACACAACAGATAAGGGTTCGAGATCGAAGAGTAGACAATTCCACAGACATATATTCAACACTACTTTCAACACTACTTCCAGTTGACTGAGACACCAGCTTAACTTTCAAGTAACTTTTATAGTAGATAGCCACACCACCTCCTATTTTCCCTACCCTATCATTTCTGAGTAACTTGTAGTTTTTAATATTCAAATGCGCATCCCTAGTATCAGGCCTAAACCAAGTTTCAGACACACATATAATGTCCACCGCTGAGTACTCGAAAACATTTCTTAACATGTCCATTTTCTCACCATTAAGGCTACGCGCATTGAAGTGAACAACCTTCAAACCCTTTTGGCTCCTACAGATAATATTCATCATTGCTAGACTACATTCATCAACGCTATATTTACTATTGGGTATAATCATCACTCAGTGCAGCGCGATAAACAAAAGCAAGATTAAAACAAGAGATGAAACCGTAGTTAAGGGAACACGGTAAATGAGCAAAAAGATGTGCTATCTTTACAACAAGAAATAAAATCAAAAGAGAATTAATTGAGAAATTTAACATAAATTTACATACATACACTGATATAGATACTGCAGTACATACAATTGCTGAGTGTCTCATCGAAATCGCTGCAAATCACCACCATCACAGATTTTGATAGCTGGAGAGCCCCTCTCTTGACGTACATATACAGCTCCCTTGAGCGTAAACACCGTTTGCAGCTTACCGTCACGTCTGAGCTTAAAAGCATCGTGTAAAATCTGTCGATCACTTCTGTAGAGGCTTTCGTAAATACTGAACTTGCCTTCCCAGCCCAGCACACCAATGGAGACGGCCTACTTTGCCCTCTTTCTATACTCCGAGAAAGCACGAAGTGTACGGTTGCGATCATGCGGAGAGTAAAATTTGATGATGATTGTATTGTTGTTAGCGTGCCCTGTGGAGACCTTCGTACGGAAAATATCTTTTATTGGTGGAGCCTTGAATTCAATCGAAAGGCAAATTTGATTAAAAATGCCCTGTAGGTTTTCATTTTCCATGTGCGGCACTCCGAAGGCAACAGCATCGGCCGCAAACTCAGAAATGCTTTTTTCTTTGACTACATTTCTAATACAGTTTCTGAGTTCAGCAATCTGACCCTCGTGTTTCAGTCCAACAGCCTCCAGTTCAGCAACTTTCGCAGCGGACTCGTCAATTCTGGACACAAGTGCAGCGACTTCATTATCGATCCTCTTTACTAACCGCTCTTCTAGCTCAGTTAATTTCGAAGAGTGCTTATTAAAGAGCGCGTTAAGGTGCTCAGTTTGCAAGCTGATTTTCTCCTCTATTTCTTTTATAGCTGCTAGAACAGTAGGGAGAGAAGCGCATTCGTCAAGTTTTGCAGCTTTCGCATAGTGCGACTCTCTGCTTGCGCGACGCTTAAGAGAGTGTTGAGTGGGCTGAGCTGCAGTAGACATTTTTAACGGCAAAATATGTACAAAATTTTCAGCACAAAGAACAACGAGAATTTAGAAAATTCTTTTTAAAGCGTGTATTTATGACGATATAATGAGAGCAATCAGCTTTAAATTTGCAAACTGTTATGGAACCTTGGCAGCATATCAACTGTGGGTGGACAATTATTTGAAGGTTGTGCCATGTTTAGTTGACGGCGGGAAGATTTGGGTCGATGTCTGTCCGTGTGCGACTAGCTATCCCGGAGCTTCAGCCACTAATGTGGGTTCGTTAAACAAACGACCGACCAAACCATCAACTTAAGAACACCCTAGGCCTAACAAGACAAAAATTTCATTCGCACACGTAAGGGTTTAGAGATCATCGAATAACATACCAATTACTTGACCTGTGAACATCATATCTGATTTAGCGCATCAATATATACATACATACATATGTACCCTTCATTTGGCGGCTCCGATTACTATTTGCCGCGTCTCTACCCGCCCAACCATGACCTTCCGTTTCCAGCTGAAAGTCCCAATAGAAATTAACAACAACTGAATTTCAGACCATTCAAATTAAATTAACAATTCATTTTATTCAAATGCAATCTTCAATCAAAATGGGTTGATACCAATATTTAGGCTTCTTAACATTCTAATAAGGTAAATTGTTTCTGTTGTTTTTTATTTTTCTTCTTAACTGATATATACATAGATATATTAAACAATTACAATTACCATGTATGTACATTGGTGAATGTTACAAATTTAGAAAAGGGGGCTGAGAGAGTTAAAGATTAGTAGTAGTACCACTCAAAAAGAAGAAGTGAGGAAAACAAATATTATGCTCTCATTGCTTAGCTAAGAGACATGCTAAGAGTAGCTTACGATTATTAAATCAAATACCAAATTCAAAGATAAACATTAGAGAAAAAAAGCGCCAAAAATAAAAAGCAAAAAAAACGCAAAGGCAAAGAAAAGCAAATAAGATCACTTACTTGACGTGTTGTTGTTGGAACTCGTAGAAGGCCTCAGACGACTATTCCGCTTTGCTGAAAAATAATAAAAAAAAAAAAAAAAAAGCTACGGGCATACTAAGAGGATTTAAAGTACTCTTATCATCATTTTCTTTTTCTTTTATGAGTAATTATATTTTCTTTCTCTTATATAATTATTACTTTTTTTCTTTTTGTTTTTCTCTCTTTTACTCTTTGGCTAGTGGCCTTTTATTCGGGTGGTGAAACTACTTTTTTTTTTATATATATTTATCGATTTACCAAAACTTTATCTTTCCTTCTTAATGTTTTAAATTTTTAGCTTTTCACATCCGGACCAAATTAAAAGTATTAATCTATTCTAGATAAATATATTCAATCCTTTTTTTTTTCTTTCTTCACACAATTTAAGTGACAATTATATCCGTATTCTTACATTTATTTTTCGGGTTCTTTGCAATCACATGGTTTTCACTCGTATTTTCTAAAGCTCGAGAAGAAACTGATTCAAGTATGTATCTAATATACATGAAACCAGCGATTAGGCTCTCTTATACCTCAAAATTTTGTGGAACGTCTATAGACGACGAGAAAAGATGTGAAATACACTAAAGTTCGTATTTCTTATTTTCAAAGTGATGCGCGCAATGCTTTCACTTCAGCGAGAAAAAAATAATGAAGTTTGTCAAACATACCCACTAACCTTCCAATTTGTTGTACAACGCGACCGACAAAATATCAAAATCGTTTGATCTTCATCCAACCGTCTGTCCAACTTTTACAACAGGCCCACTAATGTGACGATTTGTTGTACGAGCCCAAGTCGTACGATAAATTGCATGGTTAATGGGCCCTATAAGAAGGCAGCTCTCATGGCAGTAGATTGCTCACCTAGAGGTGGGAAGGAGTTGGCTAATACCGGTAGCTCGAGTTGTGAGGCAGTTGCAACTATGTGTGCTGAATCGAGTAGCAGTGCGGCTTCCAATGTCGTGATGGAGTTGCCGAGCTCTGGCTTGAGCGCCGAATCAACAGCCGATGAGTCTTCGGTTGTTTCTGAGCAGCTCCCGAAGCAGGGTGTGGCTAATCCACCGACCACTGGAAGCCAGGTAAGTGGTGAGGTGACTGGGAAGGGTGTTTTCACGAATGTGATCAGGGAGGAGAAAACCGGGTGCGACTTCAAGCCTCGTTTGGCCTTGATATCGCAAGAGTTTGATAAAAGGGTTTTCGGCATGGCTGGAGTCGGTTTGGCGGCAGCACGAGAGTTGGTGGCGTCATCTCGTGACTACCAGGGTCTCGTGGTCGACCTGATCTCCGAGGTCGCATGCCTTCGCGGCAAATTGGAGGTCCTCTCTGGTGGCGGTGGTGCGCATCCGCGTCTGTCTATGCCGACGCATGCTGAAGCATCGATGTTGCCTCCTCAGCTGTCCACGGCTGGGGGGGCTACCTCGGTGCCGAAACCTGTGGAGACATGGGCAGCCGTGGTGCAAGCCGCCGAGGCCAAGATGGCCTCCAGCGAGGTCGTCGAGAAGGTGATCAAGGAAGTCGGGCCGACCTTGGGTGTACGGATTCACGAAGTGAAGCAAATTCGCGCTGGTGGTGCCATCATCCGCACTCCGTCCGCTGCCGAAAGGGAGAAGGTGGTGTCTAACACCAAATTTAAGGAGGTGGGGTTGAAGGTGAGAGTGAATGAGAAGCCGGGTGCTAGGATTGTGATCCAAGGGGTTCATACGGAGATCTCTCCTGATGAATTCATGGATGAGCTCTTACGGCTGAACCTTAAGGAGATCAATCCTGCTGCCCAGAAGAAGGACGTCAGGTTGGTCAGTCGCCCCCGGGAGGTTGCCGCTGATGGGGTAACTAACGTTGTTCTTGAGGGGTCGGACAAGTTACTGTCCCCCTCCTGACGACCGGACGTTGCTAAAAGTGGTTCTCCTTCCGGGTGCGTCAGGACAACCTGGTGGCCGGCTGCTTCAGGTGCATGGGATTTGATCACCGTGTGGCTGAGTGCAAGGCTAAGTCGGATGTCTGTCGTCGGTGTGGGCAGGAAGA
The DNA here is from genome assembly GCA_960531455.1 of Urophora cardui. Taxonomy (NCBI): domain Eukaryota; kingdom Metazoa; phylum Arthropoda; class Insecta; order Diptera; family Tephritidae; genus Urophora; species Urophora cardui. Next base: position 23,321,849 of record OY482675.1, on the reverse strand, counting down.
GCACCGAGCTGGTAATTGCACCAATGCACGGCATTGTCGCAATTGCCAGTTTAAGAGAAAGCCTGCTGGACATCTTATGTTGCCTGGCGGTTGTCCCATCTACGCTGCCATTGTTGCCCGTGCGAACGCCAGACATTGAGTATGGAAGTGATTCAACTCAACTGTCAGAGGTCGTATGCTGTCATGTGTGAGTTGGGTCCGTTGATGATTGAGGGGCGGGCCAGTGTTGCCTTACTCCAGTAGCCCCATTTCACCCACGGTGTGGTGAGGGGCCTTCCTGGAGGCTTCCGGATCTTCACTGATCTGGAGGTCAACGTTGCGATTGTTGTGAATGAGCCGAGTTACGAATGTGTGTTGGTGGATGCATCGGAATGAGGTGTGTGTATATGTATTGAGGGTACTTTTAGTAGAGTGTATGTGGCTAGCTTATACTGTAAGTTTAGTCAGCCCGTTGAGCCCTATTTGAGGTACCTTGATACGGTGCTACTCCTCGCGAGTAGCAATCCTGTTATCCTAGGTTTGGATGCGAATGCCTCATCCTCTGCCTGGATTAGTAAACTGTCTAGACACTCGTCTGGTTATGCCAGTAGCCAGAGGGGTGAGGTAATGAGTGAATGAATGGTTGACAGCCTCTGGCTGTTATGTGATGAATGAACCGAGTGAATCTTTTAGTTTTGATGGGCCAATGGGCGTGAGTAACATTGACATGACGCTCATGAATGAGGCAGCAACTCGAATGTTTGTATATAATCTTTAGATAGGCTGTGTTGGTCTAATATGTGCCAGTGCGAAGGAAAAAAACACTTTTCGCATCCACTTTATGCCCGACGTTTCGGTAAACTCCTTACCATCTTCAGGGGCGTTTCTTTATTTTCATACAACATAAAAAGAAAGATTATAACACCAAAAATTAGTTACAAACATATATATAGATACATAGGTTACAAATGAACCAGATAAAAATCACAAAAATAATATCACAACGCGACTTACTTATGAACAGAAAAAATAATTACATTTCGGAAAAAAATTACTAACATAAATACATATATGTACATATAGACAAAAATAAAACCACATACTTCTTTTTTGAGATACGTTAGTTACACTAATGTGAGTTTAGGTGGAGTATTATGAGGGGTTGGGGGATTAGTGATCAGATTGTAATTACCCCCCTTAACCGCCAGCGTGTGGAGGGTGAGTGTAATTTAAAGAGATGGCGAACTTCGGGTGCTGATTGCGTCCAATACGGACGGTGCGTGAGGGATGCGGTATTTAATATACCGCTCAGAGTGTTTCAGGAACTGGGGGTTGACGTGCAAATTGCTCGTCTGAATGAATGCGTTTGGAGTGTGAATGATAGTATGTTCCAGAAATGGAAAAAGGTGCGGTTTAAGAAAGTGAGATGGTGGACTAGGGAGCTTGAGTCGAAGAAGCGTTCCGTCAGGCATGCGAAACGCATGTTTCAGCGTGCCCGGCTGAATGATGCTGGGAGTGTAACCCAGCTGAGGAGTCAACTTAGTACGGAGATGAGTGAGTACAAGAGGTTGATTTTGCGTACGAAAGAAGGTGAATGGAGGGGGGTTGTCAATGACAAGCGTGAAGACCCCTCGGGGAAGTTCTATCGGATCTGTAGGGGTCCCGGTCGTCAGGCATTATTAGCTCTCTCCACGTCCGAGGGAACCGGATCCATACGTGAGGGGATTGTATCAGTGCTCTTCTTGGTGAATTCTTTCTTAGGGTTGAGGTATCGGTTCCTCATGCACAGGAGGTGCCAATACCTCCACTATATGACGAAGAGGTTAAATATGCGTTTGACCTGGTCAGGTCTAAACGGTCGCCGGGTTTTGATGGTTTGAACGGAGAGATGTGAAAATGCTTGTGGAAGTTCGTTCCGGAATACTTGATGGCTGTTTATAACAAATGCATATGGGAGGCATACTTTCCACGTGAGTGGAAAGTGGCTAGGGTTGTTATTCTGCTGAAGTCGCCCGACAAGATTAGGACTGAACCCCGGTCCTACCGGGGAATCAGCCTCCTTCCAGTGCTTGGCAAGGTACTTGAACGGATCATGGTCGAGCGGCTTCAGGAAATTACGCGGGCTGTTGGTCGGATAGGCAGTATGGTTTCAGGAAAGGTCGGAGTGTTGAGGACGCTTGGATGTATGCTCAGAATGCTGTAGCGATGAGTGTCAATAAATATGTCCTTGGCATATTTATTGACTTCAAGGGGGCGTTTGACTACCTTCGCTGGGACAGAGATATTGAACGGCTGGAAGAGCTCCGCTGCCCGGAGTTAACTTTGTGGCGCAGTTACTTCCAAGGCAGAAGAGCCTCCATCATTGGTGTTAATGAAAGTGTGGAAGTGGATGTGGTTCGCGGTTGTCCGCAGGGATCCATCTGTGGTCCATATATATGGAACCTAATGATGGACTCCCTGCTGCGGCAACTCGAGCCACTGTGTAAATGCTGTGCGTATGCGGACGACCTTCTACTATTGGTGGAAGGTCAGTCAAGAGCGGATGTCGAGAGGAGTGGGGAAAACCTGTGTGAGATGGTGCAAGCATGGGGAAATTTCGTGGGTGTGGACATATCGTGCGTGTGAATGGTGTCAGCATCAGATATGCGACGCAAGTCAATTATCTGGAGCTGAAAATGGGTGAAATAATGTGTTTTACCCCGCATTTTGTACGGCTGAAAGAGCGATTGTTGAGTGTTGTGGGCCAAGTTCGCCGTATTATCAGGTGTGAGTGGGGCCTCAGCCGTCGGGCTGTTCGGACTATATACCGTGGTCTCTTCGTGGCTGTGTAAGTAACTTACCGCTGTGGCTGCTGTATTAATCGCAAGTGGTTTCTGTATTTCAAAGGGAAAGCGCGCTGACTTTCAGAAAACTTAATTTCGTTAAGTCAACGGCTTTATACATATGTATGTATACATATGTGTACTTAAACTGTGCTCTATATATAGGCGATTTCCCGTGGCAGTGATCCAGATCCGGATAAGTTTGCGTGCAAATGCAACAAGAATTTTGTGATCCTGGTGTTTATCTGTATCAATTTCGGATCCGTATAGATTGTAATAGATTTTTTTGATTCAGATAAATACCAGGATCACAAAATTTTTGTTGCATTTGCTTGCAAAATTTGTATCCGGATCTGGATCACTGCCACGGGAACTCACCTTATATGTACGTAAATGCGGATTAGGGATGGTCGAAATATTTAGACTCTGATCTAAACAAATTGAGATATTATGACGAAACTTGGTGTATATAATTTTATAACTCGTGGTAATACATGTTCAAAATTTTAGCGAAATCGGTTGACGACCACGCCCAATTCTATATATAGGAACTATGAAATGGCCTAATAAAAAACATTTTAAGCGATATGTTTGTCAAATGTAAAGGTAATTCATTGAAATTGAGTGGCATGCGTCCCACAATAGCCCGGAAAAAAAAAACAAAAATTTTGGAAAATGTGTGTGGCACCGCCCCTTTTTAGACAAAGGAATCTACGAGATTTCGGAGCACATAACTCGACAAATAATTGAGATGTTATGACGAAACTTAGTGTATAAACTTGTATTACTTTTGGTAGTATAACATATTGTGTTCAAAAATTTAGCGAATCGGTTTACGAGCACGCCACTTTTAAACAAAGATATTTCTGGAATACCCTTTGGGAATTTGTAACGTGACATCTTTGTAACAAGAAGTCATGAATGAAATTTTGCACTAACAATAATATTTTTGCGCTTAGTTGGATGATTGATACAAATTTTGAAAATAGGCGTGGCTATGACCACTTTATGCGGCACTCGCTTTATATAAAATACACCGCGATTCAATCAAAGGAAACAAACAATGAAAGCATACAGCTGAGTATCTAATGTTCGATTCTACTCGAACTTAGGCTTCCTTACTTGTTATAAAAGAATTTCATTTCATATAAACAACTGAAGAAACAGAAATATATATAGAATATTTTTGCTTTCAAAAATTTTTTTTCTTATAAATAAAACACAGTAGAAAATAGAAAAAAATAATTCCGTTTTCAATTCAGTTTTTTTAAAGAGCATATATATGTAATCTTCGGTTTTTTAACGTAATACAAATTAGCGCACACCAAAACCATCTGGAGGAATGGTATAACTATAAACGAAATATTGAGGTCGTTTCGGTTTAAAAAATTCAGTTTCTTAAAGTCATACAAATTAAAAAAAAATTATTTTCTTTATCCGTTTCCATTTTTAAATGTTAATTAACATCAAAAACCCAAAAATATGCAGCATATTGACATTTGTGGCGTTACTTCTTTGTAACTAGCATGTTAATAACAGCAATACCATATAATAATATAAATCAGGGACCGATAATAATCATTATTCGTTATATTTTCAATGGAAAAAATCAAATACTTGCAAATATCGTAGAAGAATATCGAGTATGTGTGTGTGCATGTCTGAAAGAGCACTATCCGGATCCACCATTATCGGAAAATTGTAAGCGATGTTCATAAAAATGACAAATAATCATTATTTGTTGTATTATTTTTTTGATCAGAAATAAAACTTATTAATATTTGTTGTTTGCCGGCTCCAGGTGGTAAGAAAAACAATCAAAAATTTTTTTTATATATTTTTCATGCCAATATATTTCGATTACTTTCAGCCGGCAAACAACAAATATTAACCAATAAAGGTCGCCAAACATTACATATATAAAACTTATTATTTAAGCGATATTTTATATTTCAGAAACAATCATTATTTTTTGAGTTTTATTTTTTTTGATCAGAAGTAAAACTTATTCCTTGAGTGATATTTTATATATCACAAATAATAATTAATTTCTTGTTTTAGTTTTATTTTTTTGCATCTCTGAAGTTCTCCGACGGATGAAAAATTAAACTCAAACAAAAAATTTATGATTATTTCTGATATATAAAATATTACTTAAGGAATAAGTTTTATTTCTGATAAAAAAAATAAAAATAAAAAAATAATGATTATTTCTGATCAAGGAATAAGTTTTATTTCTGATCAAAAGAATAAAGCTAAAAAAATAATGATCATTTCTGAAAGGTAAAATATCACTCAAGGTATGTTTTATTTCTGATTAAAAAAAAATAAAACTAAAAAAATAATGATTATTTTAGATGAAATGTATAAAAACTCAAAATATAATTATTAAATCTTGATTTTTATTATAAAACTTATAATGATTACGGTCCCTGATATAAATAATACTTCGTGAAAAAGAGCGAAATTTCGAATTACAAATTTCGAAAAATTACTATTCTCCTTGATTTTTTTTCCTGAAAAAGAAATGTATACTAATAAAGGATCTGTCAATTAAATTTGGTTTTAAAAGCCTCCCCCAGCTGTTTTCGTTTCCACATGGTTGGGTAATCTAACCGATTTTTTCGACCATAAAATATCCTTTTTGTTTCACTTGGAGAAAATCGCCAAAAATAAAGTATTCATCGAATCTTTTTAATATTACGCTTAAAATGTTTGCAATAAAACAGAATAATTTTAAAAAGGATAAAACTTTCCTGATTTTTACTTCTTAAAAAAAAACCAATAAAAACAAAATTTTTTCAATAATCGCAAAAAATCAATAAAATTTTTACTTTGAAAAGTTAGTATTGAAAATAGGTGAAATTGGACTATAACAACGCACACATGTCATACGAGGGCTGCTCTATATATTTTTAGCCTAATAATGAGAAGTGTTGCCAGGTGCAATCTGACATTTCCATTGGAAAGTCTGACATTTTTTAGCATAATCGTACTCAGAACGTTTTGACGTGCGACCATCATTTGTGTTGTTTACAGTGACTTGAAAAATTAATTTGGAAAAAGAATGAAATTAACTCGTGAACATTTCCGTGCGATCATTCACAACTTTCGACGTGGATTATCACGACAAGAGTGCATTGATGAACTTAAATCTTTATATGGCGATGATGCACCATCCTATGGCACTGTGAAAAATTGGTATAATGAATTCAATCGTGGTCGACGCTCGCTCAAAGACCAATTCCGTGAAGGTCGTCCGAAAACGGCCGTTGGGCCAGGGAACATTGATGCCGTGCATGAACTCATAATGCAAGATCGTCATGTGACCTACCGTGAGATAGAGACATCCTTGGATATTTCTCCCACTAGCATACATTCGATATTGCATAAACGCCTGTAGCGCAATTCACTAACTTTTTTAACCACATTTTCTATGGTTAAGTTAGCTTAACAACAATTTTAACAACTTTTATATTCACTAACTTTTGTCTACTCAAATTGAGGTTAAAACAAAACAGCCGTTTTCCTTAACATCTGAAAAATTTTGAAGTTATCGGCATTTCAGTTTGTGCAGTTAAAATATCTTCAGTAACTTTTTTTCAGTAAAATATTATTTTTAAACCTTTTATAAATGGCTTTTGAATATATTGCCTACGATTTGGCTGCAAGCGCCGAAGAATCTCACGAAAATGTACAGGCGTTTCCTGCGGGACATAGACGATCCCTTCGAGCTGGCGCCATCTGAATTTCGCAAATTATAACGGATGGGTCCGGAAATGGTGACAGAGGTAGTGGAGCGTTTATAAACATACCTCAAAGGTCAGAGGATTACTGCAATTTCAGCAGAAACACAAGTAATGTAGTTATTGAAATTGTGATATTTCTTTACTTTACGTAAATATTTGGCATTTATGGTGTTGTGTGCTGTTAGATTTTACGCCACCGGCTGCTACCAACGGCCTGTAGGCGAACAGTGGGGCTTGTCGATGAGCCAATCATCCATCAGCCGGTGCATTCATCGCGTAACTGATGCCAAGAATGACAGGATGCTCTTTGAGGAAATTAAGTTTCCTATGACGCAAGAGGATCGCTAAGCTGCGAAAGAATTTTTTTCGGCGGCGACTTCGCCATTCGTTGGGGGTACAATAGGTGTAATAGATTACACACATGTATCCATTTTGGCACCGAATTTTCATGAAGAAGCGTATGTTAACCATCGCGGATATCACTCCATAAATGTCCAAATGTTAACATAATCACTTTAAAAGAAAATATATGCTAATATATACATATGTATGTATAATTTCTAGATATGTGACCCAAACCTGAAAATACTCAACGTGAATGCTAAATTCCCAGGAGCACGTCACGACGCATATATATGGAGTTCTTGTGCCGTACGGAGAATATTGCAAAGAGCCCATGAAGATGGAAATCGGAATATGTTCCTCATTGGTATTATCTTTCCTACTTTAAAATGTGCATATCTAATTTTAAAAACCTTACCTCCAGGTGATTCCGGATACCTTTTGGAGCCGTGGCTTATGACGCCCTTACCGAACCAGCCTGAGGGTACTCCGAAATTCCGCTATAATGAGGCCCTGTGCAAATCTCGAAATCCAATAGAACGTGTGTTTGGCGTTCTTAAAGGGACTTGGCGGTGTTTATCGCAACAAAGGGTTCTTTTGTTTGAGCCCGGCTTTGCTGGTAAGATTGTTAATGCGTGCGAGTGACCAAGTTTCGATGGCAAATGATACCAATCTTTTCTTGGACGCAAATATGACTGATAACTTTAGTTATTCGGGTTCGGTATCTTGCGCTGGAAAACGAGTTCAAGAAAGGTTGACAGCAAATTTTTTCTCGTAGTCATATGCTGCAGCAAATCACCCTTCCTTCTCCCTTGTTATTTCCTTTATCATTGATCCTCCTCATCTCCTATTTTTCAATATGTATGTGTATTTAAAACTTTTCCATATTTTTGTAAAATAAATTAAAAACAAAAGTACTTTTAATTTAAATTGATGGTGAATTCTTAATTGTTGGGGTAAGTGGAAAAAAATTCAACAACTGATGGTAAATTGATTTCATTTATTCAGGTATCAAGTTGACAAAAGTGAAACATAAAAATTAAAACTTGGCTGTTTATAGTTATCGGTATCATCAGTTATAAAAGGCATTAAAGATTTTATAAAAAGTTTAAGTAAAATACGCCAATACGGTCCCGATCGTAAGGTGAGAAGCGAAATAAAAAATACAAGTCTCAGCTAATTTATTCATTGTATTAACTTTCGATAGTTTCCAAAAAAAGTTTTATGAAATTACACATGCAGCAAAAACAATTAAAAATAAAATTAAAATGTATTTTTAAGATCAAAAACTATCTTATAATAATTCTTAAAGATATTCCAAATTACTTCAATTGTTTTTATTGCATGTGTAATTCCATAAAACTTTTTTTTGGAAACTACCGAAAGTTAATACAATGAATAAATTAGCTGAGACTTGTGTTTTTTATTTCGCTTCTCACCTTACGATCGGGACACTATTTGCGTATTTTAATTAAACTTTTTATAAAATCTTTAATAATGCCTTTTATAACTGATGATAAGTTACAATTAGTCACAACCAAAATTGGACAGTGGTAATTAGTAAATTTTTCAAATTATTTTCGTTATAAATTTTGTTCTTCTATTATACCATTCAAGTATGGATGGTCGCTCAGCAAAAACCACTTTAATGAGTATTGAAAATTTAGCTTAAAGTTGTAAGTTGTTGTTTAAGAATATCAAAAATTTTCCTGATTTTTAATTTTTTTCTTCTGAGGGGTCTTTGGCGTTTCCTTTTATATAAAAAGCAAAATTGCACAGGTTTATATAAAAGAAAATGCCAAAATCCGGTCAGAAAAAATGCCAAAAATCAGGAAAATTTTTGATATTTTTAAGGTTTTACAACTTTAAGCAAAAATTTCAATACTAATTAAAGTGGATCTTGCTGAGCGACCATCCAACTTCAATGGTATAATAGAAGAATAAAATGTAAAACGAAATTATTTGAAAAATTTACTAATTACCACCGTGCTATCTTAAAGTTAACTTAAACTAATTCTAATTAGCGATCGTATCGCTTAGTCTATTAAATGCCTTGGCGCAATCCCGCAGACCCTCCCCATAACCGCAATGGCGTTTGCCAAAACCATATCGTTCTTCTCCTTATGGTTGTGGATCTTCTCCAGCAAAGCCACTTGCCTCACTTGAGCTTCGGCTAGCATCTATGAACAAAAGAAAAAAACGATTAAAAAAATTAAATTGTCGGATATATAATATGGCTTTTATATTGACACGTTTTAGCCATTAATACTTGCTGAATGTTTTTGATTTAAAATATGTACATATGTACAAATATTAAAATAAAATAAAATATCAGTGGCTAAAATATGTTAATGAAATTTATATGTATTCTAATAAGACCGGTATTCATAAAAAATAAAATAGGGTTTAACAAAAACATATGTATATAAAGTGACATTTTCATACAATTTTGCCATTTTAACAGCTTAATAACAGTCAGTTTCACGAAATCCTTTAAGTTTAATTTAATTTTTTTTACTTGAATTTTATACGAAATCTGACAGGGAAAAAATTAAGTTTCCACTAAACTTTTTTCGTGAAACTGGCTGTAAATCTACATATTTTATTTTTTATGAATACCGGTCAAATAGTTTCACTGTGTAATTATTTCTTACCCTCAAAGATTCTGCCTGACTTTCGTCAATTTTTAGAAACATTTTCTGCACATCCTCGCGTTTATTCTTCAATCCCCTGCGTGGTGTTTGTGCAGGAGTTTTTGTTGTTGTTGGTGCTTATGTAGTTGTTGTTGCTGTTGTAGTTGCGGCTGTTGCTATTGCCGATGTTGTTGCACGCGCCACTGTCGGCGTCTCTGCCCGCGCCTCGTAGGCGTAACTAAAAAACTCCTCGCCCTACAGAAAATGAAACAAAAAGTTAATAATATATGTACATACATAAATAAATTATGACTATCACCTTACCCCTTCCAATGGTAAACTTTCCGGACAATTCTCCGCGCCTCCTATATAGGTCTCGCCGACCAAATCCACTACACGCAACTCCACGTCCGTTAGAGGTGCTTCAGGTATGGGCCTATTCCCAGTGCGTACCTTATTGCTGGTGCGGGCTTTTAAGTCGTGCCAAGCCTATTAACGAAATAAGAACCAAAGAAAAAAGTTGCAAATACTACGTACATATGTGTGTATATGCATTTATGCTTATCATATTTAAATTAAGGCTCATACATACATGTAAGTAGGTATATACCCATATGTTCTAGTAAAATATATAACTAAATATCTCCAACCTTATTCCTGGGACACGAATGTGCAAATTTTCCTACAAGCCACAGATAATTACTATCTTTTACAGATTCAGGATTCATGCATAGGGATTACATATACTTACGTACATAAATATGCACATAAGATCAAAACATTAATATCCATGGATCCATATGTATGTATATAGGTATCTATATCATCCTGAAGGAAAACACTCCTTCTAATTTATGCATGTGTGTACATGCATACTACATGCATACCGTTCTGGAAGAAAACATACCGCTCGTAATGATGCCAGTGATTTCATAGCACAAAATTAAGGGGAACTTTAATGGACTACAAAATCTATTTTTTATTTACAAAAACCAACTACAAAATCACGAGCGATACACTTTTCCATGAATTTGTGATTCACTTTTCATTCACTTATACTTACATTATACCACTGCTCAACAGTCTTTGTTGCTCCTCCCGTCGCGTTGAGCTTAGCTGCCACTTCCTATCACCTCTTTTGGTGCTCCAGCTTGCAATGTAGGCGCTTGAACTTTCCGGACGCTAGCCCTTCATCCTCGCCCAGAACGTCCAACAATGCTCTCATCTGCTCCGCCGAGGCCCTACTTCGTTTAAATTAAACTTTTTATAAAATCTTTAATAATGCCTTTTATAACTGATGATAAGTTACAATTAGTCACAACCAAAATTGGACAGTGGTAATTAGTAAATTTTTCAAATTATTTTCGTTATAAATTTTGTTCTTCTATTATACCATTCAAGTATGGATGGTCGCTCAGCAAAAACCACTTTAATGAGTATTGAAAATTTAGCTTAAAGTTGTAAGTAAGTTGTTGTTTAAGAATATCAAAAATTTTCCTGATTTTTAATTTTTTTCTTCTGAGGGGTCTTTGGCGTTTCCTTTTATATAAAAAGCAAAATTGCACAGGTTTATATAAAAGAAAATGCCAAAATCCGGTCAGAAAAAATGCCAAAAATCAGGAAAATTTTTGATATTTTTAAGGTTTTACAACTTTAAGCAAAAATTTCAATACTAATTAAAGTGGATTTTGCTGAGCGACCATCCAACTTCAATGGTATAATAAAAGAATAAAATGTAAAACGAAATTATTTGAAAAATTTACTAATTACCACCGTGCTATCTTAAAGTTAACTTAAACTAATTCTAATTAGCGATCGTATCGCTTAGTCTATTAAATGCCTTGGCGCAATCCCGTAGACCCTCCCCCATAACCGCAATGGCGTTTGCCAAAACCATATCGTTCTTCTCCTTATGGTTGTGGATCTTCTCCAGCAAAGCCACTTGCCTCACTTGAGCTTCGGCTAGCATCTATGAACAAAAGAAAAAAACGATTAAAAAAATTAAATTGTCGGATATATAATATGGCTTTTATATTGACACGTTTTAGCCATTAATACTTGCTGAATGTTTTTGATTTAAAATATGTACATATGTACAAATATTAAAATAAAATAAAATATTATCAGTGGCTAAAATATGTTAATGAAATTTATATGTATTCTAATAAGACCGGTATTCATAAAAAAATAAAATAGGGTTTAACAAAAACATATGTATATAAAGTGACATTTTCATACAATTTTGCCATTTTAACAGCTTAATAACAGTCAGTTTCACGAAATCCTTTAAGTTTAATTTAATTTTTTTTACTTGAATTTTATACGAAATCTGACAGGGAAAAAATTAAGTTTCCACTAAAATTTTTTCGTGAAACTGGCTGTAAATCTACATATTTTATTTTTTATGAATACCGGTCAAATAGTTTCACTGTGTAATTATTTCTTACCCTCAAAGATTCTGCCTGACTTTCGTCAATTTTTAGAAACATTTCCTGCATATTCTCGCCTTTATTCTTCAATCCCCTGCGTGGTGTTTGTGCAGGAGTTTTTGTTGTTGGTGGTGCTTATGTAGTTGTTGTTGCTGTTGTAGTTGCGGCTGTTGCTATTGCCCTACAGAAAATGAAACAAAAAGTTAATAATATATGTACATACATAAATAAATTATGACTATCACCTTACCCCTTCCAATGGTACACTTTCCGGACAATTCTCCGCGCCTCCTATATAGGTCTCGCCGACCAAATCCACTACACCCAACTCCACGTCCGTTAGAGGTGCTTCAAGTATGGGCCTATTCCCAGTGCGTACCTTATTGCTGGTGCGGGCTTTTAAGTCGTGCCAAGCCTATTAACGAAATAAGAACCAAAGAAAAAAGTTGCAAATACTACGTACATATGTGTGTATATGCATTTATGCTTATCATATTTAAATTAAGGCTCATACATACATGTAAGTAGGTATATACCCATATGTTCTAGTAAAATATATAACTAAATATCTCCAACCTTATTCCTGGGACACGAATGTGCAAATTTTCCTACAAGCCACAGATAATTACTATCTTTTACAGATTCAGGATTCATGCATAGGGATTACATATACTTACGTACATAAATATGCACATAAGATCAAAACATTAATATCCATGGATCCATATGTATGTATATAGGTATCTATATCATCCTGAAGGAAAACACTCCTTCTAATTTATGCATGTGTGTACATGCATACTACATGCATACCGTTCTGGAAGAAAACATACCGCTCGTAATGATGCCAGTGATTTCATAGCACAAAATTAAGGGGAACTTTAATGGACTACAAAATCTATTTTTTATTTACAAAAACCAACTACAAAATCACGAGCGATACACTTTTCCATGAATTTGTGATTCACTTTTCATTCACTTATACTTACATTATACCACTGCTCAACAGTCTTTGTTGCTCCTCCCGTCGCGTTGAGCTTAGCTGCCACTTCCTATCACCTCTTTTGGTGCTCCAGCTTGCAATGTAGGCGCTTGAACTTTCCGGACGCTAGCCCTTCATCCTCGCCCAGAACGTCCAACAATGCTCTCATCTGCTCCGCCGAGGCCCTACTTCGTTTAAATTAAACTTTTTATAAAATCTTTAATAATGCCTTTTATAACTGATGATAAGTTACAATTAGTCACAACCAAAATTGGACAGTGGTAATTAGTAAATTTTTCAAATTATTTTCGTTATAAATTTTGTTCTTCTATTATACCATTCAAGTATGGATGGTCGCTCAGCAAAAACCACTTTAATGAGTATTGAAAATTTAGCTTAAAGTTGTAAGTAAGTTGTTGTTTAAGAATATCAAAAATTTTCCTGATTTTTAATTTTTTTCTTCTGAGGGGTCTTTGGCGTTTCCTTTTATATAAAAAGCAAAATTGCACAGGTTTATATAAAAGAAAATGCCAAAATCCGGTCAGAAAAAATGCCAAAAATCAGGAAAATTTTTGATATTTTTAAGGTTTTACAACTTTAAGCAAAAATTTCAATACTAATTAAAGTGGATTTTGCTGAGCGACCATCCAACTTCAATGGTATAATAAAAGAATAAAATGTAAAACGAAATTATTTGAAAAATTTACTAATTACCACCGTGCTATCTTAAAGTTAACTTAAACTAATTCTAATTAGCGATCGTATCGCTTAGTCTATTAAATGCCTTGGCGCAATCCCGTAGACCCTCCCCCATAACCGCAATGGCGTTTGCCAAAACCATATCGTTCTTCTCCTTATGGTTGTGGATCTTCTCCAGCAAAGCCACTTGCCTCACTTGAGCTTCGGCTAGCATCTATGAACAAAAGAAAAAAACGATTAAAAAAATTAAATTGTCGGATATATAATATGGCTTTTATATTGACACGTTTTAGCCATTAATACTTGCTGAATGTTTTTGATTTAAAATATGTACATATGTACAAATATTAAAATAAAATAAAATATTATCAGTGGCTAAAATATGTTAATGAAATTTATATGTATTCTAATAAGACCGGTATTCATAAAAAAATAAAATAGGGTTTAACAAAAACATATGTATATAAAGTGACATTTTCATACAATTTTGCCATTTTAACAGCTTAATAACAGTCAGTTTCACGAAATCCTTTAAGTTTAATTTAATTTTTTTTACTTGAATTTTATACGAAATCTGACAGGGAAAAAATTAAGTTTCCACTAAAATTTTTTCGTGAAACTGGCTGTAAATCTACATATTTTATTTTTTATGAATACCGGTCAAATAGTTTCACTGTGTAATTATTTCTTACCCTCAAAGATTCTGCCTGACTTTCGTCAATTTTTAGAAACATTTCCTGCATATTCTCGCCTTTATTCTTCAATCCCCTGCGTGGTGTTTGTGCAGGAGTTTTTGTTGTTGGTGGTGCTTATGTAGTTGTTGTTGCTGTTGTAGTTGCGGCTGTTGCTATTGCCCTACAGAAAATGAAACAAAAAGTTAATAATATATGTACATACATAAATAAATTATGACTATCACCTTACCCCTTCCAATGGTACACTTTCCGGACAATTCTCCGCGCCTCCTATATAGGTCTCGCCGACCAAATCCACTACACCCAACTCCACGTCCGTTAGAGGTGCTTCAAGTATGGGCCTATTCCCAGTGCGTACCTTATTGCTGGTGCGGGCTTTTAAGTCGTGCCAAGCCTATTAACGAAATAAGAACCAAAGAAAAAAGTTGCAAATACTACGTACATATGTGTGTATATGCATTTATGCTTATCATATTTAAATTAAGGCTCATACATACATGTAAGTAGGTATATACCCATATGTTCTAGTAAAATATATAACTAAATATCTCCAACCTTATTCCTGGGACACGAATGTGCAAATTTTCCTACAAGCCACAGATAATTACTATCTTTTACAGATTCAGGATTCATGCATAGGGATTTCATATATATACGTACATAAATATGCACATAAGATCAAAACATTAATATCCATGGATGCATATGTATGTATATAGGTATCTATATCATTCCATTCAAGTATGGATGGTCGCTCAGCAAAAACCACTTTAATGAGTATTGAAAATTTAGCTTAAAGTTGTAAGTAAGTTGTTGTTTAAGAATATCAAAAATTTTCCTGATTTTTAATTTTTTTCTTCTGAGGGGTCTTTGGCGTTTCCTTTTATATAAAAAGCAAAATTGCACAGGTTTATATAAAAGAAAATGCCAAATCCCGGTCAGAAAAAATGCCAAAAATCAGGAAAATGTTTGATATTTTTAAGGTTAAACAACTTTAAGCAAAAATTTCAATACTAATTAAAGTGGATTTTGCTGAGCGACCATCCAACTTCAATGGTATAATAGAAGAATAAAATGTAAAACGAAATTATTTGAAAAATTTACTAATTACCACCGTGCTATCTTAAAGTTAACTTAAACTAATTCTAATTAGCGATCGTATCGCTTAGTCTATTAAATGCCTTGGCGCAATCCCGTAGACCCTCCCCCATAACCGCAATGGCGTTTGCCAAAACCATATCGTTCTTCTCCTTATGGTTGTGGATCTTCTCCAGCAAAGCCACTTGCCTCACTTGAGCTTCGGCTAGCATCTATGAACAAAAGAAAAAAACGATTAAAAAAATTAAATTGTCGGATATATAATATGGCTTTTATATTGACACGTTTTAGCCATTAATACTTGCTGAATGTTTTTGATTTAAAATATGTACATATGTACAAATATTAAAATAAAATAAAATATTATCAGTGGCTAAAATATGTTAATGAAATTTATATGTATTCTAATAAGGCCGGTATTCATAAAAAAATAAAATAGGGTTTAACAAAAACATATGTATATAAAGTGACATTTTCATACAATTTTGCCATTTTAACAGCTTAATAACAGTCAGTTTCACGAAATCTGACAGGGAAAAAATTAAGTTTCCACTAAAATTTTTTCGTGAAACTGGCTGTAAATCTACATATTTTATTTTTTATGAATACCGGTCAAATAGTTTCACTGTGTAATTATTTCTTACCCTCAAAGATTCTGCCTGACTTTCGTCAATTTTTAGAAACATTTCCTGCACATCCTCGCGTTTATTCTTCAATCCCCTGCGTGGTGTTTGTGCAGGAGTTTTTGTTGTTGTTGGTGCTTATGTAGTTGTTGTTGCTGTTGTAGTTGCGGCTGTTGCTATTGCCCTACAGAAAATGAAACAAAAAGTTAATAATATATGTACATACATAAATAAATTATGACTATCACCTTACCCCTTCCAATGGTACACTTTCCGGACAATTCTCCGCGCCTCCTATATAGGTCTCGCCGACCAAATCCACTACACGCAACTCCACGTCCGTTAGAGGTGCTTCAAGTATGGGCCTATTCCCAGTGCGTACCTTATTGCTGGTGCGGGCTTTTAAGTCGTGCCAAGCCTATTAACGAAATAAGTACCAAAGAAAAAAGTTGCAAATACTACGTACATATGTGTGTATATGCATTTATGCTTATCATATTTAAATTAAGGCTCATACATACATGTAAGTAGGTATATACCCATATGTTCTAGTAAAATATATAACTAAATATCTCCAAACTTATTCCTGGGACACGAATGTGCAAATTTTCCTACAAGCCACAGATAATTACTATCTTTTACAGATTCAGGATTCATGCATAGGGATTACATATACTTACGTACATAAATATGCACATAAGATCAAAACATTAATATCCATGAATGCATATGTATGTATATAGGTATCTATATCATCCTGAAGGAAAACACTGCTTCTAATTTATGCATGTGTGTACATGCATACTACATGCATACCGTTCTGGAAGAAAACATACCGCTCGTAATGATGCCAGTGATTTCATAGCACAAAATTAGGGGGAACTTTAATGGACTACAAAATCTATTTTTTATTTACAAAAACCAACTACAAAATCACGAGCGATACACTTTTCCATGAATTTGTGATTCACTTTTCATTCACTTATACTTACATTATACCACTGCTCAACAGTCTTTGTTGTTCCTCCCGTCGCGTTGAGCTTAGCTGCCACTTCCTATCACCTCTTTTGGTGCTCCAGCTTGCAATGTAGGCGCTTGAACTTTCCGGACGCTAGCCCTTCATCCTCGCCCAGAACGTCCAACAATGCTCTCATCTGCTCCGCCGAGGCCCTACTTCGTTTAAATTAAACTTTTTATAAAATCTTTAATAATGCCTTTTATAACTGATGATAAGTTACAATTAGTCACAACCAAAATTGGACAGTGGTAATTAGTAAATTTTTCAAATTATTTTCGTTATAAATTTTGTTCTTCTATTATACCATTCAAGTATGGATGGTCGCTCAGCAAAAACCACTTTAATGAGTATTGAAAATTTAGCTTAAAGTTGTAAGTAAGTTGTTGTTTAAGAATATCAAAAATTTTCCTGATTTTTAATTTTTTTCTTCTGAGGGGTCTTTGGCGTTTCCTTTTATATAAAAAGCAAAATTGCACAGGTTTATATAAAAGAAAATGCCAAAATCCGGTCAGAAAAAAATGCCAAAAATCAGGAAAATTTTTGATATTTTTAAGGTTTTACAACTTTAAGCAAAAATTTCAATACTAATTAAAGTGGATTTTGCTGAGCGACCATCCAACTTCAATGGTATAATAGAAGAATAAAATGTAAAACGAAATTATTTGAAAAATTTACTAATTACCACCGTGCTATCTTAAAGTTAACTTAAACTAATTCTAATTAGCGATCGTATCGCTTAGTCTATTAAATGCCTTGGCGCAATCCCGTAGACCCTCCCCCATAACCGCAATGGCGTTTGTCAAAACCATATCGTTCTTCTCCTTATGGTTGTGGATCTTCTCCAGCAAAGCCACTTGCCCCACTTGAGCTTCGGCTAGCATCTATGAACAAAAGAAAAAAACGATTAAAAAAATTAAATTGTCGGATATATAATATGGCTTTTATATTGACACGTTTTAGCCATTAATACTTGCTGAATGTTTTTGATTTAAAATATGTACATATGTACAAATATTAAAATAAAATAAAATATTATCAGTGGCTAAAATTTGTTAATGAAATTTATATGTATTCTAATAAGACCGGTATTCATAAAAAAATAAAATAGGGTTTAACAAAAACATATGTATATAAAGTGACATTTTCATACAATTTTGCCATTTTAACAGCTTAATAACAGTCAGTTTCACGAAATCCTTTAAGTTTAATTTAATTTTTTTTACTTGAATTTTATACGAAATCTGACAGGGAAAAAATTAAGTTTCCACTAAAATTTTTTCGTGAAACTGGCTGTAAATCTACATATTTTATTTTTTATGAATACCGGTCAAATAGTTTCACTGTGTAATTATTTCTTACCCTCAAAGATTCTGCCTGACTTTCGTCAATTTTTAGAAACATTTCCTGCACATCCTCGCGTTTATTCTTCAATCCCCTGCGTGGTGTTTGTGCAGGAGTTTTTGTTGTTGTTGGTGCTTATGTAGTTGTTGTTGCTGTTGTAGTTGCGGCTGTTGCTATTGCCCTACAGAAAATGAAACAAAAAGTTAATAATATATGTACATACATAAATAAATTATGACTATCACCTTACCCTTTCCAATGGTACACTTTCCGGACAATTCTCCGCGCCTCCTATATAGGTCTCGCCGACCAAATCCACTACACGCAACTCCACGTCCGTTAGAGGTGCTTCAAGTATGGGCCTATTCCCAGTGCGTACCTTATTGCTGGTGCGGGCTTTTAAGTCGTGCCAAGCCTATTAACGAAATAATAACCAAAGAAAAAAGTTGCAAATACTACGTACATATGTGTGTATATGCATTTATGCTTATCATATTTAAATTAAGGCTCATACATACATGTAAGTAGGTATATACCCATATGTTCTAGTAAAATATATAACTAAATATCTCCAACCTTATTCCTGGGACACGAATGTGCAAATTTTCCTACAAGCCACAGATAATTACTATCTTTTACAGATTCAGGATTCATGCATAGGGATTACATATACTTACGTACATAAATATGCACATAAGATCAAAACATTAATATCCATGGATCCATATGTATGTATATAGGTATCTATATCATCCTGAAGGAAAACACTCCTTCTAATTTATGCATGTGTGTACATGCATACTACATGCATACCGTTCTGGAAGAAAACATACCGCTCGTAATGATGCCAGTGATTTCATAGCACAAAATTAAGGGGAACTTTAATGGACTACAAAATCTATTTTTTATTTACAAAAACCAACTACAAAATCACGAGCGATACACTTTTCCATGAATTTGTGATTCACTTTTCATTCACTTATACTTACATTATACCACTGCTCAACAGTCTTTGTTGCTCCTCCCGTCGCGTTGAGCTTAGCTGCCACTTCCTATCACCTCTTTTGGTGCTCCAGCTTGCAATGTAGGCGCTTGAACTTTCCGGACGCTAGCCCTTCATCCTCGCCCAGAACGTCCAACAATGCTCTCATCTGCTCCGCCGAGGCCCTACTTCGTTTAAATTAAACTTTTTATAAAATCTTTAATAATGCCTTTTATAACTGATGATAAGTTACAATTAGTCACAACCAAAATTGGACAGTGGTAATTAGTAAATTTTTCAAATTATTTTCGTTATAAATTTTGTTCTTCTATTATACCATTCAAGTATGGATGGTCGCTCAGCAAAAACCACTTTAATGAGTATTGAAAATTTAGCTTAAAGTTGTAAGTAAGTTGTTGTTTAAGAATATCAAAAATTTTCCTGATTTTTAATTTTTTTCTTCTGAGGGGTCTTTGGCGTTTCCTTTTATATAAAAAGCAAAATTGCACAGGTTTATATAAAAGAAAATGCCAAAATCCGGTCAGAAAAAAAATGCCAAAAATCAGGAAAATTTTTGATATTTTTAAGGTTTTACAACTTTAAGCAAAAATTTCAATACTAATTAAAGTGGATTTTGCTGAGCGACCATCCAACTTCAATGGTATAATAGAAGAATAAAATGTAAAACGAAATTATTTGAAAAATTTACTAATTACCACCGTGCTATCTTAAAGTTAACTTAAACTAATTCTAATTAGCGATCGTATCGCTTAGTCTATTAAATGCCTTGGCGCAATCCCGTAGACCATCCCCCATAACCGCAATGGCGTTTGCCAAAACCATATCGTTCTTCTCCTTATGGTTGTGGATCTTCTCCAGCAAAG
Source organism: Urophora cardui (assembly GCA_960531455.1). NCBI lineage: Eukaryota > Metazoa > Arthropoda > Insecta > Diptera > Tephritidae > Urophora > Urophora cardui. Next base: position 23,301,573 of record OY482675.1, on the reverse strand, counting down.
CCACTTGCCTCACTTGAGCTTCGGCTAGCATCTATGAACAAAAGAAAAAAACGATTAAAAAAATTAAATTGTCGGATATATAATATGGCTTTTATATTGACACGTTTTAGCCATTAATACTTGCGGAATGTTTTTGATTTAAAATATGTACATATGTACAAATATTAAAATAAAATAAAATATTATCAGTGGCTAAAATATGTTAATGAAATTTATATGTATTCTAATAAGACCGGTATTCATAAAAAAATAAAATAGGGTTTAACAAAAACATATGTATATAAAGTGACATTTTCATACAATTTTGCCATTTTAACAGCTTAATAACAGTCAGTTTCACGAAATCCTTTAAGTTTAATTTAATTTTTTTTACTTGAATTTTATACGAAATCTGACAGGGAAAAAATTAAGTTTCCACTAAAATTTTTTCGTGAAACTGGCTGTAAATCTACATATTTTATTTTTTATGAATACCGGTCAAATAGTTTCACTGTGTAATTATTTCTTACCCTCAAAGATTCTGCCTGACTTTCGTCAATTTTTAGAAACATTTCCTGCACATCCTCGCGTTTATTCTTCAATCCCCTGCGTGGTGTTTGTGCAGGAGTTTTTGTTGTTGTTGGTGCTTATGTAGTTGTTGTTGCTGTTGTAGTTGCGGCTGTTGCTATTGCCCTACAGAAAATGAAACAAAAAGTTAATAATATATGTACATACATAAATAAATTATGACTATCACCTTACCCTTTCCAATGGTACACTTTCCGGACAATTCTCCGCGCCTCCTATATAGGTCTCGCCGACCAAATCCACTACACGCAACTCCACGTCCGTTAGAGGTGCTTCAAGTATGGGCCTATTCCCAGTGCGTACCTTATTGCTGGTGCGGGCTTTTAAGTCGTGCCAAGCCTATTAACGAAATAATAACCAAAGAAAAAAGTTGCAAATACTACGTACATATGTGTGTATATGCATTTATGCTTATCATATTTAAATTAAGGCTCATACATACATGTAAGTAGGTATATACCCATATGTTCTAGTAAAATATATAACTAAATATCTCCAACCTTATTCCTGGGACACGAATGTGCAAATTTTCCTACAAGCCACAGATAATTACTATCTTTTACAGATTCAGGATTCATGCATAGGGATTACATATACTTACGTACATAAATATGCACATAAGATCAAAACATTAATATCCATGGATCCATATGTATGTATATAGGTATCTATATCATCCTGAAGGAAAACACTCCTTCTAATTTATGCATGTGTGTACATGCATACTACATGCATACCGTTCTGGAAGAAAACATACCGCTCGTAATGATGCCAGTGATTTCATAGCACAAAATTAAGGGGAACTTTAATGGACTACAAAATCTATTTTTTATTTACAAAAACCAACTACAAAATCACGAGCGATACACTTTTCCATGAATTTGTGATTCACTTTTCATTCACTTATACTTACATTATACCACTGCTCAACAGTCTTTGTTGCTCCTCCCGTCGCGTTGAGCTTAGCTGCCACTTCCTATCACCTCTTTTGGTGCTCCAGCTTGCAATGTAGGCGCTTGAACTTTCCGGACGCTAGCCCTTCATCCTCGCCCAGAACGTCCAACAATGCTCTCATCTGCTCCGCCGAGGCCCTACTTCGTTTAAATTAAACTTTTTATAAAATCTTTAATAATGCCTTTTATAACTGATGATAAGTTACAATTAGTCACAACCAAAATTGGACAGTGGTAATTAGTAAATTTTTCAAATTATTTTCGTTATAAATTTTGTTCTTCTATTATACCATTCAAGTATGGATGGTCGCTCAGCAAAAACCACTTTAATGAGTATTGAAAATTTAGCTTAAAGTTGTAAGTAAGTTGTTGTTTAAGAATATCAAAAATTTTCCTGATTTTTAATTTTTTTCTTCTGAGGGGTCTTTGGCGTTTCCTTTTATATAAAAAGCAAAATTGCACAGGTTTATATAAAAGAAAATGCCAAAATCCGGTCAGAAAAAAATGCCAAAAATCAGGAAATTTTTTGATATTTTTAAGGTTTTACAACTTTAAGCAAAAATTTCAATACTAATTAAAGTGGATTTTGCTGAGCGACCATCCAACTTCAATGGTATAATAGAAGAATAAAATGTAAAACGAAATTATTTGAAAAATTTACTAATTACCACCGTGCTATCTTAAAGTTAACTTAAACTAATTCTAATTAGCGATCGTATCGCTTAGTCTATTAAATGCCTTGGCGCAATCCCGTAGACCATCCCCCATAACCGCAATGGCGTTTGCCAAAACCATATCGTTCTTCTCCTTATGGTTGTGGATCTTCTCCAGCAAAGCCACTTGCCTCACTTGAGCTTCGGCTAGCATCTATGAACAAAAGAAAAAAACGATTAAAAAAATTAAATTGTCGGATATATAATATGGCTTTTATATTGACACGTTTTAGCCATTAATACTTGCGGAATGTTTTTGATTTAAAATATGTACATATGTACAAATATTAAAATAAAATAAAATATTATCAGTGGCTAAAATATGTTAATGAAATTTATATGTATTCTAATAAGACCGGTATTCATAAAAAAATAAAATAGGGTTTAACAAAAACATATGTATATAAAGTGACATTTTCATACAATTTTGCCATTTTAACAGCTTAATAACAGTCAGTTTCACGAAATCCTTTAAGTTTAATTTAATTTTTTTTACTTGAATTTTATACGAAATCTGACAGGGAAAAAATTAAGTTTCCACTAAAATTTTTTCGTGAAACTGGCTGTAAATCTACATATTTTATTTTTTATGAATACCGGTCAAATAGTTTCACTGTGTAATTATTTCTTACCCTCAAAGATTCTGCCTGACTTTCGTCAATTTTTAGAAACATTTCCTGCACATCCTCGCGTTTATTCTTCAATCCCCTGCGTGGTGTTTGTGCAGGAGTTTTTGTTGTTGTTGGTGCTTATGTAGTTGTTGTTGCTGTTGTAGTTGCGGCTGTTGCTATTGCCCTACAGAAAATGAAACAAAAAGTTAATAATATATGTACATACATAAATAAATTATGACTATCACCTTACCCTTTCCAATGGTACACTTTCCGGACAATTCTCCGCGCCTCCTATATAGGTCTCGCCGACCAAATCCACTACACGCAACTCCACGTCCGTTAGAGGTGCTTCAAGTATGGGCCTATTCCCAGTGCGTACCTTATTGCTGGTGCGGGCTTTTAAGTCGTGCCAAGCCTATTAACGAAATAAGAACCAAAGAAAAAAGTTGCAAATACTACGTACATATGTGTGTATATGCATTTATGCTTATCATATTTAAATTAAGGCTCATACATACATGTAAGTAGGTATATACCCATATGTTCTAGTAAAATATATAACTAAATATCTCCAACCTTATTCCTGGGACACGAATGTGCAAATTTTCCTACAAGCCACAGATAATTACTATCTTTTACAGATTCAGGATTCATGCATAGGGATTACATATACTTACGTACATAAATATGCACATAAGATCAAAACATTAATATCCATGGATGCATATGTATGTATATAGGTATCTATATCATCCTGAAGGAAAACACTGCTTCTAATTTATGCATGTGTGTACATGCATACTACATGCATACCGTTCTGGAAGAAAACATACCGCTCGTAATGATGCCAGTGATTTCATAGCACAAAATTAAGGGGAACTTTAATGGACTACAAAATCTATTTTTTATTTACAAAAACCAACTACAAAATCACGAGCGATACACTTTTCCATGAATTTGTGATTCACTTTTCATTCACTTATACTTACATTATACCACTGCTCAACAGTCTTTGTTGCTCCTCCCGTCGCGTTGAGCTTAGCTGCCACTTCCTATCACCTCTTTTGGTGCTCCAGCTTGCAATGTAGGCGCTTGAACTTTCCGGACGCTAGCCCTTCATCCTCGCCCAGAACATCCAACAATGCTCTCATCTGCTCCGCCGAGGCCCTACTTCGTTTAAATTAAACTTTTTATAAAATCTTTAATAATGCCTTTTATAACTGATGATAAGTTACAATTAGTCACAACCAAAATTGGACAGTGGTAATTAGTAAATTTTTCAAATTATTTTCGTTATAAATTTTGTTCTTCTATTATACCATTCAAGTATGGATGGTCGCTCAGCAAAAACCACTTTAATGAGTATTGAAAATTTAGCTTAAAGTTGTAAGTAAGTTGTTGTTTAAGAATATCAAAAATTTTCCTGATTTTTAATTTTTTTCTTCTGAGGGGTCTTTGGCGTTTCCTTTTATATAAAAAGCAAAATTGCACAGGTTTATATAAAAGAAAATGCCAAAATCCGGTCAGAAAAAAATGCCAAAAATCAGGAAATTTTTTGATATTTTTAAGGTTTTACAACTTTAAGCAAAAATTTCAATACTAATTAAAGTGGATTTTGCTGAGCGACCATCCAACTTCAATGGTATAATAGAAGAATAAAATGTAAAACGAAATTATTTGAAAAATTTACTAATTACCACCGTGCTATCTTAAAGTTAACTTAAACTAATTCTAATTAGCGATCGTATCGCTTAGTCTATTAAATGCCTTGGCGCAATCCCGTAGACCATCCCCCATAACCGCAATGGCGTTTGCCAAAACCATATCGTTCTTCTCCTTATGGTTGTGGATCTTCTCCAGCAAAGCCACTTGCCTCACTTGAGCTTCGGCTAGCATCTATGAACAAAAGAAAAAAACGATTAAAAAAATTAAATTGTCGGATATATAATATGGCTTTTATATTGACACGTTTTAGCCATTAATACTTGCGGAATGTTTTTGATTTAAAATATGTACATATGTACAAATATTAAAATAAAATAAAATATTATCAGTGGCTAAAATATGTTAATGAAATTTATATGTATTCTAATAAGACCGGTATTCATAAAAAAATAAAATAGGGTTTAACAAAAACATATGTATATAAAGTGACATTTTCATACAATTTTGCCATTTTAACAGCTTAATAACAGTCAGTTTCACGAAATCCTTTAAGTTTAATTTAATTTTTTTTACTTGAATTTTATACGAAATCTGACAGGGAAAAAATTAAGTTTCCACTAAAATTTTTTCGTGAAACTGGCTGTAAATCTACATATTTTATTTTTTATGAATACCGGTCAAATAGTTTCACTGTGTAATTATTTCTTACCCTCAAAGATTCTGCCTGACTTTCGTCAATTTTTAGAAACATTTCCTGCACATCCTCGCGTTTATTCTTCAATCCCCTGCGTGGTGTTTGTGCAGGAGTTTTTGTTGTTGTTGGTGCTTATGTAGTTGTTGTTGCTGTTGTAGTTGCGGCTGTTGCTATTGCCCTACAGAAAATGAAACAAAAAGTTAATAATATATGTACATACATAAATAAATTATGACTATCACCTTACCCTTTCCAATGGTACACTTTCCGGACAATTCTCCGCGCCTCCTATATAGGTCTCGCCGACCAACTCCACTACACGCAACTCCACGTCCGTTAGAGGTGCTTCAAGTATGGGCCTATTCCCAGTGCGTACCTTATTGCTGGTGCGGGCTTTTAAGTCGTGCCAAGCCTATTAACGAAATAAGAACCAAAGAAAAAAGTTGCAAATACTACGTACATATGTGTGTATATGCATTTATGCTTATCATATTTAAATTAAGGCTCATACATACATGTAAGTAGGTATATACCCATATGTTCTTGTAAAATATATAACTAAATATCTCCAACCTTATTCCTGGGACACGAATGTGCAAATTTTCCTACAAGCCACAGATAATTACTATCTTTTACAGATTCAGGATTCATGTATAGGGATTACATATACTTACGTACATAAGTATGCACATAAGATCAAAACATTAATATCCATGGATGCATATGTATGTATATAGGTATCTATATCATCCTGAAGGAAAACACTGCTTCTAATTTATGCATGTGTGTACATGCATACTACATGCATACCGTTCTGGAAGAAAACATACCGCTCGTAATGATGCCAGTGATTTCATAGCACAAAATTAAGGGGAACTTTAATGGACTACAAAATCTATTTTTTATTTACAAAAACCAACTACAAAATCACGAGCGATACACTTTTCCATGAATTTGTGATTCACTTTTCATTCACTTATACTTACATTATACCACTGCTCAACAGTCTTTGTTGCTCCTCCCGTCGCGTTGAGCTTAGCTGCCACTTCCTATCACCTCTTTTGGTGCTCCAGCTTGCAATGTAGGCGCTTGAACTTTCCGGACGCTAGCCCTTCATCCTCGCCCAGAACGTCCAACAATGCTCTCATCTGCTCCGCCGAGGCCCTACTTCGTTTAATTCCAGCATTGCTTGTGGAAGCCATTCTGAAATTAAATATAAATAAATTTAATTTAATTAGAAATTAATTAAAGAAATAAATATCAAAATACTTACATTCTTTTTGATTTAAAATGTTCGCGCGCACAAATATCAATGTTTTTTTTCTATTCTCTTTTGTACTTTTCGTAAATTTTGACAGTTCAGCGCCAGAGATGCCACTTTTTCTCACTGTGAATAAATTGTAAACAACAGCTGTAAAATATTGTTAAGGCAGAGTTAGTGAATCGTATAACCGATAACGCAAACCACATTTTTATTGTTAAAAATAACAATTAAAAAAATGTTAGTAGTGAACCGCGCTACTGGTCGTAAAAAAGGTTTGTTCTCGTTGGATCTCGCACAATTTGACTGTCGCTCAAAAAAAGGCTGGCATCGATTGGTGCAAGGAAATGTTGCAAAAATACGATCGCGGTGCTTCAATAGCCGTTTATAAACCAATGACTTCTTTTTATTCCCGCACATCAAGAAAAAAAATGCGTGGTCAACGATTTTCGTCGCCAGCAACGCTGTTGGAGCGTTCAAAAACCATGTTTTGGAGGTGTCTCAATAGGAGTGGAAAAAATGCTTCGACAATTGGTTTGAGCGCATGCAAAATTGTATAAATCATGCTGGAGAATACTTTGAAAAACAATAAAACCATTTTTGATGATTAATATTCGCATTTTCATTATTAGACTAAAAACATATAGAGCAACCCTCGTATATGGGATCTAAACTAGTGTTTTCAATATATAGCTTTGAATATGATAAGAAGTAAAATTTATCTACCAGAACTTCGTGGGGGGTTCAAACATCCAAAACCCCCCTAAATACGGCCTTGGTCATGCAAAAATAAAATAAAATTCATTGGATAAGCCTGGCCGAAAAAAAATATGAAAAAACAACAAACGTCGAATGACGATTAAGAGAGCGGACACCGGTAAAACGAACGAAAGACGTTATGCGGAGACATGATTTTAGTAGATTGTGATAAAGGAAAATTACGAGGCAAAGCACAAGATGGTGGTTAGTGGTTATGCCATCGGATTCAAAATGAAACGATCCGAGTTCGATTCTTGGCGCGGCCGTCAAGCAAAGAGAAGAATTTTGTTGATCTCCGAAATAGATCTAAAACTTCTACTAAAACAAAAAAATTAATTTTAAGTTTTCCTTAAAAAGCTGGTCATTTAAAAACAAAATAAAATTATTCGGATAAGCCTTGTCGAAAAAATCTAAAAAAACGAAAAAAATTGCTTGAAAAAAGCTTTGTTTGTTAGATAGATTTGTACAAAAGAAAAGCACACAGTAAAACCAAAAGCTGGGTGGCAAAAACAGGTAAGTAGATTGTGTTAATGAAATATTGAAACTGAAGCGAAGCAAAGTACAAGACAGTGGTAGTTAATCAATCCGAGTTCGATCCTCGTTGAAGCCGTCAAGCAAAAAGAAGTCTGGGGGGCTACTCTCTATTGCGCTGCGAAAGGTATTGCGATGCGAAAGATATTGCGATGCGTAAGTCAAATGCGATGTGATAAGCAAATGGCACGCTGTATTACGTTCGCATTGCTAACAATGTGGCTTACTTTACTTGTTGGGTCTTTTCCCTCCTGCGTTGGCATCACTGTCGCAAAATGTCAAAGAATGTAGGAGCAAAACAAAGAAATAATGATAATACAGCTGATCTCTACCCACTAGCTAGTGATAATTATCAGTTATTGTGTAGATTTGATAGATAATTCGTGTTTATTAACTTTTTCTTAGTTAAAATTTGCTAGTAAAGTAAAGAACCTAATTATTGGTAGCTGTGCGTAAAGATTTTATAAAGAAATACATAAATATTGTAATAGAATGTTGTAGTAGTGTATCTGCAATGTAATGAAATAGTAGTTTGACAGATATAGTATAGCTCAGGGGCGCAACTCTGTACAGTTAGGCTTGTCGACTATAAAAAATTATTTTTTTGTCTTTAGTTTTGTACAGAATTTCCGCCTAAGCAAGGATGCATATTTATATGTCAACCGCAATCCCGAATATATTGAAGCTGTCGACCACACTCAAATTTCTTGGTCAGGGGGCGTACCAGCACCTGATTAGTCAATATCGCCACACGAGTTTAGTCCAGCAAACGGTTTGCCGTTGCATGTTCGAGGTGTGTGGTGCAATTGAGAAGATATTATGTCCAAAACACATTGGATTTCCATTAACGGAAAATAAAAAAAATTAAGCCAATAGAAGTTTCTACTCGGCTCACAGTGCTGTATCTCCATATAAAAGGTGGGCAAAAATAGAATAATAAACGGATTTGAGTAAAAATTCGTTTCTAGGTGGATTAGAGTACGGAGATTTAAAAAATCACCCAATAAACACAACGGATTCGCCTCGAATTCGCGTCGGATTCGCTTTCTCTGATTATATTATCGCGGCAATAGTTCGCGGCGATAGATCGGCGAATCCGAATTCGTAGGCATGTCACCTATCACTAGCGATTCGAGAATTTGTTCATTCTCGGATCGCTGGCGATTCGAATTTTTTATCATTAGCGATTCGAGAATTTTTAATTTCTCTGATCGTTGGCGATTCGAAAATTTTTTCATTAGCGATTCGAGATTTTTTTATAAATGGCGTTTCGAAAAATTAAAGTTCAGAGTTTAGTTTACTTGCAATGGGTTAAATTCGTATAAAATAATACAAAGCACTTAAAATATTTTTATAAAGAAACTTTAACTTTCATGAAATAACAAAGGCTTTTCAAATAAATTTAAGCAATAAAGTCCCCTTATTTAAACAATTTTGAATTGGGTTTTCTACATACTCGTATCTATTTGATTATAAACCGATTTGATCTACTTTCGCGAACTCGCCACGATAACATCTGCGGAATTGTGATATTCGAGTTCAGGTATAAATGTAAAATTTCAGAACTATAATGATTTTTTAGTGCAAAACAACTTAAAAAAAATAGAAAAAAATTATATCGCGAAAATTGATTTTCTCGAACTTGCCGCGAACTCGAGGCGAGTCCGAGAAATTACATTCGCGAAAATCTGCTTTCGCGAACTCGCCTCGAATTCGCCGCGATATCATCCTCGCGTCTGTGTTTATTGGGCAATTTTTTTTTTATCTAGCTCTTACATTTTTCATGGAAACTGAGATTGAAACTGCAAAATTTAATATTCGGAAGTAGTTCCAGTACTGAGTAGTTCTTTTATTATTTATACAGGGCGTTTTCCTAATAATATTAAATTCTTCAAGGCTTCATTCTATGGCTTAATCCATGGCAAATAAGATTCCCTATATCTCTCTCACGGAAATTGATTATCACCCCGATTCTAAACGAAAAATCCACAAGGATTTTTCCGCTTCTCCCTGTTCCCTTATTCTAAACACAAATTCCTTGTGGATTTTTTCGTTTCTCCCTTTCCGGCTATTCTAAATGATGTTCGAAAAAGTGAAAAGCGAATAAGGAAGAAAAGTAGGTATCATGAATGAAAATAAAAGCGAGAATTTATGCAATTGTTTTGTGAGATTTTTCACAAGACAATTTTAAGTGAATGCTGAACAAAATGTGAGTGAATATAACTTTTGTTAATAAAAAATACATAATTGAATTATGTACTGGTTTGCTTATTTTTATGACGGAAAGTATAAACAGCAAATAGATATTTTAGTAAGTTTATTGAAAGGGCAGCCGGATATTTCGCGGCTTGTAGGCTGTAGTATCCCTTCCGGTTGTAGTAAGGGTGCTTGTTTTGTTTTTTCAATACTAATTAAAGTGGATTTTGCTGAGCGACCATCCAACTTCAATGGTATAATAGAAGAATAAAATGTACAACGAAATTATTTGAAAAATTTACTAATTACCACCGTGCTATCTTAAAGTTAACTTAAACTAATTCTAATTAGCGATCGTATCGCTTAGTCTATTAAATGCCTTGGCGCAATCCCGTAGACCCTCCCCCATAACCGCAATGGCGTTTGCCAAAACCATATCGTTCTTCTCCTTATGGTTGTGGATCTTCTCCAGCAAAGCCACTTGCCTCACTTGAGCTTCGGCTAGCATCTATGAACAAAAGAAAAAAACGATTAAAAAAATTAAATTGTCGGATATATAATATGGCTTTTATATTGACACGTTTTAGCCATTAATACTTGCTGAATGTTTTTGATTTAAAATATGTACATATGTACAAATATTAAAATAAAATAAAATATTATCAGTGGCTAAAATATGTTAATGAAATTTATATGTATTCTAATAAGACCGGTATTCATAAAAAAATAAAATAGGGTTTAACAAAAACATATGTATATAAAGTGACATTTTCATACAATTTTGCCATTTTAACAGCTTAATAACAGTCAGTTTCACGAAATCCTTTAAGTTTAATTTAATTTTTTTTACTTGAATTTTATACGAAATCTGACAGGGAAAAAATTAAGTTTCCACTAAAATTTTTTCGTGAAACTGGCTGTAAATCTACATATTTTATTTTTTATGAATACCGGTCAAATAGTTTCACTGTGTAATTATTTCTTACCCTCAAAGATTCTGCCTGACTTTCGTCAATTTTTAGAAACATTTCCTGCATATCCTCGCGTTTATTCTTCACACCTGCGTGGTGTTTGTGCAGGAGTTTTTGTTGTTGGTGGTGCTTATGTAGTTGTTGTTGCTGTTTTAGTTGCGGCTGTTGCTATTGCCCTACAGAAAATGAAACAAAAAGTTAATAATATATGTACATACATAAATAAATTATGACTATCACCTTACCCCTTCCAATGGTACACTTTCCGGACAATTCTCCGCGCCTCCTATATAGGTCTCGCCGACCAAATCCACTACACCCAACTCCACGTCCGTTAGAGGTGCTTCAAGTATGGGCCTATTCCCAGTGCGTACCTTATTGCTGGTGCGGGCTTTTAAGTCGTGCCAAGCCTATTAACGAAATAAGAACCAAAGAAAAAAGTTGCAAATACTACGTACATATGTGTGTATATGCATTTATGCTTATCATATTTAAATTAAGGCTCATACATACATGTAAGTAGGTATATACCCATATGTTCTAGTAAAATATATAACTAAATATCTCCAACCTTATTCCTGGGACACGAATGTGCAAATTTTCCTACAAGCCACAGATAATTACTATCTTTTACAGATGCAGGATTCATGCATAGGGATTTCATATACTTACGTACATAAATATGCACATAAGATCAAAACATTAATATCCATGGATGCATATGTATGTATATAGGTATCTATATCATCCTGAAGGAAAACACTGCTTCTAATTTATGCATGTGTGTACATGCATACTACATGCATACCGTTCTGGAAGAAAACATACCGCTCGTAATGATGCCAGTGATTTCATAGCACAAAATTAAGGGGAACTTTAATGGACTACAAAATCTATTTTTTATTTACAAAAACCAACTACAAAATCACGAGCGATACACTTTTCCATGAATTTGTGATTCACTTTTCATTCACTTATACTTACATTATACCACTGCTCAACAGTCTTTGTTGCTCCTCCCGTCGCGTTGAGCTTAGCTGCCACTTCCTATCACCTCTTTTGGTGCTCCAGCTTACAATGTAGGCGCTTGAACTTTCCGGACGCTAGCCCTTCATCCTCGCCCAGAACGTCCAACAATGCTCTCATCTGCTCCGCCGAGGCCCTACTTCGTTTAAATTAAACTTTTTATAAAATCTTTAATAATGCCTTTTATAACTGATGATAAGTTACAATTAGTCACAACCAAAATTGGACAGTGGTAATTAGTAAATTTTTCAAATTATTTTCGTTATAAATTTTGTACTTCTATTATACCATTCAAGTATGGATGGTCGCTCAGCAAAAACCACTTTAATGAGTATTGAAAATTTAGCTTAAAGTTGTAAGTAAGTTGTTGTTTAAGAATATCAAAAATTTTCCTGATTTTTAATTTTTTTCTTCTGAGGGGTCTTTGGCGTTTCCTTTTATATAAAAAGCAAAATTGCACAGGTTTATATAAAAGAAAATGCCAAAATCCGGTCAGAAAAAATGCCAAAAATCAGGAAAATTTTTGATATTTTTAAGGTTAAACAACTTTAAGCATAAATTTCAATACTAATTAAAGTGGATTTTGCTGAGCGACCATCCAACTTCAATGGTATAATAGAAGAATAAAATGTAAAACGAAATTATTTGAAAAATTTACTAATTACCACCGTACTATCTTAAAGTTAACTTAAACTAATTCTAATTAGCGATCGTATCGCTTAGTCTATTAAATGCCTTGGCGCAATCCCGTAGACCCTCCCCCATAACCGCAATGGCGTTTGCCAAAACCATATCGTTCTTCTCCTTATGGTTGTGGATCTTCTCCAGCAAAGCCACTTGCCTCACTTGAGCTTCGGCTAGCATCTATGAACAAAAGAAAAAAACGATTAAAAAAATTAAATTGTCGGATATATAATATGGCTTTTATATTGACACGTTTTAGCCATTAATACTTGCTGAATGTTTTTGATTTAAAATATGTACATATGTACAAATATTAAAATAAAATAAAATATTATCAGTGGCTAAAATATGTTAATGAAATTTATATGTATTCTAATAAGGCCGGTATTCATAAAAAAATAAAATAGGGTTTAACAAAAACATATGTATATAAAGTGACATTTTCATACAATTTTGCCATTTTAACAGCTTAATAACAGTCAGTTTCACGAAATCCTTTAAGTTTAATTTAATTTTTTTTACTTGAATTTTATACGAAATCTGACAGGGAAAAAATTAAGTTTCCACTAAAATTTTTTCGTGAAACTGGCTGTAAATCTACATATTTTATTTTTTATGAATACCGGTCAAATAGTTTCACTGTGTAATTATTTCTTACCCTCAAAGATTCTGCCTGACTTTCGTCAATTTTTAGAAACATTTCCTGCACATCCTCGCGTTTATTCTTCAATCCCCTGCGTGGTGTTTGTGCAGGAGTTTTTGTTGTTGTTGGTGCTTATGTAGTTGTTGTTGCTGTTGTAGTTGCGGCTGTTGCTATTGCCCTACAGAAAATGAAACAAAAAGTTAATAATATATGTACATACATAAATAAATTATGACTATCACCTTACCCCTTCCAATGGTACACTTTCCGGACAATTCTCCGCGCCTCCTATATAGGTCTCGCCGACCAAATCCACTACACGCAACTCCACGTCCGTTAGAGGTGCTTCAAGTATGGGCCTATTCCCAGTGCGTACCTTATTGCTGGTGCGGGCTTTTAAGTCGTGCCAAGCCTATTAACGAAATAAGAACCAAAGAAAAAAGTTGCAAATACTACGTACATATGTGTGTATATGCATTTATGCTTATCATATTTAAATTAAGGCTCATACATACATGTAAGTAGGTATATACCCATATGTTCTAGTAAAATATATAACTAAATATCTCCAAACTTATTCCTGGGACACGAATGTGCAAATTTTCCTACAAGCCACAGATAATTACTATCTTTTACAGATTCAGGATTCATGCATAGGGATTACATATACTTACGTACATAAATATGCACATAAGATCAAAACATTAATATCCATGGATTCATATGTATGTATATAGGTATCTATATCATCCTGAAGGAAAACACTGCTTCTAATTTATGCATGTGTGTACATGCATACTACATGCATACCGTTCTGGAAGAAAACATACCGCTCGTAATGATGCCAGTGATTTCATAGCACAAAATTAAGGGGAACTTTAATGGACTACAAAATCTATTTTTTATTTACAAAAACCAACTACAAAATCACGAGCGATACACTTTTCCAAGAATTTGTGATTCACTTTTCATTCACTTATACTTACATTATACCACTGCTCAACAGTCTTTGTTGCTCCTCCCGTCGCGTTGAGCTTAGCTGCCACTTCCTATCACCTCTTTTGGTGCTCCAGCTTGCAATGTAGGCGCTTGAACTTTCCGGACGCTAGCCCTTCATCCTCGCCCAGAACGTCCAACAATGCTCTCATCTGCTCCGCCGAGGCCCTACTTCGTTTAAATTAAACTTTTTATAAAATCTTTAATAATGCCTTTTATAACTGATGATAAGTTACAATTAGTCACAACCAAAATTGGACAGTGGTAATTAGTAAATTTTTCAAATTATTTTCGTTATAAATTTTGTTCTTCTATTATACCGTTCAAGTATGGATGGTCGCTCAAAAACCACTTTAATGAGTATTGAAAATTTAGCTTAAAGTTGTAAGTAAGTTGTTGTTTAAGAATATCAAAAATTTTCCTGATTTTTAATTTTTTTCTTCTGAGGGGTCTTTGGCGTTTCCTTTTATATAAAAAGCAAAATGCACAGGTTTATATAAAAGAAAATGCCAAAATCCGGTCAGAAAAAAATGCCAAAAATCAGGAAAATTTTTGATATTTTTAAGGTTTTACAACTTTAAGCAAAAATTTCAATACTAATTAAAGTGGATTTTGCTGAGCGACCATCCAACTTCAATGGTATAATAGAAGAATAAAATGTAAAACGAAATTATTTGAAAAATTTACTAATTACCACCGTGCTATCTTAAAGTTAACTTAAACTAATTCTAATTAGCGATCGTATCGCTTAGTCTATTAAATGCCTTGGCGCAATCCCGTAGACCCTCCCCCATAACCGCAATGGCGTTTGCCAAAACCATATCGTTCTTCTCCTTATGGTTGTGGATCTTCTCCAGCAAAGCCACTTGCCCCACTTGAGCTTCGGCTAGCATCTATGAACAAAAGAAAAAAACGATTAAAAAAATTAAATTGTCGGATATATAATATGGCTTTTATATTGACACGTTTTAGCCATTAATACTTGCTGAATGTTTTTGATTTAAAATATGTACATATGTACAAATATTAAAATAAAATAAAATATTATCAGTGGCTAAAATATGTTAATGAAATTTATATGTATTCTAATAAGACCGGTATTCATAAAAAAATAAAATAGGGTTTAACAAAAACATATGTATATAAAGTGACATTTTCATACAATTTTGCCATTTTAACAGCTTAATAACAGTCAGTTTCACGAAATCCTTTAAGTTTAATTTAATTTTTTTTACTTGAATTTTATACGAAATCTGACAGGGAAAAAATTAAGTTTCCACTAAAATTTTTTCGTGAAACTGGCTGTAAATCTACATATTTTATTTTTTATGAATACCGGTCAAATAGTTTCACTGTGTAATTATTTCTTACCCTCAAAGATTCTGCCTGACTTTCGTCAATTTTTAGAAACATTTCCTGCACATCCTCGCGTTTATTCTTCAATCCCCTGCGTGGTGTTTGTGCAGGAGTTTTTGTTGTTGTTGGTGCTTATGTAGTTGTTGTTGCTGTTGTAGTTGCGGCTGTTGCTATTGCCCTACAGAAAATGAAACAAAAAGTTAATAATATATGTACATACATAAATAAATTATGACTATCACCTTACCCTTTCCAATGGTACACTTTCCGGACAATTCTCCGCGCCTCCTATATAGGTCTCGCCGACCAAATCCACTACACGCAACTCCACGTCCGTTAGAGGTGCTTCAAGTATGGGCCTATTCCCAGTGCGTACCTTATTGCTGGTGCGGGCTTTTAAGTCGTGCCAAGCCTATTAACGAAATAAGAACCAAAGAAAAAAGTTGCAAATACTACGTACATATGTGTGTATATGCATTTATGCTTATCATATTTAAATTAAGGCTCATACATACATGTAAGTAGGTATATACCCATATGTTCTAGTAAAATATATAACTAAATATCTCCAACCTTATTCCTGGGACACGAATGTGCAAATTTTCCTACAAGCCACAGATAATTACTATCTTTTACAGATTCAGGATTCATGCATAGGGATTACATATACTTACGTACATAAATATGCACATAAGATCAAAACATTAATATCCATGGATACATATGTATGTATATAGGTATCTATATCATCCTGAAGGAAAACACTGCTTCTAATTTATGCATGTGTGTACATGCATACTACATGCATACCGTTCTGGAAGAAAACATACCGCTCGTAATGATGCCAGTGATTTCATAGCACAAAATTAAGGGGAACTTTAATGGACTACAAAATCTATTTTTTATTTACAAAAACCAACTACAAAATCACGAGCGATACACTTTTCCATGAATTTGTGATTCACTTTTCATTCACTTATACTTACATTATACCACTGCTCAACAGTCTTTGTTGCTCCTCCCGTCGCGTTGAGCTTAGCTGCCACTTCCTATCACCTCTTTTGGTGCTCCAGCTTGCAATGTAGGCGCTTGAACTTTCCGGACGCTAGCCCTTCATCCTCGCCCAGAACGTCCAACAATGCTCTCATCTGCTCCGCCGAGGCCCTACTTCGTTTAAATTAAACTTTTTATAAAATCTTTAATAATGCCTTTTATAACTGATGATAAGTTACAATTAGTCACAACCAAAATTGGACAGTGGTAATTAGTAAATTTTTCAAATTATTTTCGTTATAAATTTTGTTCTTCTATTATACCATTCAAGTATGGATGGTCGCTCAGCAAAAACCACTTTAATGAGTATTGAAAATTTAGCTTAAAGTTGTAAGTAAGTTGTTGTTTAAGAATATCAAAAATTTTCCTGATTTTTAATTTTTTTCTTCTGAGGGGTCTTTGGCGTTTCCTTTTATATAAAAAGCAAAATTGCACAGGTTTATATAAAAGAAAATGCCAAAATCCGGTCAGAAAAAAATGCCAAAAATCAGGAAAATTTTTGATATTTTTAAGGTTTTACAACTTTAAGCAAAAATTTCAATACTAATTAAAGTGGATTTTGCTGAGCGACCATCCAACTTCAATGGTATAATAGAAGAATAAAATGTAAAACGAAATTATTTGAAAAATTTACTAATTACCACCGTGCTATCTTAAAGTTAACTTAAACTAATTCTAATTAGCGATCGTATCGCTTAGTCTATTAAATGCCTTGGCGCAATCCCGTAGACCATCCCCCATAACCGCAATGGCGTTTGCCAAAACCATATCGTTCTTCTCCTTATGGTTGTGGATCTTCTCCAGCAAAGCCACTTGCCTCACTTGAGCTTCGGCTAGCATCTATGAACAAAAGAAAAAAACGATTAAAAAAATTAAATTGTCGGATATATAATATGGCTTTTATATTGACACGTTTTAGCCATTAATACTTGCGGAATGTTTTTGATTTAAAATATGTACATATGTACAAATATTAAAATAAAATAAAATATTATCAGTGGCTAAAATATGTTAATGAAATTTATATGTATTCTAATAAGACCGGTATTCATAAAAAAATAAAATAGGGTTTAACAAAAACATATGTATATAAAGTGACATTTTCATACAATTTTGCCATTTTAACAGCTTAATAACAGTCAGTTTCACGAAATCCTTTAAGTTTAATTTAATTTTTTTTACTTGAATTTTATACGAAATCTGACAGGGAAAAAATTAAGTTTCCACTAAAATTTTTTCGTGAAACTGGCTGTAAATCTACATATTTTATTTTTTATGAATACCGGTCAAATAGTTTCACTGTGTAATTATTTCTTACCCTCAAATATTCTGCCTGACTTTCGTCAATTTTTAGAAACATTTCCTGCACATCCTCGCGTTTATTCTTCAATCCCCTGCGTGGTGTTTGTGCAGGAGTTTTTGTTGTTGTTGGTGCTTATGTAGTTGTTGTTGCTGTTGTAGTTGCGGCTGTTGCTATTGCCCTACAGAAAATGAAACAAAAAGTTAATAATATATGTACATACATAAATAAATTATGACTATCACCTTACCCTTTCCAATGGTACACTTTCCGGACAATTCTCCGCGCCTCCTATATAGGTCTCGCCGACCAAATCCACTACACGCAACTCCACGTCCGTTAGAGGTGCTTCAAGTATGGGCCTATTCCCAGTGCGTACCTTATTGCTGGTGCGGGCTTTTAAGTCGTGCCAAGCCTATTAACGAAATAAGAACCAAAGAAAAAAGTTGCAAATACTACGTACATATGTGTGTATATGCATTTATGCTTATCATATTTAAATTAAGGCTCATACATACATGTAAGTAGGTATATACCCATATGTTCTAGTAAAATATATAACTAAATATCTCCAAACTTATTCCTGGGACACGAATGTGCAAATTTTCCTACAAGCCACAGATAATTACTATCTTTTACAGATTCAGGATTCATGCATAGGGATTACATATACTTACGTACATAAATATGCACATAAGATCAAAACATTAATATCCATGGATTCATATGTATGTATATAGGTATCTATATCATCCTGAAGGAAAACACTGCTTCTAATTTATGCATGTGTGTACATGCATACTACATGCATACCGTTCTGGAAGAAAACATACCGCTCGTAATGATGCCAGTGATTTCATAGCACAAAATTAAGGGGAACTTTAATGGACTACAAAATCTATTTTTTATTTACAAAAACCAACTACAAAATCACGAGCGATACACTTTTCCAAGAATTTGTGATTCACTTTTCATTCACTTATACTTACATTATACCACTGCTCAACAGTCTTTGTTGCTCCTCCCGTCGCGTTGAGCTTAGCTGCCACTTCCTATCACCTCTTTTGGTGCTCCAGCTTGCAATGTAGGCGCTTGAACTTTCCGGACGCTAGCCCTTCATCCTCGCCCAGAACGTCCAACAATGCTCTCATCTGCTCCGCCGAGGCCCTACTTCGTTTAAATTAAACTTTTTATAAAATCTTTAATAATGCCTTTTATAACTGATGATAAGTTACAATTAGTCACAACCAAAATTGGACAGTGGTAATTAGTAAATTTTTCAAATTATTTTCGTTATAAATTTTGTTCTTCTATTATACCATTCAAGTATGGATGGTCGCTCAGCAAAAACCACTTTAATGAGTATTGAAAATTTAGCTTAAAGTTGTAAGTAAGTTGTTGTTTAAGAATATCAAAAATTTTCCTGATTTTTAATTTTTTTCTTCTGAGGGGTCTTTGGCGTTTCCTTTTATATAAAAAGCAAAATTGCACAGGTTTATATAAAAGAAAATGCCAAAATCCGGTCAGAAAAAAATGCCAAAAATCAGGAAAATTTTTGATATTTTTAAGGTTTTCCAACTTTAAGCAAAAATTTCAATACTAATTAAAGTGGATTTTGCTGAGCGACCATCCAACTTCAATGGTATAATAGAAGAATAAAATGTAAAACGAAATTATTTGAAAAATTTACTAATTACCACCGTGCTATCTTAAAGTTAACTTAAACTAATTCTAATTAGCGATCGTATCGCTTAGTCTATTAAATGCCTTGGCGCAATCCCGTAGACCCTCCCCCATAACCGCAATGGCGTTTGCCAAAACCATATCGTTCTTCTCCTTATGGTTGTGGATCTTCTCCAGCAAAGCCACTTGCCCCACTTGAGCTTCGGCTAGCATCTATGAACAAAAGAAAAAAACGATTAAAAAAATTAAATTGTCGGATATATAATATGGCTTTTATATTGACACGTTTTAGCCATTAATACTTGCTGAATGTTTTTGATTTAAAATATGTACATATGTACAAATATTAAAATAAAATAAAATATTATCAGTGGCTAAAATATGTTAATGAAATTTATATGTATTCTAATAAGACCGGTATTCATAAAAAAATAAAATAGGGTTTAACAAAAACATATGTATATAAAGTGACATTTTCATACAATTTTGCCATTTTAACAGCTTAATAACAGTCAGTTTCACGAAATCCTTTAAGTTTAATTTAATTTTTTTTACTTGAATTTTATACGAAATCTGACAGGGAAAAAATTAAGTTTCCACTAAAATTTTTTCGTGAAACTGGCTGTAAATCTACATATTTTATTTTTTATGAATACCGGTCAAATAGTTTCACTGTGTAATTATTTCTTACCCTCAAAGATTCTGCCTGACTTTCGTCAATTTTTAGAAACATTTCCTGCACATCCTCGCGTTTATTCTTCAATCCCCTGCGTGGTGTTTGTGCAGGAGTTTTTGTTGTTGTTGGTGCTTATGTAGTTGTTGTTGCTGTTGTAGTTGCGGCTGTTGCTATTGCCCTACAGAAAATGAAACAAAAAGTTAATAATATATGTACATACATAAATAAATTATGACTATCACCTTACCCTTTCCAATGGTACACTTTCCGGACAATTCTCCGCGCCTCCTATATAGGTCTCGCCGACCAAATCCACTACACGCAACTCCACGTCCGTTAGAGGTGCTTCAAGTATGGGCCTATTCCCAGTGCGTACCTTATTGCTGGTGCGGGCTTTTAAGTCGTGCCAAGCCTATTAACGAAATAAGAACCAAAGAAAAAAGTTGCAAATACTACGTACATATGTGTGTATATGCATTTATGCTTATCATATTTAAATTAAGGCTCATACATACATGTAAGTAGGTATATACCCATATGTTCTAGTAAAATATATAACTAAATATCTCCAACCTTATTCCTGGGACACGAATGTGCAAATTTTCCTACAAGCCACAGATAATTACTATCTTTTACAGATTCAGGATTCATGCATAGGGATTACATATACTTACGTACATAAATATGCACATAAGATCAAAACATTAATATCCATGGATGCATATGTATGTATATAGGTATCTATATCATCCTGAAGGAAAACACTGCTTCTAATTTATGCATGTGTGTACATGCATACTACATGCATACCGTTCTGGAAGAAAACATACCGCTCGTAATGATGCCAGTGATTTCATAGCACAAAATTAAGGGGAACTTTAATGGACTACAAAATCTATTTTTTATTTACAAAAACCAACTACAAAATCACGAGCGATACACTTTTCCATGAATTTGTGATTCACTTTTCATTCACTTATACTTACATTATACCACTGCTCAACAGTCTTTGTTGCTCCTCCCGTCGCGTTGAGCTTAGCTGCCACTTCCTATCACCTCTTTTGGTGCTCCAGCTTGCAATGTAGGCGCTTGAACTTTCCGGACGCTAGCCCTTCATCCTCGCCCAGAACATCCAACAATGCTCTCATCTGCTCCGCCGAGGCCCTACTTCGTTTAAATTAAACTTTTTATAAAATCTTTAATAATGCCTTTTATAACTGATGATAAGTTACAATTAGTCACAACCAAAATTGGACAGTGGTAATTAGTAAATTTTTCAAATTATTTTCGTTATAAATTTTGTTCTTCTATTATACCATTCAAGTATGGATGGTCGCTCAGCAAAAACCACTTTAATGAGTATTGAAAATTTAGCTTAAAGTTGTAAGTAAGTTGTTGTTTAAGAATATCAAAAATTTTCCTGATTTTTAATTTTTTTCTTCTGAGGGGTCTTTGGCGTTTCCTTTTATATAAAAAGCAAAATTGCACAGGTTTATATAAAAGAAAATGCCAAAATCCGGTCAGAAAAAAATGCCAAAAATCAGGAAATTTTTTGATATTTTTAAGGTTTTACAACTTTAAGCAAAAATTTCAATACTAATTAAAGTGGATTTTGCTGAGCGACCATCCAACTTCAATGGTATAATAGAAGAATAAAATGTAAAACGAAATTATTTGAAAAATTTACTAATTACCACCGTGCTATCTTAAAGTTAACTTAAACTAATTCTAATTAGCGATCGTATCGCTTAGTCTATTAAATGCCTTGGCGCAATCCCGTAGACCATCCCCCATAACCGCAATGGCGTTTGCCAAAACCATATCGTTCTTCTCCTTATGGTTGTGGATCTTCTCCAGCAAAGCCACTTGCCTCACTTGAGCTTCGGCTAGCATCTATGAACAAAAGAAAAAAACGATTAAAAAAATTAAATTGTCGGATATATAATATGGCTTTTATATTGACACGTTTTAGCCATTAATACTTGCGGAATGTTTTTGATTTAAAATATGTACATATGTACAAATATTAAAATAAAATAAAATATTATCAGTGGCTAAAATATGTTAATGAAATTTATATGTATTCTAATAAGACCGGTATTCATAAAAAAATAAAATAGGGTTTAACAAAAACATATGTATATAAAGTGACATTTTCATACAATTTTGCCATTTTAACAGCTTAATAACAGTCAGTTTCACGAAATCCTTTAAGTTTAATTTAATTTTTTTTACTTGAATTTTATACGAAATCTGACAGGGAAAAAATTAAGTTTCCACTAAAATTTTTTCGTGAAACTGGCTGTAAATCTACATATTTTATTTTTTATGAATACCGGTCAAATAGTTTCACTGTGTAATTATTTCTTACCCTCAAAGATTCTGCCTGACTTTCGTCAATTTTTAGAAACATTTCCTGCACATCCTCGCGTTTATTCTTCAATCCCCTGCGTGGTGTTTGTGCAGGAGTTTTTGTTGTTGTTGGTGCTTATGTAGTTGTTGTTGCTGTTGTAGTTGCGGCTGTTGCTATTGCCCTACAGAAAATGAAACAAAAAGTTAATAATATATGTACATACATAAATAAATTATGACTATCACCTTACCCTTTCCAATGGTACACTTTCCGGACAATTCTCCGCGCCTCCTATATAGGTCTCGCCGACCAACTCCACTACACGCAACTCCACGTCCGTTAGAGGTGCTTCAAGTATGGGCCTATTCCCAGTGCGTACCTTATTGCTGGTGCGGGCTTTTAAGTCGTGCCAAGCCTATTAACGAAATAAGAACCAAAGAAAAAAGTTGCAAATACTACGTACATATGTGTGTATATGCATTTATGCTTATCATATTTAAATTAAGGCTCATACATACATGTAAGTAGGTATATACCCATATGTTCTTGTAAAATATATAACTAAATATCTCCAACCTTATTCCTGGGACACGAATGTGCAAATTTTCCTACAAGCCACAGATAATTACTATCTTTTACAGATTCAGGATTCATGTATAGGGATTACATATACTTACGTACATAAGTATGCACATAAGATCAAAACATTAATATCCATGGATGCATATGTATGTATATAGGTATCTATATCATCCTGAAGGAAAACACTGCTTCTAATTTATGCATGTGTGTACATGCATACTACATGCATACCGTTCTGGAAGAAAACATACCGCTCGTAATGATGCCAGTGATTTCATAGCACAAAATTAAGGGGAACTTTAATGGACTACAAAATCTATTTTTTATTTACAAAAACCAACTACAAAATCACGAGCGATACACTTTTCCATGAATTTGTGATTCACTTTTCATTCACTTATACTTACATTATACCACTGCTCAACAGTCTTTGTTGCTCCTCCCGTCGCGTTGAGCTTAGCTGCCACTTCCTATCACCTCTTTTGGTGCTCCAGCTTGCAATGTAGGCGCTTGAACTTTCCGGACGCTAGCCCTTCATCCTCGCCCAGAACGTCCAACAATGCTCTCATCTGCTCCGCCGAGGCCCTACTTCGTTTAATTCCAGCATTGCTTGTGGAAGCCATTCTGAAATTAAATATAAATAAATTTAATTTAATTAGAAATTAATTAAAGAAATAAATATCAAAATACTTACATTCTTTTTGATTTAAAATGTTCGCGCGCACAAATATCAATGTTTTTTTTCTATTCTCTTTTGTACTTTTCGTAAATTTTGACAGTTCAGCGCCAGAGATGCCACTTTTTCTCACTGTGAATAAATTGTAAACAACAGCTGTAAAATATTGTTAAGGCAGAGTTAGTGAATCGTATAACCGATAACGCAAACCACATTTTTATTGTTAAAAATAACAATTAAAAAAATGTTAGTAGTGAACCGCGCTACTGGTCGTAAAAAAGGTTTGTTCTCGTTGGATCTCGCACAATTTGACTGTCGCTCAAAAAAAGGCTGGCATCGATTGGTGCAAGGAAATGTTGCAAAAATACGATCGCGGTGCTTCAATAGCCGTTTATAAACCAATGACTTCTTTTTATTCCCGCACATCAAGAAAAAAAATGCGTGGTCAACGATTTTCGTCGCCAGCAACGCTGTTGGAGCGTTCAAAAACCATGTTTTGGAGGTGTCTCAATAGGAGTGGAAAAAATGCTTCGACAATTGGTTTGAGCGCATGCAAAATTGTATAAATCATGCTGGAGAATACTTTGAAAAACAATAAAACCATTTTTGATGATTAATATTCGCATTTTCATTATTAGACTAAAAACATATAGAGCAACCCTCGTATATGGGATCTAAACTAGTGTTTTCAATATATAGCTTTGAATATGATAAGAAGTAAAATTTATCTACCAGAACTTCGTGGGGGGTTCAAACATCCAAAACCCCCCTAAATACGGCCTTGGTCATGCAAAAATAAAATAAAATTCATTGGATAAGCCTGGCCGAAAAAAAATATGAAAAAACAACAAACGTCGAATGACGATTAAGAGAGCGGACACCGGTAAAACGAACGAAAGACGTTATGCGGAGACATGATTTTAGTAGATTGTGATAAAGGAAAATTACGAGGCAAAGCACAAGATGGTGGTTAGTGGTTATGCCATCGGATTCAAAATGAAACGATCCGAGTTCGATTCTTGGCGCGGCCGTCAAGCAAAGAGAAGAATTTTGTTGATCTCCGAAATAGATCTAAAACTTCTACTAAAACAAAAAAATTAATTTTAAGTTTTCCTTAAAAAGCTGGTCATTTAAAAACAAAATAAAATTATTCGGATAAGCCTTGTCGAAAAAATCTAAAAAAACGAAAAAAATTGCTTGAAAAAAGCTTTGTTTGTTAGATAGATTTGTACAAAAGAAAAGCACACAGTAAAACCAAAAGCTGGGTGGCAAAAACAGGTAAGTAGATTGTGTTAATGAAATATTGAAACTGAAGCGAAGCAAAGTACAAGACAGTGGTAGTTAATCAATCCGAGTTCGATCCTCGTTGAAGCCGTCAAGCAAAAAGAAGTCTGGGGGGCTACTCTCTATTGCGCTGCGAAAGGTATTGCGATGCGAAAGATATTGCGATGCGTAAGTCAAATGCGATGTGATAAGCAAATGGCACGCTGTATTACGTTCGCATTGCTAACAATGTGGCTTACTTTACTTGTTGGGTCTTTTCCCTCCTGCGTTGGCATCACTGTCGCAAAATGTCAAAGAATGTAGGAGCAAAACAAAGAAATAATGATAATACAGCTGATCTCTACCCACTAGCTAGTGATAATTATCAGTTATTGTGTAGATTTGATAGATAATTCGTGTTTATTAACTTTTTCTTAGTTAAAATTTGCTAGTAAAGTAAAGAACCTAATTATTGGTAGCTGTGCGTAAAGATTTTATAAAGAAATACATAAATATTGTAATAGAATGTTGTAGTAGTGTATCTGCAATGTAATGAAATAGTAGTTTGACAGATATAGTATAGCTCAGGGGCGCAACTCTGTACAGTTAGGCTTGTCGACTATAAAAAATTATTTTTTTGTCTTTAGTTTTGTACAGAATTTCCGCCTAAGCAAGGATGCATATTTATATGTCAACCGCAATCCCGAATATATTGAAGCTGTCGACCACACTCAAATTTCTTGGTCAGGGGGCGTACCAGCACCTGATTAGTCAATATCGCCACACGAGTTTAGTCCAGCAAACGGTTTGCCGTTGCATGTTCGAGGTGTGTGGTGCAATTGAGAAGATATTATGTCCAAAACACATTGGATTTCCATTAACGGAAAATAAAAAAAATTAAGCCAATAGAAGTTTCTACTCGGCTCACAGTGCTGTATCTCCATATAAAAGGTGGGCAAAAATATAATAATAAACGGATTTGAGTAAAAATTCGTTTCTAGGTGGATTAGAGTACGGAGATTTCAAAAATCATTTTTTTTTTATCTAGCTCTTACATTTTTCATGGAAACTGAGATTGAAACTGCAAAATTTAATATTCGGAAGTAGTTCCAGTACTGAGTAGTTCTTTTATTATTTATACAGGGCGTTTTCCTAATAATATTAAATTCTTCAAGGCTTCATTCTATGGCTTAATCCATGGCAAATAAGATTCCCTATATCTCTCTCACGGAAATTGATTATCACCCCGATTCTAAACGAAAAATCCACAAGGATTTTTCCGCTTCTCCCTGTTCCCTTATTCTAAACACAAATTCCTTGTGGATTTTTTCGTTTCACCCTTTCCGGCTATTCTAAATGATGTTCGAAAAAGTGAAAAGCGAATAAGGAAGAAAAGTAGGTATCATGAATGAAAATAAAAGCGAGAATTTATGCAATTGTTTTGTGAGATTTTTCACAAGACAATTTTAAGTGAATGCTGAACAAAATGTGAGTGAATATAACTTTTGTTAATAAAAAATACATAATTGAATTATGTACTGGTTTGCTTATTTTTATGACGGAAAGTATAAACAGCAAATAGATATTTTAGTAAGTTTATTGAAAGGGCAGCCGGATATTTCGCGGCATGTAGGCTGTAGTATCCCTTCCGGTTGTAGTAAGGGTGCTTGTTTTGTTTTTTCAATACTAATTAAAGTGGATTTTGCTGAGCGACCATCCAACTTCAATGGTATAATAGAAGAATAAAATGTAAAACGAAATTATTTGAAAAATTTACTAATTACCACCGTGCTATCTTAAAGTTAACTTAAACTAATTCTAATTAGCGATCGTATCGCTTAGTCTATTAAATGCCTTGGCGCAAACCCGTAGACCCTCCCCCATAACCGCAATGGCGTTTGCCAAAACCATATCGTTCTTCTCCTTATGGTTGTGGATCTTCTCCAGCAAAGCCACTTGCCTCACTTGAGCTTCGGCTAGCATCTATGAACAAAAGAAAAAAACGATTAAAAAAATTAAATTGTCGGATATATAATATGGCTTTTATATTGACACGTTTTAGCCATTAATACTTGCTGAATGTTTTTGATTTAAAATATGTACATATGTACAAATATTAAAATAAAATAAAATATTATCAGTGGCTAAAATATGTTAATGAAATTTATATGTATTCTAATAAGACCGGTATTCATAAAAAAATAAAATAGGGTTTAACAAAAACATATGTATATAAAGTGACATTTTCATACAATTTTGCCATTTTAACAGCTTAATAACAGTCAGTTTCACGAAATCCTTTAAGTTTAATTTAATTTTTTTTACTTGAATTTTATACGAAATCTGACAGGGAAAAAATTAAGTTTCCACTAAAATTTTTTCGTGAAACTGGCTGTAAATCTACATATTTTATTTTTTATGAATACCGGTCAAATAGTTTCACTGTGTAATTATTTCTTACCCTCAAAGATTCTGCCTGACTTTCGTCAATTTTTAGAAACATTTCCTGCATATCCTCGCGTTTATTCTTCAATCCCCTGCGTGGTGTTTGTGCAGGAGTTTTTGTTGTTGGTGGTGCTTATGTAGTTGTTGTTGCTGTTGTAGTTGCGGCTGTTGCTATTGCCCTACAGAAAATGAAACAAAAAGTTAATAATATATGTACATACATAAATAAATTATGACTATCACCTTACCCCTTCCAATGGTACACTTTCCGGACAATTCTCCGCGCCTCCTATATAGGTCTCGCCGACCAAATCCACTACACCCAACTCCACGTCCGTTAGAGGTGCTTCAAGTATGGGCCTATTCCCAGTGCGTACCTTATTGCTGGTGCGGGCTTTTAAGTCGTGCCAAGCCTATTAACGAAATAAGAACCAAAGAAAAAAGTTGCAAACACTACGTACATATGTGTGTATATGCATTTATGCTTATCATATTTAAATTAAGGCTCATACATACATGTAAGTAGGTATATACCCATATGTTCTAGTAAAATATATAACTAAATATCTCCAACCTTATTCCTGGGACACGAATGTGCAAATTTTCCTACAAGCCACAGATAATTACTATCTTTTACAGATTCAGGATTCATGCATAGGGATTTCATATACTTACGTACATAAATATGCACATAAGATCAAAACATTAATATCCATGGATGCATATGTATGTATATAGGTATCTATATCATCCTGAAGGAAAACACTGCTTCTAATTTATGCATGTGTGTACATGCATACTACATGCATACCGTTCTGGAAGAAAACATACCGCTCGTAATGATGCCAGTGATTTCATAGCACAAAATTAAGGGGAACTTTAATGGACTACAAAATCTATTTTTTATTTACAAAAACCAACTACAAAATCACGAGCGATACACTTTTCCATGAATTTGTGATTCACTTTTCATTCACTTATACTTACATTATACCACTGCTCAACAGTCTTTGTTGCTCCTCCCGTCGCGTTGAGCTTAGCTGCCACTTCCTATCACCTCTTTTGGTGCTCCAGCTTACAATGTAGGCGCTTGAACTTTCCGGACGCTAGCCCTTCATCCTCGCCCAGAACGTCCAACAATGCTCTCATCTGCTCCGCCGAGGCCCTACTTCGTTTAAATTAAACTTTTTATAAAATCTTTAATAATGCCTTTTATAACTGATGATAAGTTACAATTAGTCACAACCAAAATTGGACAGTGGTAATTAGTAAATTTTTCAAATTATTTTCGTTATAAATTTTGTACTTCTATTATACCATTCAAGTATGGATGGTCGCTCAGCAAAAACCACTTTAATGAGTATTGAAAATTTAGCTTAAAGTTGTAAGTAAGTTGTTGTTTAAGAATATCAAAAATTTTCCTGATTTTTAATTTTTTTCTTCTGAGGGGTCTTTGGCGTTTCCTTTTATATAAAAAGCAAAATTGCACAGGTTTATATAAAAGAAAATGCCAAAATCCGGTCAGAAAAAATGCCAAAAATCAGGAAAATTTTATATATTTTTAAGGTTAAACAACTTTAAGCATAAATTTCAATACTAATTAAAGTGGATTTTGCTGAGCGACCATCCAACTTCAATGGTATAATAGAAGAATAAAATGTAAAACGAAATTATTTGAAAAATTTACTAATTACCACCGTACTATCTTAAAGTTAACTTAAACTAATTCTAATTAGCGATCGTATCGCTTAGTCTATTAAATGCCTTGGCGCAATCCCGTAGACCCTCCCCCATAACCGCAATGGCGTTTGCCAAAACCATATCGTTCTTCTCCTTATGGTTGTGGATCTTCTCCAGCAAAGCCACTTGCCTCACTTGAGCTTCGGCTAGCATCTATGAACAAAAGAAAAAAACGATTAAAAAAATTAAATTGTCGGATATATAATATGGCTTTTATATTGACACGTTTTAGCCATTAATACTTGCTGAATGTTTTTGATTTAAAATATGTACATATGTACAAATATTAAAATAAAATAAAATATTATCAGTGGCTAAAATATGTTAATGAAATTTATATGTATTCTAATAAGGCCGGTATTCATAAAAAAATAAAATAGGGTTTAACAAAAACATATGTATATAAAGTGACATTTTCATACAATTTTGCCATTTTAACAGCTTAATAACAGTCAGTTTCATGAAATCCTTTAAGTTTAATTTAATTTTTTTTACTTGAATTTTATACGAAATCTGACAGGGAAAAAATTAAGTTTCCACTAAAATTTTTTCGTGAAACTGGCTGTAAATCTACATATTTTATTTTTTATGAATACCGGTCAAATAGTTTCACTGTGTAATTATTTCTTACCCTCAAAGATTCTGCCTGACTTTCGTCAATTTTTAGAAACATTTCCTGCACATCCTCGCGTTTATTCTTCAATCCCCTGCGTGGTGTTTGTGCAGGAGTTTTTGTTGTTGTTGGTGCTTATGTAGTTGTTGTTGCTGTTGTAGTTGCGGCTGTTGCTATTGCCCTACAGAAAATGAAACAAAAAGTTAATAATATATGTACATACATAAATAAATTATGACTATCACCTTACCCTTTCCAATGGTACACTTTCCGGACAATTCTCCGCGCCTCCTATATAGGTCTCGCCGACCAAATCCACTACACGCAACTCCACGTCCGTTAGAGGTGCTTCAAGTATGGGCCTATTCCCAGTGCGTACCTTATTGCTGGTGCGGGCTTTTAAGTCGTGCCAAGCCTATTAACGAAATAAGAACCAAAGAAAAAAGTTGCAAATACTACGTACATATGTGTGTATATGCATTTATGCTTATCATATTTAAATTAAGGCTCATACATACATGTAAGTAGGTATATACCCATATGTTCTAGTAAAATATATAACTAAATATCTCCAACCTTATTCCTGGGACACGAATGTGCAAATTTTCCTACAAGCCACAGATAATTACTATCTTTTACAGATTCAGGATTCATGCATAGGGATTACATATACTTACGTACATAAATATGCACATAAGATCAAAACATTAATATCCATGGATGCATATGTATGTATATAGGTATCTATATCATCCTGAAGGAAAACACTGCTTCTAATTTATGCATGTGTGTACATGCATACTACATGCATACCGTTCTGGAAGAAAACATACCGCTCGTAATGATGCCAGTGATTTCATAGCACAAAATTAAGGGGAACTTTAATGGACTACAAAATCTATTTTTTATTTACAAAAACCAACTACAAAATCACGAGCGATACACTTTTCCATGAATTTGTGATTCACTTTTCATTCACTTATACTTACATTATACCACTGCTCAACAGTCTTTGTTGCTCCTCCCGTCGCGTTGAGCTTAGCTGCCACTTCCTATCACCTCTTTTGGTGCTCCAGCTTGCAATGTTGGCGCTTGAACTTTCCGGACGCTAGCCCTTCATCCTCGCCCAGAACGTCCAACAATGCTCTCATCTGCTCCGCCGAGGCCCTACTTCGTTTAAATTAAACTTTTTATAAAATCTTTAATAATGCCTTTTATAACTGATGATAAGTTACAATTAGTCACAACCAAAATTGGACAGTGGTAATTAGTAAATTTTTCAAATTATTTTCGTTATAAATTTTGTACTTCTATTATACCATTCAAGTATGGATGGTCGCTCAGCAAAAACCACTTTAATGAGTATTGAAAATTCAGCTTAAAGTTGTAAGTAAGTTGTTGTTTAAGAATATCAAAAATTTTCCTGATTTTTAATTTTTTTCTTCTGAGGGGTCTTTGGCGTTTCCTTTTATATAAAAAGCAAAATTGCACAGGTTTATATAAAAGAAAATGCCAAAATCCGGTCAGAAAAAATGCCAAAAATCAGGAAAATTTTTGATATTTTTAAGGTTTTACAACTTTAAGCAAAAATTTCAATACTAATTAAAGTGGATTTTGCTGAGCGACCATCCAACTTCAATGGTATAATAGAAGAATAAAATGTAAAACGAAATTATTTGAAAAATTTACTAATTACCACCGTGCTATCTTAAAGTTAACTTAAACTAATTCTAATTAGCGATCGTATCGCTTAGTCTATTAAATGCCTTGGCGCAATCCCGTAGACCCTCCCCATAACCGCAATGGCGTTTGCCAAAACCATATCGTTCTTCTCCTTATGGTTGTGGATCTTCTCCAGCAAAGCCACTTGCCTCACTTGAGCTTCGGCTAGCATCTATGAACAAAAGAAAAAAACGATTAAAAAAATTAAATTGTCGGATATATAATATGGCTTTTATATTGACACGTTTTAGCCATTAATACTTGCTGAATGTTTTTGATTTAAAATATGTACATATGTACAAATATTAAAATAAAATAAAATATTATCAGTGGCTAAAATATGTTAATGAAATTTATATGTATTCTAATAAGACCGGTATTCATAAAAAATAAAATAGGGTTTAACAAAAACATATGTATATAAAGTGACATTTTCATACAATTTTGCCATTTTAACAGCTTAATAACAGTCAGTTTCACGAAATCCTTTAAGTTTAATTTAATTTTTTTTACTTGAATTTTATACGAAATCTGACAGGGAAAAAATTAAGTTTCCACTAAAATTTTTTCGTGAAACTGGCTGTAAATCTACATATTTTATTTTTTATGAATACCGGTCAAATAGTTTCACTGTGTAATTATTTCTTACCCTCAAAGATTCTGCCTGACTTTCGTCAATTTTTAGAAACATTTCCTGCACATCCTCGCGTTTATTCTTCAATCCCCTGCGTGGTGTTTGTGCAGGAGTTTTTGTTGTTGTTGGTGCTTATGTAGTTGTTGTTGCTGTTGTAGTTGCGGCTGTTGCTATTGCCGATGTTGTTGCACGCGCCACTGTCGGCGTCTCTGCCCGCGCCTCGTAGGCGTAACTAAAAAACTCCTCGCCCTACAGAAAATGAAACAAAAAGTTAATAATATATGTACATACATAAATAAATTATGACTATCACCTTACCCCTACCAATGGTAAACTTTCCGGACAATTCTCCGCGCCTCCTATATAGGTCTCGCCGACCAAATCCACTACACGCAACTCCACGTCCGTTAGAGGTGCTTCAGGTATGGGCCTATTCCCAGTGCGTACCTTATTGCTGGTGCGGGCTTTTAAGTCGTGCCAAGCCTATTAACGAAATAAGAACCAAAGAAAAAAGTTGCAAATACTACGTACATATGAGTGTATATGCATTCATGCTTATCATATTTAAATTAAGGCTCATACATACATGTAAGTAGGTATATACCCATATGTTCTAGTAAAATATATAACTAAATATCTCCAACCTTATTCCTGGGACACGAATGTGCAAATTTTCCTACAAGCCACAGATAATTACTATCTTTTACAGATTCAGGATTCATGCATAGGGATTACATATACTTACGTACATAAATATGCACATAAGATCAAAACATTAATATCCATGGATCCATATGTATGTATATAGGTATCTATATCATCCTGAAGGAAAACACTCCTTCTAATTTATGCATGTGTGTACATGCATACTACATGCATACCGTTCTGGAAGAAAACATACCGCTCGTAATGATGCCAGTGATTTCATAGCACAAAATTAAGGGGAACTTTAATGGACTACAAAATCTATTTTTTATTTACAAAAACCAACTACAAAATCACGAGCGATACACTTTTCCATGAATTTGTGATTCACTTTTCATTCACTTATACTTACATTATACCACTGCTCAACAGTCTTTGTTGCTCCTCCCGTCGCGTCGAGGAACGATCCTCCGTCATCCCTTGTCAAGTTTGGTTTGGAGACAAACCGGTTTCGGCTAATATGCGCCATCTTCAGTGTCTTTTTTCGTTCTGAGTTATTTTGTGTAAGTTCGATAGTACTTATAGTAACTAACTTCCATCGTTTGGTCACGTACTTCGTGTTCGTGTGTTCGTGCATTCGTGCGTTCGGGCGACGTGCATGCGTGTGTGCGTGCGAGTCTGTGCGTTTAGGTATGTAAATCTATTTTTGTATCCTCATTAAACAGGCAGGTAAAAGTCCGTTATTATCCTCTTGTGTGTTGTTTTTTTTATGTCGGTTTTAAGTTTTCTGTCCTCTTTTCGGTATAATAGCTTAAGCGGTTCAAATAATGTATCTGATGCGGTGTTTATTTGTTCATTTATTATTTTACCTACGAATGTCTTCTGTTTGTATATCTCCATATTTTCTAATACGTTAAGTCGTTTTCCCTTGTGTTGTATGTGGAGAATTTTAGCTGTTTTTCCTATTTTCATGGGTGTACATTTGTTTTCTGCCATGTGGTTGGCGAAATTTGATTCCACTGTCGTTGATGATTTCCTTATTTTCTTATTGTAATCTCTTACGTGTTCTCGATATCTCGTCTTGATTTGGCGTCCTGTTTGTCCTATATAGCTATTTTGGCATTCGCAAGTCAATTTGTATACGCCTTGTTTGTCAAAGGGGTCTTCCTTGTTAATGTTGTTTCGTAGAAGTTTTTCCATGCTGTACCTCGTTTTAAATGCTGCATTAATGTTATATTTTTGGAAAACTTTAGCCAACTTGTAAGATGTTGCTCCGGTATATGATAAGACTGCCCATTTCTTCTCTACCTTTTCTTTGTTTTCCGATTTCCTTGAAGTTAAGTTTTTCTGTATTTTCTTCACCAAACTTTTTTGATATCCGTTGTTCTCCGCGATTGTGTGTATTGTGCTGAGTTCCTTGTTGTAAGCTTCCTTTTCTAACGGGGTCCGTTCAAGTCGTGTTAATAAATGTCTGAAAGCGGCATTCTTGTGTTGTTGAGGATGGCTAGATTTATTGTGTATTACTGTATCCGTTG
Organism: Urophora cardui; assembly: GCA_960531455.1. Classification (NCBI taxonomy): domain Eukaryota; kingdom Metazoa; phylum Arthropoda; class Insecta; order Diptera; family Tephritidae; genus Urophora; species Urophora cardui. Next base: position 23,267,024 of record OY482675.1, on the reverse strand, counting down.
CTGTGGGTTTTCTGTATATTTCGTAAGTAAATTTGTTAGTCTCTTTGTTTATTTTAATTGTGAGGTCTAAGTAGTTGATTTTTCCATTTTTCTCTGCATCCATGGTGAATTTTATATTTTTGTGTTGGCCGTTGAGGTATTCCAAAATTTTTTCTTCTTTATTTTCCGTTATGAGGCAGATGATGTGACATACCTGGCATAAAAATTTACCCCCAGATTTTTCACCAGTTCTTCCATATAACTTTCCTCCAAATGTTGCATAAATACTTCCATAAGGATGGCTGATGTGGGGTTACCCATTCCCAGTCCGTGAGTTTGTCTGTATATTTTATTGTCAAATTTGAAATAATTCTGGTCCAGGGTTACTTTCAGTGTGTTTACGATCCCTGTTGCATTGTCTCTGTTCGTTTTTTCTGTCAATATTTTAGTTAGAGTTTTTACTGTTTCTGTCAGTGGTATCGAAGGGTATAGGTCTTTCACGTCAAACGATACCAGTTTCGAGTCCTTAGGTACGTTCAGGTTGTTCAGTTTTTCGACTAGTTCCGTCGTGTTCTTGATTGTGTATTTATTGGACAGGTCCAGTGTCTCGGTTAGTAGCTTATTTAGATGTTTTGATAGTCTATATCCTGGTGCCGATTTATGGTTTACTATTGGTCGCATAGGTGTTCCTGCTTTGTGGATTTTAGGTAGTGCGATCAGTGACGGGGCCGATGGATTCATTGCCGTGAGAGTGTAGGCTATCTTGTTGTCTACTATATTTTTTGCTTGTTTTATTGCACGCTTTATTGCCATTTGGTATTCCTCCGTTGGGTCCTTCCTCATCACTCGGCAGCCCATTTCTTTGATGAGTTGGCCTGTTTTTGTGGTGTATTCCTCTTCGTCCATTAGCACTGTTGTATTTCCTTTGTCTGCTTTTGTTGCTATTATTTTATTCTCTCTTAGTTTTTTCCTCAATTCTTTTACCGTTTTATATTCATTTGCTACCATTTTCTTTCCATCAGCTTTTATGCTCTTTTCGATTATGCGTCTGCATAAATGCCTTGCGTGCTCTGTTCCTCGTTTGGTATTAGTGATATGGCCACCTCCGTGTCCGCAATGGTGTTCTCCACGTCTTTTTTCCTATCGTAGCTTTCGATGTTGTATTTCAAACCTTTTTGCAGTAGCTGTGTTTCCTTGGCGTTGATTGGAAGATTTGTTAAGTTAACAAATCTTGGATGGAAAGATGTTTTTTCCTGCTGTGGGCATTTTTTGTTGTTGTTTTGTTTTGTGTCAAGGTCGTCCAGTTTTTTATTGAGTTTTTTATACTTGTTTTCCATGGCTCCTTTGATCTCTTCCTTTATTGCATCTAACGTTTCCAGAAGGGAACTGACTGGAATGATTCCCATCAGCTCCAGATGGATGCGTAGTAATTCTTGATTCATGCGCTCCTTCTTTGCGTGTTGGTTCCTGATCTCGCATCTAATGAAGCTGTTCTCCGCTTTCCTTATAATTTTGCGTTTATCCTCGTTTTTCATTTTGTGTCCTATTTGCGCGTATTTTGGAATGAGTTTGCTCATTAAACATTGTTTATTAAACCATATGTTGGCTTTGGTGTTGTGTATTTTCTGTAGTCGCCTTTTGTATGCTATCAGTAGAATATTTGTCCGGATTTGATGTGCCTGACTGGCATTATTAAATACTTTTTGGTTGCTTGTTTTTCCGACAGGGTAGGAATATGATGTATTGTGGAACGATCCTCCGTCATCCCTTGTCAAGTTTGGTTTGGAGACAAACCGGTTTCGGCTAATATGCGCCATCTTCAGTGTCTTTTTTCGTTCTGAGTTATTTTGTGTAAGTTCGATAGTACTTATAGTAACTAACTTCCATCGTTTGGTCACGTTTCTTCGTGTTCGTGTGATGTGTTCGTGTGTTCGTGCATTCGTGCGTTCGGGCGACGTGCATGCGTGTGTGCGTGCGAGTCTGTGCGTTTAGGTATGTAAATATATTTTTGTATCCTCATTAAACAGGCAGGTAAAAGTCCGTTATTGTCCTCTTGTGTGTTGTTTTGTTTATGTCGGTTTTAGGTTTTCTGTCCTCTTTTCGGTATAATAGCTTAAGCGGTTCAAATAATGTATCTGATGCGGTGTTTATTTGTTCATTTATTATTTTACCTACGAATGTCTTCTGTTAGTATATCTCCATATTTTCTAATACGTTAAGTCGTTTTCCCTTGTGTTGTATGTGGAGAATTTTAGCTGTTTTTCCTATTTTCATGGGTGTACATTTGTTTTCTGCCATGTGGTTGGCGAAATTTGATTCCACTGTCGTTGATGATTTCCTTATTTTCTTATTGTAATCTCTTACGTGTTCTCGATATCTCGTCTTGATTTGGCGTCCTGTTTGTCCTATATAGCTATTTTGGCATTCGCAAGTCAATTTGTATACGCCTTGTTTGTCAAAGGGGTCTTCCTTGTTAATGTTGTTTCGTAGAAGTTTTTCCATGCTGTTCCTCGTTTTAAATGCCAGGTATGTAGACGACATCATCTGCCTCATAACGGAAAATAAAGAAGAACAAATTTGGAATACCTCAACGGCCAACACAAAAATATAAAATTCACCATGGATGCAGAAAAAATGGAAAAATCAACTACTTAGACCTCACAATTAAAATAAACAAAGAGACTAACAAATTTACTTACGAAATATACAGAAAACCCACAGCAACGGATACAGTAATACACAATAAATCTAGCCATCCTCAACAACACAAGAATGCCGCTTTCAGACATTTATTAACACGACTTGAACGGACCCCGTTAGAAAAGGAAGCTTACAACAAGGAACTCAGCACAATATACACAATCGCGGAGAACAACGGATATCAAAAAAGTTTGGTGAAGAAAATACAGAAAAACATAACTTCAAGGAAGTCGGAAAACAAAGAAAAGGTAGAGAAGAAATGGGCATTCTTATCATATACCGGAGCAACATCTTAAGTTGGCTAAAGTTTTCCAAAAATATAACATTAATGCAGCATTTAAAACGAGGAACAGCATGGAAAAACTTCTACGAAACAACATTAACAAGGAAGACTCCTTTGACAAACAAGGCGTATACAAATTGACTTGCGAATGCCAAAATAGCTATATAGGACAAACAGGACGCCAAATCAAGACGAGATATCGAGAACACGTAAGAGATTACAATAAGACAATAAGGAAATCATCAACGACAGTGGAATCAAATTTCGCCAACCACATGGCAGAAAACAAATGTACACCCATGAAAATAGGAAAAACAGCTAAAATTCTCCACATACAACACAAGGGAAAACGACTTAACGTATTGGAAAGTATGGAGATATACAAACAGAAGACATTCGTAGGTAAAATAATAAATGAACAAATAAACACCGCATCAGATACATTATTCGAACCGCTTAAGCTATTATACCGAAAAGAGGACAAAAAACCTAAAACCGATATAAATAAGACAACACACAAGAGGACAATAACGGACTTTTACCTGCCTGTTTAATGAGGATACAAAAATAGATTTACATACCTAAACGCACAGACTCGCACGCACACACGCATGCACGTCGCCCGAACGCACGAATGCACGAACACACGAACACGAAGTACGTGACCAAACGATGGAAGTTAGTTACTATAAGTACTATCGAACTTACACAAAATAACTCAGAACGAAAAAAGACACTGAAGATGGCGCATATTAGCCGAAACCGGTTTGTCTCCAAACCAAACTTGACAAGGGATGACGGAGGATCGTTCCACAATACATCATATTCCTACCCTGTCGGAAAAACAAGCAACCAAAAAGTATTTAATAATACCAGTCAGGCACATCAAATCCGGACAAATATTCTACTGATAGCATACAAAAGGCGATTACAGAAAATACACAACACCAAAGCCAACATATGGTTTAATAAACAATGTTTAATGAGCAAACTCATTCCAAAATACGCGTAAATAGGACACAAAATGAAAAACGAGGATAAACGCAAAATTATAAGGAAAGCGGAGAACAGCTTCATTAGATGCGAGATCAGGAACCAACACGCAAAGAAGGAGCGCATGAATCAAGAATTACTACGCATCCATCTGGAGCTGATGGGAATCATTCCAGTCAGTTCCCTTCTGGAAACGTTAGATGCAATAAAGGAAGAGATCAAAGGATCCATGGAAAACAAGTATAAAAAACTCAACAAAAAACTGGACGACCTTGACACAAAACAAAACAACAACAAAAAAGGCCCACAGTAGGAAAAAACATCTTTCCATCCAAGATTTGTTAACTTAACAAATCTTCCAATCAACGCCAAGGAAACACAGCTACTACAAAAAGGTTTGAAATACAACATCGAAAGCTACGATAGGAAAAAAGACGTGGAGAACACCATTGCGGACACGGAGGTGGCCATATCACTAATACCAAACGAGGAACAGGAGCACGCAAGGCATTTATGCAGACGCATAATCGAAAAGAGCATACAAGCTGATGGAAAGAAAATGGTAGCAAATGAATATAAAACGGTAAAAGAATTGAGGAAAAAACTAAGAGAGAATAAAATAATAGCAACAAAAGCAGACAAAGGAAATACAACAGTGCTAATGGACGAAGAGGAATACACCACAAAAACAGGCCAACTCATCAAAGAAATGGGCTGCCGACTGATGAGGAAGGACCCAACGGAGGAATACCAAATGGCAATAAAGCGTGCAATAAAACAAGCAAAAAATATAGTAGACAACAAGATAGCCTACACTCTCACGGCAATGAATCCATCGGCCCCGTCACTGATCGCACTACCTAAAATCCACAAAGCAGGAACACCTATGCGACCAATAGTAAACCATAAATCGGCACCAGGATATAGACTATCAAAACATCCAAATCAGAAAACGATCCAATCAAGAACACGACGGAACTAGTCGAAAAACTGAACAACCTGAACGTACCTAAGGACTCGAAACTGGTATCGTTTGACGTGAAAGACCTATACCCTTCGATACCACCTACAGAAACACTAAAAACTCTAACTAAAATATTGACAGAAAAAACGAACAGAGACAATGCAACAGAGATCGTAAACACACTGAAAGTAACCCTGGACCAGAATTATTTCAAATTTGAGAATAAAATATACAGACAAACTCACGGACTGGGAATGGGTAACCCCACATCAGCCATCCTTGTGGAAGTATTTATGCAACATTTGGAGGAAAGTTATATGGAAGAACTGGCAAAAAATCTGGGGGTAAATTTTTATGCCAGGTATGTAGACGACATCATCTGCCTCATAACGGAAAATAAAGAAGAAAAAATTTTGGAATACTCAACGGCCAACACAAAAATATAAAATTCACCATGGATGCAGAGAAAAATGGAAAAATCAACTACTTAGACCTCACAATTAAAATAAACAAAGAGACTAACAAATTTACTTACGAAATATACAGAAAACCCACAGCAACGGATACAGTAATACACAATAAATCTAGCCATCCTCAACAACACAAGAATGCCGCTTTCAGACATTTATTAACACGACTTGAACGGACCCCGTTAGAAAAGGAAGCTTACAACAAGGAACTCAGCACAATATACACAATCGCGGAGAACAACGGATATCAAAAAAGTTTGGTGAAGAAAATACAGAAAAACTTAACTTCAAGGAAATCGGAAAACAAAGAAAAGGTAGAGAAGAAATGGGCAGTCTTATCATATACCGGAGCAACATCTTACAAGTTGGCTAAAGTTTTCCAAAAATATAACATTAATGCAGCATTTAAAACGAGGAACAGCATGGAAAAACTTCTACGAAACAACATTAACAAGGAAGACTCCTTTGACAAACAAGGCGTATACAAATTGACTTGCGAATGCCAAAATAGCTATATAGGACAAACAGGACGCCAAATCAAGACGAGATATCGAGAACACGTAAGAGATTACAATAAGACAATAAGGAAATCATCAACGACAGTGGAATCAAATTTCGCCAACCACATGGCAGAAAACAAATGTACACCCATGAAAATAGGAAAAACAGCTAAAATTCTCCACATACAACACAAGGGAGTTGGCAATAAAAATACCTTCGGCTAATTGTTGATGTGGTATAAATAATTCGTTATTATTATTAATTTTAATTTGTCTGATTACTTCAGATCTTGCTGGTACTGATATACTATTTATTGTTGGTTCATTTGTCATTCGAATTGCTATATTTTCTGGGAAATCATATGGACGTAATATCAAAGTATCTTTTTCATTTTGATAGTCCAAAATGCAATTATATTTTTTAAACGGTTTTATTTAGCTCACCCCGTTTGTTTTATTTATTATTTATTATTTATTCTTGGGTCAAATTTAGTAATTCAAATTTCACCCTCTTCCTGTCAACCGATTAATCTGAAATTTTGTACGCATGTATAACCCCGATGACAATGCAATATTATGAAAAAAAATTCCGATAGGTGGCGCGTGGGTCGCTATATTTACAAAAATCGCATTTATGGTCCGATTTGGCTGAAATTCGGAACATGTATTACTACCTTGAAAAGAAATATTTTCTTTAAAAAAAAATTCCGCTAGGTGGCGCGTGGGTCGCTATATTTACAAAAATCGCATTTATGGTCCGATTTGGCTGAAATTCGGAACATGTATTACTACCTTGATAAGAAATATTTTCTTAAAAAAAAAATTCCGCTAGGTGGCGCGTGGGTCGCTATATTTACAAAAATCGCATTTATGGTCCGATTTGGCTGAAATTCGGAACATGTATTACTACCTTGAAAGGAAATATTTTCCTAAAAAAAAACTTCCGATAGGTGGCGCGTGGGTCGCTATATTTACAAAAATCGCATTTATGGTCCGATTTGGCTGAAATTCGGAACATGTATTACTACCTTGAAAAGAAATATTTTCTTAAAAAAAAATTCCGCTAGGTGGAGCTGAGATCGGGGTAATTAAAACTGAAAATCCTAATTAACTGTTTGAAGAAGGTCAAGCCTACGTGGCTCTTAGTAGAGTAAGAACTTTGCAGGGACTACGTATAGAGGCGTTGGACTGCAATAAACTAACGGGCAAGAAACCTTGCAATAATGAAGCACTAAATGAATTAAACAGAATGCGAAATAAAAACTAAAAACTAGAAAATAAAAATAGGTAAAAAAACTTTTTAAGTTAAACGGTTTTATGTTATACATACATTGCAATGTTTAAGATAAATGTACTAAAAACCAAAAAATAATAAAATAGATACAGTCGTGGGAATTATAAACATTTGCATAGACTAGAATAAAATAAAACCGTGGGGCACGTCAATTGTCTACAATCGTTCATTAAAATGTTTGTTTTGTAATGTTACACTACGAGTATAATTAGGCAGTTGTTCAACCGACAACGATGGACGTGTGATAAGTAGGGCTAGAATGTGGAAAAAAGCTAGCAAGCTCGATTATAAGCGAGTTTTAGGGTTTCATAGTGGTGAGCGAGTAGTACTTTTATCATATGTTTTGTCGGTTAAAGACAAACTACGAGCAGTGAAACGATTCCTCGTGTGAATGTCCAACGATAAACTAGTTGAAACATCTCTTTTATTAACATGGAGTGTATAACTATTGGAATTTCCATGAGCAAGAAAATAGTAAGTAATTTCCTCACCGTCTGCGGGCCAACTGCCTAACGACGAATTAAACGATTCTTCTATCGCACATTAAGTCGATAATTTGTAGACAATTGACGTGCCCCCCGGTTTTATTTTATTCTAGTCTATGCAAATGTTTATAATTCCCACGACTGTATCTATTTTATTATTTTTTGGTTTTTAGTACATTTATCTTAAACATTGCAATGTATGTATAACATAAAACCGTTTAACTTAAAAAGTTTTTTTACCTATTTTTATTAATGAAATCTAGTCCCAAAATTCCGTCACATGGGATTGGGAAGTCATCTTCTACTATGTGAAATTTATGTCGAATCAAAAGATCGTCACCCTTCAAATCTGCTTTAACTGTTCCGAGGGTGCTTGTTATACCCTTATACCTGTTATACCTTTTAAATCTGTTTTTTGTGAATTATCAATTGAAACATCATTTTGAATTTGACCCTTTTTAATAATGGATATATCTGCTCCTGTGTCTACTAGGAGAGTAGAAAATGAGTTATTTAGTGTTGACTTGGAAGATATGTAGCTGTTCAAATGTAAATTGAATACTAAAATTTTTCTCTCTACTGTTGAAGTGGAGTCTGCTGGTTTTCCTGTTGGTTGTAGCTACGTACGTTTCGTGTGTTGTTTGTATTGTTATTGTTATTGCTATTGCGAGCATTTGAGCGTGTTTGGTTTCTAAAGTCTCGCCTTTGCATGTTATTGTTATTGTTATAAGTGTAGCGCGTGGGAAACGCGCGTCTTTGGTTACTTCTGTTATTATTACTTTGATAACTTCGACGGAAGCTACCTCGGTAATAGTTTTGTTGGCGGATGTGAAGCAATGAGTTTGGGTTTCCAGTTACTTCAGTGCAGCTATTTGTGAATTTAGAGATAGCTTCGTTCATGGAAGTGAACGTTCCTGCCTGCATTATCATTTTTACTTTTTCGTTTGAGCAATTCTTACACATGGCTTTTACAGCTGCTTGTGTAGAATATTTTCTTGCCAAGTCTGAGGTAAGCCCATCAGATATATATGCTCCTTCCAATGACTTTGTTAGCTTCTCTATTTCAGTAGTGTATTGATTAGCTGTTTTACTGCGCTGTTGAATATTCAAAAGCTTTGCAGTCAATACTTCCACTGACTCGCCTTTAATTGAAGTTTGCAATTTTGTTTTAACTTGTTGTATGGTATTTTCAGTACTGATGTAATTTCGTGCAGTACCTTTAAGTTTAGTTTTTATAATGGATATCGCTAACGCTTCATGCGTGTCCTTGATCTGATCGAGAATTTCAAGTGCGTCCAAAAAACTATGTAGGTTTTCCGGCTTACCATCAAATTCAGGCAAAATTGATGAAGCCGTTTTAATAAATTCTACCACTGTTTGTGGCATTTTGTCTTTTTCTTCCGGTTTTGGTAATAAAATGCTAAAGTCGAGTGATATAGTACTTTCGTATGTGTTTGGTACTAATGCATCAATATTGTATCTTGCTAATGATGGAAAATATTTGGTATGCCTCTAATTGGTGAGCTGCAGTGAGTTGATTGTTAACTTTGCGTATTATTTCACCTAAATTATTCAATGAATCTAGTATTGTTTTGAGGTGTTTTCTTACCGTTTCCGTTTTTATTGTTATGTTTTTGTTTATGCATTTATATACTTTTTCTGCAGTGGTTTTTTCTTCTATAAGTGTATTAAGAATTATTTCCCATTTGGCCATTGAAAAAATAATTTTTTTTTTTTCATATTTGTTTTTATTGAATCTTTCTTGTTTAGAAAATAACAATAATTTCGCAAATCTTACAAACTAATACAATAAATTATTTGTTGCCAATGCTACAAATAATAAAGTTGGCAAAATCTTTACATATACATATATGGCATGTATCTTAACCTAGGAGTGTAATATTAACCTAGTTGTTTAATGGAGTTTATCTTGGTCTATTATTATTTATTTATTTATTTATTATTATTATTATTATTATTATTTATTTATTTATTTATTTTTTTTTTTCTCAAAAGTCGATAAACAGTTTAAGTTATCATTTAAATTTATCTGTACAGCAATAGCATGGTGATCGTAGAGGTGTTTGTCTTCGCGCGGGCTGGCGCGATGAACAACAGGGACTAGGTGCGTTCATTGCGATGGCCGTTGGTCGGACGCTTCCGCAACGTTTATTGTATTGTTCGGTATTTACGCTAGCCCGTGCGATGAACAACAGGGACTAGGTGCGTTCATCGCGATGGCCGTTGGTCGGACGCTTCGGCGACGTTTATTGTTTTTTACGGTATTTCCACTAGCCTGTACTATGAACGCCAGGGACTAGGTGCCGTTCATCGCGATGGCCATTGGTCGGTCGATTCGGCGACGTTTATTGTATTTTACGTTATTTCCACTAGCCTGTACTATGAACGCCAGGGACTAGGTGCCGTTCATCGCGATGGCCATTGGTCGGTCGCTTCGGCGACGTTCATCATTATCTTTACGTTACTTTCGAGATATTGGTCTAACAGAATATGACCTTATGCACAATTGAGGTTTACATCCTTTCTCTTTAACCGCCTAGGATAGTTTTGCTTTAGGAGACTTTTTGCTAATGAATTAGGATGGTTGGCTAATCTTTTCGCATAATTTGTTTGCATTTTCTCTATCTCTTCGGTCACCGTATTTATCTCTAGGTTACTATGTATAATTGAATTTTTTTACATACCAAGGAGCTTTGCATATTGTTCTTAATATCTTGGACTGTAGCCTTTGAATTCTATCTACGCTAGATTTCGATGCTGAGCCCCATAGTTGTATTCCATACATCCAAATTGGTTTCAAAACCATATTAAATATTAATATCTTATTATCTAATCCCAGTCTGGAACTTGGACCAATTAACCATTGCAGATGGCTTATTTTCAACTTGGTTTGCATAATCTTTTTGTCGATGTGATTTTTCCAAGTCATTCTTCTATCTAATGTGACTCCAAGGTACGTAACGAAGTCTTTCTGAGTTATTATTTTTCCATTTATGGAGACTGGTGGGCATGTGTCTTTTTTTAGGCTAAAAGTTACTTGTACACATTTAGATTCGTTGACCTTAATTCTCCACGTAGTAAGCCATTCTTCTAAAGTTTTTATGTGTCTCTGCAATTGGATAGTAGCACTTGTAGGATTTGCGTGCACACTCAGTATAGCCGTGTCATCTGCGAAGGTAGACGTGACAAGGCTCGCGTTGGTTGGCAGATCGCTTGTGTAGATTAAGTATAGTACAGGCCCTAGAACGCTACCTTGTGGAACTCCAGCAGAAATTGGATGGCTTTCGGTTGTAAAACTTTTGTGCCTTACTCGAAATTTTCTACCTGTTAAAAAGCTTTCTAGGAGCCCGCAGAGATTATAAGGAAGTGTTTGTTTTATTTTATACGAGAGCCCTTCTAGCCATACTTTATCGAAAGCTTGTGCCACATCTAGGAATAGGGCAGTGCAATATCGTTTGGTTTCAAAAGTTGACCTTATTTCTGAAACTATTCTATGCACTTGTTCTATCGTACCGTGCTGCTCTCTAAATCCGAATTGGTGACTTGGTATGGTTTCGTGCAGTTCTAAGATAGGCTGAATTTTTTTCAGCAACAATTTTTCGAATAGTTTGGAAAAGATAGAGATTAAGCTTATTGGTCTGTAAGAGCTTACTATTGCCGGGTCTTTGCCTGGTTTTGGGATCATAATAATTTCAGATAGTTTCCATGGATTAGGAAAGTGACATAATAGGAGGATACTATTGAAGATGTATAGTAATTGCTTAATAGCTACTATGGGAAGAGCTTTTAACATTTCACCTGTTATTCTGTCATACCCTGTAGCTGGATTCAGTAACATTAGACGACAACGCAAATCGAGTTGTTAGCTTAACAACAATGACGTTTGCAGTGACAACAGTAGGATTCGCTAACTTATTTTTCACGACATAAAACAGCTGACTTTTAGTATTTATTCAAAATGACAAAAAACTGAAACTCTGCTCACCTCAGCTGTTTGAAACGTTGATATTTACGAAAAGCACAAAAAGGAATATGCAAAAGTGCAAAAGTAAATTTACTTAATATAAATTTTCTTAATAAATATAAATAAATATGTAAGTAAATATAATTATTATTAATATATATATGTATTAGTCAAATATTGAGGCATTTATTAAGATGTCCCAACGCGTGTGTACCAATACAAATGCTTGCGAAAACATTTGTACAATAATACATATGTGAATTAATTAATTTAAAAAAGTGGTTTAATTAGAGTAATTTACTATCCATTTTATGTGAATATTGATTCAGAATCAATTCCGGCTATGTTTTAATCAAGTACTGAGGCATTTATTAAGATGTCCTCACGCTGGTGTACCAATGCAAATGTTTGTGAAAACATTGGTAAAATAACACATATGTGAGGTAATTAATTTAAATAAAGTTGCTTAATTCAAGTAATTTATTGTCTATTTTATGTGAATATCTATTCAAAACCAATTCCGGATATCTATTTATTAAATATAAGAAAAATATTTGGCTTTAAAACTTTCTCACAAGTTTTCTCACAAATAAACAACACAAAACTACAAGTCGCCAAATCATTGACGTTGACGGCAACAGCTGTTTGTTCGATCGCGAATGTTGTTAAGAAAATAGCTGACGAATATTAAAGGTAACAAAAATATCGTTTACTTCGCTAAACGATAACGCATGTTGTTAAAATTGGGTAGTGAATTCCGCTACTGGTGCTTTCTTATTCTCTGTGTTTTTGGATATAGTTTTATTCAAGTCGTCTAGTTTAAATCCAAGTGGTATTGCTGGTAATTGTGGAGTATTTTCTTGGAGAACATTTTGGCCTTCATTTGGAGTAAATACATTTGAAAGATGGGTTGCAAAAGCTATTCCTTTTTCGTGGTCACTTCGAGCAAATTCACCATTTTGCATTCGTATTGGAGGATCCTGCTGAACCGGCCGTTTCAGATATTTGAGAGAGCGCCACAAAGAATAATCTGTACAGGATGTGGCCGTGAGGGACTTAATTCTATTTTGAAATTTTGTTTCCCTTTTCTCCTCTAGGAGCATTTGGAGCTCTTTCGTGCATTTTTTTAGCTCGTTTTTCAGAGTTGGAGATCGCAACCTTTGCCAGTCTCTCCTAAGTTGCCTTTTCTTGGAAACTAGCTCAATGATATCGTTTTCATTGGAAGAACTAAAGCTTTGCTGCTGGGTTGTGTTAGGACGTAATGGCGTTGAAACCTTTGCTGCCGCTTGCAGTAAGTTTGTGAAGTCAATTATCGCATATTCCACTTCGGCGGGTGATTTAAGGCTCACATTTGGATTAATATGCGAACTTATAAATTTTCTGTACTTCAGCCAATTCGTAAATCTATTAGTTAGGCTTGGGTTCAGTTCGTTTAAAGTTGGAAGGGTTTTAATAAATATGACGCAAGGAGAGTGATCAGATGATAGGTCAAAAAGTGATTCTATCTGAAGTATATCCCGATCGAGGCCGCGAGTTACCCCAAAATCTATGAGGTCGGGAGTTTTGCTCCTATCAGTGGGCCAATATGTTGGCTGCCCTGTTGATATAATATCAAGACCATTGCTTTGGATTGCTTTGAATAGGTTTCTTCCCTTTGGTGTTATTAACCTAGATCCCCAAAAAGTATGTTTAGCATTGTAATCTCCTGCTGCCAAATATCTCGTGCCTAACTTGGAAAAGAATTCAGTAAATTGGTACTCTGTTATATTAAAACGGGGAGGACAGTATATTGCAGATACAGTTAGTCCGCCGGAGCTATCATCTACGTGCACTGATGTTGAGTGTATATAATCTTTGCAATATTCTTCTAGCACGTGGTGCTTAATCCTCTTTCTTATAAGTATCCCGGTTCCGCCTCTAGCTTTTCCTTCGGGGTGTTTAGTATTATAGAACACATAACCATCCATGCTAAAATTATGAAACACAGTCAGATGGGTTTCAGACACTAACATTATGTCAATTTGGTGATTTTCTAGGAAAACATGGAGTTCATTGCGATGTTGGCCTATGCCGTTAGCATTCCAGAAACCTATATTGAAACAGTTCACGGTTTTGACAAAATTGTTTGAAGTAGGAGATTTTGATTCCTAATCAATTCTTGCATCATGTTTTGCATTGACTTCATATGGTCCTGCATCATATGAACAAAGCTATTTAGAGTGTTTTCGAGTGATGTTGGTGGAGTGGAATCGTCTTGGATTTCAGTCTGCTGTGTGCCTCTTAAGACTTGAGCGTATGAGTACGTTCCCAGATTTCTTTGCGGGGCTGTATTAATAGTTGTTTTTGGCACATTTTGAGGTTGTGGGACAGGGACATTTTTAGGTTTTTTGCTACCTTTCTCTTTTAATGAGATGTATACTGGGCAACCCCTATAATTAGCAGTGTGATTTTCACCGCAGTTACTGCACTTCTTATTTTCTGGGTTTGCTTTAGGTTTCTCGCACTCTTTGGAACTGTGCAAATTTCCGCAAATTACACATACGCTAGGTAATGTGCAATATCGTTTTGTATGCCCGAACTCCTGAAAATTATGGCATTGTACGGGGCCCACACGTTTATGCGGTTCTTCCACAGAGATTCTTCGGTGTAGAAGATAACGTAATTTATAAATGGGATGTATTTCCCCCAAAAAAAAAATCTGTTTATACTTTATCCAGGCCGTCAGCGCGAGAAATGTATCTCTTTTTCAAAATTTTGTTGTGGATTGAGTATATTCTGAAAAATAAATTGATGTAACTAACAATTGCAATAGCAAGCAAAATGAATTTTATGGAATCCAAGGACTCAGTATGATCAACTACTTCAATGGAATTAACCACATTGGCATTTGGTTTGTCAATCTTGGATGTTTTGCCACCCATATTGGCTTATTTGTATTAAAAAAAAAATTGTCACTAAAATCTTGGAATGCCGGAAACTTCAAACATTCATTGTATTTCTTCCACTCTTGTCGTAGGATTTATAACGTCTTCTATAGTTGGTTCCCTAGTCATTCCTATGCGATACCAAAATCTCAAAAATTCCAATTCCCTATCGTAATCTCTCAAATCTCTCACTTCCACTCCGTTAGATAAATCAGCAATTGGGTTCCTAGACCTAGACATGTTCGAAAAGAACAAAAGATATTTCCACTTTTCGTTTTATTTATTTATTACAGTTATGCCTCAGACACATATGTGGTATGAATATTATAATATCAATACTATGATTTGGCTTTTACCAAGAAAATTTTCAATTAAACCACAATATGAGAGTGACACATATGTGGTATAGATCGTAATGTCTCTAGCATTAGAAAGCAAAATATTTTCATTTTTAGCAATAAAAAATATTATTATTAAAATAAAAAAAAAACTTATTTATCGAATTTGGTTAGTAGCAGAATTCAAAAGGCAAGAATTTTTCAATTTTTGCCACTTAGTAGGCAGCCGTTAGGTTGCCACAAGATTGGTTAATGAAATATACGTGTATATTAAATTAAATTATACTAATATATATATTGCTGCTGCTGCTGGTCAATGAAAATGAAAATTCTGCTGCTTTCTTCGTTGGCTCTTTTGACGCCGCGTGTTCTGCTGATGCCGCTGCTGCTGTAACTGCCTCTTGTTGTTGCTGTTTCAAATGATAATTTATACCGCAATTGAAGGTTGTGACCAATCTTTTCAACTGAGAGATGACAGACCGCCGCTTCTAAGCGCACCAATGTTGCTGTTGTTGCTTAACTTGCTTCCGCGTGCTCAACAAGGATACGATATTGATGACCAATTCAAAACACAAAGCATATGCATTTTGTTGTTCGCTGCTGTTGCCGTGCCTAGTTATTACCACCGATGGTTTTCTTGCCACGTAAATAGATGGAAGGCAAAGTGAATTGCCACGACCTATTTGGCAAAGATCGCCATATAATAAAGTAAAACGACCAAGTTCTTGTTGGTATGACGTGCGAAATCGAATTCACTTTATTATTCAAAATTTTGTGTTTTTATACAAAATTTATTCTTATGTACTACTTATTTACTATGATACATATTTACTCTAAGTACTTAAAAATAATGGGACTCTTTCCCACGGTATATTGTATATATGTATGTACCTACGTACATGTACATATGTATGCTCCTATGAGCGCTTAGGCTTAGAATAACATTGGAAGCGTGAGAATGGCAGCGTCAGCAATTTTTGTGTACTTACAATTTGTGTGGGGCTGACTAAGTAGTCAGCGCCAGTGCGTGACAATACAATGTATGGAAATTTATTATGTATGTATGTTTGCGCTTGTGTATTTACATTTGACGCTCTACAAGATGTTGCATTTGTAAACAAAAAACAGCTGATTTTTATTTTCGCCAATTTTCACATTTGAAAAACAGAAGCATTTTAGTGCATACGTTTATTATTTACGTTTAATATTTACAAAAAATGGAAGTAATTCAAGTAATTTTAATTACATTGATGCTTTTCGAAGCCATGGAATGCTTGAAACGCATATACGGCAATCGTAGATGGTGGGTGCGGCCAGCTCTACGTGATCGAGAAAAAAAGGCTTCTTTGAAACGCACTTTCCTTTTCCTGAGGAATTTAAGAATACAGTGAGAATGGAAAAGCCAATATTTGACTTTCTTCTCACCCTAATCAGAGAGAAAATAACGAAGCATTCTAATCGCCCGTCTATTTCCGCTGAATGTCGGCTTTACTTGACCCTCAGGTGAGATACATATATATGGACAATATATGTATATAGAACTTACTAATTCAATAATATGTGTTCATATTAGTTACTTGGCTCATGGCGGAAGCAAACCGTTCCACTCATCCTCCTTCAAAATTGGACTTTCAACTATGAAGTACATAGTTGCAGAAACTTGTGAAGCGTTGTGGGAAGTACTGGCTCCTATTTATTTGGCAGTACCCCAAAAGGATGAGTGGAAACGTATCGCGACGGACTTTTACTCAATGTGGGATTTGCCAAACTGCGTTGGAGCGATCGACGGCAAACATCAATATATTTTGCCCATCCAACTCTGGTTCGTTATTTTACAATTATAAGGAAAACTTTTCGGTAGTTCTGCTGGCAGTTTGTGATGCCAATTATACATTCACTGGCGTTGATATTGGCTATGTTCAGAAACGCAGCATGAAGCGCAACAGCGGCAGTAATTATTATTTTGATGATTGTGATGAGCGACGCTTCATGCAAAATTTACGTTTATGAACGCTCTGCTTGTACTACAAAATCAGGTTGCGCTTCAAACTGAGTTTCTGAACAAAGCCATTGGCGCATACGGTTCCTAAAGCGACGGCGGGGTTTTGTGGAATTCTGGGTTTGGGAAAGACCTCTATGGTGGCAAACTCGACTTGCCAGAAAGTGATGTGCTGCCAGGCACAAACGTGAGTTTTCCACACTATTTCGTGGGTGATAATGCGTTTCCTTTGAAACCATTTCTAATGAAGCCATATCCAGGTTTGTGGAACTAATTAAACTTCAACCTTTCGCAGCTTAAAGATTTATGTAATTATTTTAGGAACAAACTTGGCTCCGGACCGGTTGAATTACAATAAGCGCCTATCTCGTGGTCGCCGGGTTATTGAGAACGCGTTCGGTATTTTGGCTTGTCGTTGGCGAATTCTTTTGAGTCCTTTGCAGATGAGTCCTGCTTCCGCCGAGAAAATTGTCAAAGCCGCTGTCGTCTTGCACAATTTTGTTAAAATGCACGATGGAAGCTATTGCCCGCCTGAAGCAGTGGATCAGGAAGAAAACGGTGTCGTTAGAAGAGGTTTGTGGAGAAATGAAATTCCAGTCCCTCTGCAACATGCTAGGACCGCGTGCTCAAATAATGCCTCCAGAAATGCGTTCAATTTAAGAGACCAGCTCAAGGACTTCTTGGCATCTCACCCCATTGAAAGAAGGATGCAGTAGAGAAAAACAATTAAACAGCAGGAGTGGTAGTGGCAACCATAGAAAAAGCAACATCAGCGGTATCAAAAGCAACAACAAACATTACAAAAACAACAAACATTCTCACTGATAACAAATACTTTAAGCGTTCATGCATATATGTAGATGAAACACCTTTAGCAGCTAGATACAGTGGCTCACAGAAGTATTTTTCATATGGCATTTCTTGCAAGGCTGCACCATAACGTTATTTTTAACAACAAACAAAAAAAAATTGTGTTTCTGTTGAAATATTCGATTTTATAAACGTAAAAAGCATAACAAATTCCATTTCGTTTCAACTGTTTTTATAATATTGTTTCAACTTTCAACGAAAAAATTAACTTCAATAATTTCGTTTTCTGTGAAGAAAAATAATTTTACCTATGTATGTACATATGTATCTTTTAAAAACAAATACAGTTTTTTGTTAATTTTTTTGATATCAACGAAACAAAATTTATATTATTAAGATTTATTGATATTTTTTGAAACAAAATTATTTTGTTCATTTCGTTGAGCAGCCTTGATTTGTTGAGAAAACTTTGAAAAAAAAACATAAATTTTTGCTCACAAAAGTATTCAGCATTTTAGTACGTCGCAGGATAATTGCATGTTTTTGTTAATAAATCTTTTAAGAAAACAACAAAAAATTTAAGAAAATGACTTTATTTTATTTATTTGAAAACAAAAAGAATGGTAAGTAATATATTTCACTTCAAAAGGCACTTCAGTCTCGTTTTTACTTACATATGTTAATACATATTACAGAAATAATTACATATTATATACCAAGGTACTTCAATCGCCCCAGCTCGCGCACCATTATAAATACCTACATCTACATATCGTCGTTTAAACTTCATAAACGCCTAATTGAAACTTTTCATAACCGCCACACCGACATTTGTGCCAAAAATTTAAAATTGAATTCCTGATGCCCAACTACGATTTCAGAGCTGAAAAGGACATTACGAGGAAACATAGTTTCCTGAGCTTCCCAAAAACCAAATTTATGTTATGGATTGATAGAGCGATCAAATTTGGCATAGGCGTTTATGAAAGTTTCACTTAAGCGGTTAAGAAGTTAAAACGACGATATATCGTCGGCCTCCTACCCGAAGCATTAATGTGAAAAAAAATCTATTAGGATCTATACTCACTAGTATGATTAATACATATATATTCATGGTCAAATAATTATATAATAATACATTCACATTTAAATTAATGCAGTTTCATAAGTTACATTTATACTTTTAATTAAATTCGTAAGTAACACTTATAATTTTAAAAGTAATTAATTAAATTCAGTTCATTTACATCTACAATGCAGTTTCATAAGTTACATTTGTACTTTTATGTTACTAAAGTTAAATTCAATATATAAGTTACATTTATAATTTTTGCACTTTTAAAGCACATAACCATATCGCACCCTAAATCATAAAGTGACACAACTAAAAATTCAGAAATTTTCAGGAGAGCCAAAAAACGTTTTTTTCTTTACAAGCATTTATATGACAAACGGCCACGTATAATGGCTGTTTTTCAATCAAAACAGACACTGATTGATAAGTTTTTTGGCAATCGCTAGAGACGTGTTTTGTGTACCGGTTTATGATAAAAACCCAATTTCGAAAAATTTTGAGTTGTGTCATGATTTAGTGTGCGATATCGTCGGTCTACTGCCAGAAACATGAATGTGATAATTTTTAAGTGCGATGTCTGATCTCTCTTTGATATATATTAATCTAATACTACATACGTGTACGTACATAAGCATATGTATATATACAAATATTAATTGCTATTATATCAATATAGAGATAAAGAGCAGTAATCGAAATTAAAAAATTTTCACATTCATTTTTCTGGCAGGAGACCGACGATATAACCTGATAACAGGTTTGCGTTTTTTTTATATCAGACTACAATTTCCACAACTAAAAACAAAATTTAATATATCAATTTTCATTTTATCCTGGACATCTTCAAATTTCAGAAGATAGGTGTCCAGAACATTAAGGAAATCTGAATTACGGCTAGCTGGACGTGAAGTAGGTTCTGACTTCTTTAGCCAGTCAGTTACAGCACCACATAGACTGTCAAACCGCTCCTCGTTTTTCTTTCGCTTCGATGCCCTAGATGGGGTTGCACTTGCCTCTTCTTCGGACTGAAAACTTACAGATGATGCTAACGGTGATAGGTGGGCATCTGTAGGTAGCTCTGCACCCTGCGAATGTTCAATTTCAATCATGGGTTGTTCTTCGAAGCATTGTACAAACACAGGTTGCGACTGGTAATTAAATTGATCAGGCTGTGGTTCATACACACACTGCTCTTGGGTAGAAACATATACGGACTGCGAGTTCTGTTCCTCACGCTGTGATTGGAAATTAAGATGCTCATTAGAAACATATGTGGGTTGCGACTGGTAAGTAGATTTCATGGACTGCGGTAAACAATTAAATTTTCCTGGTGGGGAAGCATATACTGGTTGCGATTGTTGTGTGGAATATACAGACTGCTTCTCACGCGGCTGTTTAAAATTATATTTCGTACACGGGGAAACATCTAACGTTTGCTTAGGTTTGGGAGCATACTTGAAAGATGTGTTGCCAAACGTTCTGAAAAGACAAGAAAAACAAATTTGCTTTGAAAATTATGTATATTAAAATATCTGTGTTAAGTACTTGCGTGGTTCGATGTGGCGCTGCAAAAATGCCATTGCATCCATGTACTTCCAGGTATGATTCTCACTGGCAGCACTCCCCGAATGCGTATACATCCCATTGCTTTCTCTGACATACCGGTCGCGTAATGTTCTCCAACGAGCACTGCACTGATCCACTGCAAAATATTTTTAATTAAACATCATTAGGTGTGTTGCAATGATCAGTGATACACATCCAGATACACGTTTAGGGTACCATAATAGAACACGATGCACTACTTAATTTTTGTCCAAATCTATCCAACAGGATATCAAAATACGTGTTGTTGATCTCGGTATTACTTCGGCCACTATTTAAAAAGATAATCCTGGGACGGCCCAACACCATATACAAGCGTGTGTGTCTACAACTTGAGGATGCATGCACATTGGAAATTGTTTTTTACAAATATTCCTTCACAAAAAATAAACATTAAATTTCCATTTTCGATTTACCATCCACGCCCGTGGCAGCGGCTACAGCTTTCCACGCCATTTCTTTGGCCAATCTATTTTTATATACCGGCAAACTTTTATCATAAATGCACGGATGCATTTGCACTGCCTCGATTAATTTGTACTCCATTGCTTCACTTTTTCTGTATTTATGTAAATAATTATAAGTTTTATACAATTGGAGCGTTTTTTTTCACTAAAATCACAAACAAATTACAAATGTCAAATGCTTCTTCTTATGCCTTACATGCAGCAAAAGTTGAAAGTTGGGAACTTTTTTATGGTAGATGGCGCTAGTGCTGCTGGATGTGTCGCTCCCCATGCAAATACATACATTCCACTCAGCTGTCAATGCATGCTGCTCCGTCAAAATTTCATTGTGACGGAACTAAAAAAAAGCTGAGTACGGTGGTGGGTGGCAGTTCGCCGCATTTGCCGTGGTGAATTTTACCGACCGGGGTTACCCTCAGTCGGAGAATTCAATCATGTCCTCAACAATACCCTTTCTGAAAATTTAATCTAAAACTTAATGAAAATATAAATTTGCTGTCAAAAATACAAATTTTCTGTCAAAAAATAGATATGATTTCGCATAAACGCTACCTAACACTGATTCGAACATAGTTTAACACTTAACAACACTTATGTTCGAAACGTCGTAAACCGGAACCAATTTTCGTTTTGTCGTAGCAGTCGGCGTCGCCGCGATCGAAGTTCCGAGGAATTGCAGAATAGCTGTGGATATTTTGGTGCTGCCCTGCTTGCATTTGGTAATGTTTGATACACTGATAAGAAAATAATAACTTTTTTTAATCCTACGTGTAGTTTTTGAGATATGAGCACATAATAGGTTAAGGAATATTTGATATTATTGTTAATATATCTTCATAAATGCCAGAGAAACTGTAAAAACAACCTCAAAAATTCAATTTTTTTGTGAAATTTTTTAAACTTTTTTCATTTTTAATCACCAGTGTATATTTAAGAGTACTTAGATAAAATCTCTCGTTAAATCTGCTTTCAACAACATACAACTTTTACATAATCAATTTCTGCTGTAAAATTTTTCATACAAAAATTTGTACCTTAACCCGGGTAGCATAAAAATTTAGGAATTTTAGTATGAACGATTTTACAGCAGAAATTGATTAAAGTAGAATATCCTAGGAACGCCTACACGGATATGTAAAAGTTATATGTCGTTGAAAGCAGAATTAACAGGAGATCGTTTCGAAATGATTTTAAATATACACTGGTAAACAAATTATTCGAGAAACCCGCGATTAAAAATGAAAAAAGTTAAAAAAATTTCACAAAAAATTGAATTTTTGAGATTGTTTTTACAGTTTCTCTGGCATTTATGAGGATATGATAATTCATATACCGGTAGAAGCGGTGAAATGTAGTCTTTTCAACGTCATCAAACATGTGTTGATAGGATAAGCAGAAAAAAAGTTATGCGGCCAAATATGCCTTAACCTATTATGTGCTCATATCCCAAAAACTACACGTAGGATTAATAAAAGTTATTATTTTCTTATCAGGGTATCGAATATTACCAAATGCAGTTACAAGCAGGGCTGCACCAAAATATCAACTTTTTTGTTGAGCTGTGTAATCTATGATAAATTACCTTTCCAACGATACCAAACACGTTGACATACGTGAAATACCCAATACATGTCCGGCATGTGGAGAGACGCCGCATGACACACAGCATCTCTTCTCATGTCCACTCAAACCTACTCACCTAACCCCCCTGTCCCTATGGACTAGCCCAAAAAACGCTGCCTCATTCCTGGGCCTCCTGTTATGTGAGCCTGACGACGATCTATGAGCCTATCGCAGTGGCGCACACAGAAAAATATTTTGGGGGGTAAAACATTAGATACTCAGCTGTATGCTTTCATTGTTTGTTTGCGTTTGTTCGATTAGGGTGTATTTTATATGAATCGAGTGCCGCATAAAGTGGGCTCATTTAAAAAATTTTTATCAATCATCCAACTAAGCATATAAATATTATTGTTAGTGCAAATTTTCAACCCTTTATGACTTCTAATTACAATGATGTCACGTTACAAATTCGCAAAGGGTTTTCCAGAAATATCTTTGTTAAAAAGTAGGCGTGGTCATAAACCGATTTCGCTAAATTTTTAAGCATGTATTACCACAAGTTATTAAAGTGTACAAACTGATTTTCATCATAACATCTCAATTATTTGTAGAGTTATGGGTTCCGAAATCTCGTAGATTCCTTTGTCTGAAAAAAGGAGGTGCCACGCCCATTTTCCAAAATTTTTCTACTTTTTGTTTTATGTCTATAGTTGGACTCATGACACAAAATTTCAATGACATATCTTTATATTTGACAAAGATATCGCTTAAAATGTTTTTATTTGGCCCCTTAATAGTTCTCACATATAAATTTGGGCGTGGTCGTCAACCGATTTTGGCAATTTTTCGTCCAAACATTTTCCTAAGTAAGTAAATTTCATCGATATATCTGCT
The DNA here is from genome assembly GCA_960531455.1 of Urophora cardui. NCBI lineage: Eukaryota > Metazoa > Arthropoda > Insecta > Diptera > Tephritidae > Urophora > Urophora cardui. The sequence goes on along the minus strand of OY482675.1, from coordinate 23,243,696 downwards.
ACGGTTTCTGAATTATGGCTTATAAACCTTTCAATGTTTGCCCATTAATAAGTGGGCGTGGCACCGCCTATTTTCCAAAATTTCATCAAATTTCTTCATGAGAGCCTGGTCCCAATACATGGGTAAAATTTTATAGCTCTAGCTATATTAGTGGCTGAGATACTAAATTTCCGATTTTTTCTATATATACGAAAAGTGGGCGTGGTCATGGTCCGATTTCGCCCATTTTCAATACCAACCGTCCCAGTCTCGATACCAACTTGCATTCCAAATTTCATCAAAATATCTCAATTTTTGCGCGAGTTAGAGTGTTTACAGACGGACAGACGGACGGACGGACGGACATGGCTCAATCGATTTCTCTTTTCACCCTGATCATTTTGATATATATAAGTCTATATCTATCTCGATTATTTCATTCTGTTACAATCCACCGTTATGTGATTAAAACTATAATACTGTATGTACTATGTAGTAGAGCTGGGTATAAAAAACCTCAGCTAATATCCACAGCATACTTTTAGGGAAATTCCACACTGCTTGTTTATAAACATAATCAGTAGTTGTTGACAAATACTGGCAATGTACATCCACGAATATTCATAGATTTTACAACATGTATTTACACAAATATTTTTGCATGTACCATCTTTTATAAAATTATTTTTTATGGTGTTGTCAAATTTTGGGGGGGTTTTAACCCCAAACCCCCCCCCCTTGTGTGCGCCAATGGCCTATCGTGCCGCCCAAGCAGGGCTGCTATAACAACAACAACAACATACGTGACTTTTTTTTTATTTTTGCACGCTCATACAGCACTGTGCGGCTTGCGGAATCCCAGGAGTGATTGGTGCAGTCGATGGAACTCACATCCAATTAATACGACCGGCGAGAGATGAGCACCTATATTTCAATCGGAAGCTCAAGCATAGCATTAATGCAATGGTGGTAAGATTGATAAAGTATTCATATATACAAATTTAAATACAAGTACATATCTATATATATAGATACATATATTTATGTATATATTTCAGATTTGTGACCACAAAATGCGAATAAGGGCAGTAGATGGTATATTTGGAGGTGCTTCGCATGATTACCACGTCTGGAACCTATCTGCAGAGCGCGAATGCTTAAAACCGAATTTTGAAAACGGAGACAGGAGTAAGAATCCTAGGTAAGATTTAGATTCGTGTTATGAATACTTTAAGTATTGTGCTTGAGGATTTGCTTCTTGTGTATTTTTTCTAACCACAGACGTTTAATTTTTTATTGATAGGAGACTGGATATCCGCTCGAGCCATGGTTATTAGCACCATACAGGAACGCAGCAGAGAACTCTGAGACGAACTGTTTTTTAATGAACAATTTTCCAAAGGAAGATCACTCATCCAACGCACTTTTGGGGTGTTAAAAGGCAGGTTTAGATGCCTCTTACCTGCAAGAGAGTTGCATTATGCACCTGAAAAAGTCGTTCAAATATTAAATGACAGCAAACAATATTTGCATTTTATACAATGTAGATGATCCTACAGATATTGTCATTGAGCGAAATGAGGCTTCAAGTGCGAATGTCGATCCACAAGAAAGCGGAAACATTAGGGAACAAATAAAAAATAATATGCTTAATTCTAGAAACTCAAATTAAATGTATTTCGTAGTTTACATCAAACAAATACACATACATATGTATATACATATACATGTAACATAAAATAAAATCAATATAAAACATAAATAAATTAAATTAAATTCACATAAAGTAGATTTAAATTCACATATTTACTCATACCCTGCAGTAAATTTGTTTCACTGCTGAAGGATCAGTGATGATTCTTTGTTGAATATTCATCACTGTCGTCATAACTCAGTATATTTTTATTTGTTCTTGTTTTTTTTTCTGAGGAAAGCAAACCATTTATATGAAAAATTCATCAGTCTTTATATGAAAGTATTCACTGATGCCTCCTCGTCATAGGTGAATTGCATCAGTGATTCATTACGGATTTTTGCTGCAGGGTATTAAACAAAGTAATAAATGAATATAAACATAAATAAAACCACACCAACATACAGGTGACAAATGCCGAGAACGTCGGCAAGGTTCGATCTCGGCGGACGCCAAAGAATAAAAATGTTAAAAAGAAGTCTGAGGAAGATATGTGGTGGTCTCCGAAATGGATCTATAACTTCTACGAAAAAAGTATTAATTTTTCACACCAATTTTTCCTTAAAAAAAAAAATAAATAAAATAAATATGGTCTTGAGAGCTCAATAATGAAGTAGTTATGAAAATAAAAACGAGCAAAACCAAACGTAAAATAAATAAATTAAATTAAATTCACAGTTTGGTTTAAATGCACATGCATATATGCATATATTTATATAATTAATATTAAATAAAGCGTATTAACTTTTGAGTTCATTTTTGTTAATATCACATTTGATTGGTTTTGGTTTAATATATACTAGAGTGTTGCCTACTGTCGAAACTCGACAGTTTTTCTAGATGCTTTCTTATGATTAAGGTGCAACTATAGTTTTTGTATAATTGTTTGTTGTTATTGCCACTGTTACTATTATGTTGTTCTTCCTGCTGATGCTGCTCCTTTTGTTGCTACTGTCACTGCTACTATTTTGTTGTTTTTGGTGTTATTGTCGTTACTCGTCTTCCAAATTCCCCTACCTACTTCATTCTTTCTATTTCTGCTCTTTTCTTTCCTCAATTTCTTTCCTACTTATTCTTTCTTATCCTTCTTACATAACTGTTTTTTTGTTGTAGTGCTTTTGCTACTTTTTTGTGTTTCTTTGAACCTACACACCACTTCCAACCAAACATGTTCATAATTGCATGGTCAGTTTGGTGAGCAAGCACGAATTCACCTAATGCACGCGCATTGATACAGCTCTGTAGTGTTCAAATGCATGCAACAACAACCACACGGGAATTTTCCAACGACGATTGTGGGCGCATTTTCCAACCAATTTTAATGAAAAATTGGCGCAGTTCTATTTGAGAACAATACCTTTCTTAGTTTTAAAATCGGTTCAGTAGTTTCGACGGAGAAGATGGAACAAAATTTATGTTAGCGTATTAATAATATAGATGCTTTTATATACTAAATAGGTACAGTTTTTCTATATTATATATATATCTACATATATATGCATATATGTAATACTTTTACATGAAGACCGCATTCCGGGTCAGAATGGCCCATATAAAAATATATGGCGTCAAGTATTACATATATATACATATCTATTGCCTTTTGGTAGAGATCAAATTATTGGTTTTTAGCCCAATATCGAGAACGTTCTTTTGCAACTCCAATTTGTTTCGCTTTAGCTTAATATTTTGTTGTCTACTTTTTGCTGGTAAAGGAATTTTTTCTCTTCCAGTTTTAATCTACTTTTTGTATGTTACAAATATTTATCAAGTTGCAATTAATCTCATTTAGGACTTTTGTAGAACTCTTGTGAAACTTAATTTGATTTTCAACTTGATGCTCAAGAAGACTTTGCTTTTTGCGCGGAGTATTTGTGGTATTGGAACATGTGGGAAGATCGTTTTCTTCGCTGTTTTCTGAAGCTATCTCTTCACCGTGTTCACTGGGTTCTGACCCTGAATTTCCTGACTCTTCTGAACTCTCCTGTCGCATCACCGGACACTTCCGTCGCACCACCGGAACCGCACCAAACCTTACTGCTTTACTAATTCCACTTATACTTTTTTCGGCACCCAATAAATTGCTAACATCCTCTTCCAGCTTTGATAGCGGTACAAACACAGACGGACCACCACCAGTTCCGGAAACGTTTTGTTTATTGAGACGCATTTTTGCCTTAAGATGTGTTTTGTAGTCACTCCAAACCTAAAATATATTGCATTTAACTATGCACATAAATAGCTACAGTGCTTATGTGGAACTTACTTTTTCCAACCTGCAACGTCGCGCATTGGTGGACCAGCTGCATTGAGCTGCGACGACAACTTTTTCCATAGATTTGTTGCTGTATTACGTCCATTTGCTGTCTTTACTATAACCCATGATAGGTTGGGATGCGCTTTCATGAAATCAACAAGTATTTCAAATTGCTTTTGTTTAGTATGCTTCATTTTGAAAATTTCCCTGACACATTAACAATATTTGTTATTAGGAGTATGTGTAAACATAAACCATAATTACGATCACCCTTATTACGGTTGTCGTCGTCGACGTCGTTGTCACTTTTCTGTCGACATCACGTCGTCGTCACATCGACGCAAAATCGGTATTAGCTACGCGTATTGAGACGACGTCGACTGTTTATCGGTAAACCGAATGACGAAAGTACCATCCCTATAATTTCTGCACCAGCTGTTTGATTTTATTTACAATCTATGCGCAATTTTTTCCGTATTTTTTATTTGTGCTATTTTGATAATTTATTTCTTTATTATAAATGTATTTTGCATATGATTCATCAAGTAATTAAAAAATAAAAGAAAAATAATTTTAGTTGAAATATATTTTTTTTTACTCCCGCCCCAGACAATACTCCCACGGAACCACCGGACAAGGTATTACTTCCTGGGAGTGGGGATTAGACATTTAAGTCTACATATTTTTTAATTGCGGACGGACTGACGCCTACGTTGATCTGTCGAGCGAGTGCAGTCAAGTTTTCCACCGTGATAGCTGCTCCTGAAATACCCTGTATTCGCCTACGTTCTGATAGGAAACGAGGACATTCAAAAAACACATGTGCTGCACTTTCTACCTTTCCTGGACATTCGGGGCAAAAGGGACTCTCTTCTAACTTGAACCTATAAAGGTAAGCTCTAAAACACCCATGCCCACTAAGGATCTGGGTGAGGTGGAAATTGGGTTCGCCGTGCTTTCTATCTACCCAACTGCTGATGTTCGGTATAAGCCTGTACGTCCATCTACCCTTCAATGAAGCTTGCCAGCGTTGCTGCCACATTTGGCGACACGTTCCCTTTATCTCTGCTTTTGCGATACATGTGGCTGGCTTTGTTACATTATGTAAATCGCACACTTCTCGAGTTTGAATGTCGATTGGAGGCATGTTTGCTATGACTTCAGCAGCGTCGCTAGAGACAGTGCGAAATGCACTTATTACGCGAAGAGCGGCGAGTCGGTAAACCGATTGTATTTCTTTTATGTAAGTCTTACACTCGAGAGCTCCGATCCACACCGGGGCAGCATACAGTATGACTGAGCTAATTGCCTTTGAAATAAGATGCCTGCGGCTTGAACGTACACAACCCTTGTTCGCCATCATTCTTGAGAGTCCACCATACATTTTCATCGCTTTCTCTGCAGCTTGGTTAAGATGATCTTTAATAAATACTTTTTGGTTGCTTGTTTTTCCGACAGGGTAGGAATATGATGTATTGTGGAACGATCCTCCGTCATCCCTTGTCAAGTTTGGTTTGTCTCCAATAAATTATTTCTCTCTTAAAAAAGCTCCCAAGGCATTCAATTTAATGGTGATTGTTTCTCAATGTTGTAAAAAATTAGTTGGCATCGCACCCCATTGAAAACCTTTGGGTCGGCTTCGGTATGTGCCCTCGCCGAATTTATTTTTAAACTAGTGGGAATTTTTCAATGAAACTAGCAGGAAATATTCTGCGGATGTTAGTTCTACTAATTTTAACACTCCCGTAATAAAATTTTAAAAACAAAAATGCATACATACTAAATTTTCTTCTTGTCACCATTAAACACAGCGTCGACGAAAATGGCAACGAGTGACCGTCGACGTCGACTTAGCTGATACCAAACATGTTTCGATAGTTGTCACAAGCTATCGGCTTTATCATACGTAACACCGATTTTGATGTCGTCGCCGACACCGTCGAGTGAGTGACGACGACGACAACCGTAATAAGGGTGAATATAAAATGTTTGGAAAAACTTACACATCTATTCCGGTTTACGATCCACTTTCATCGGAGGTGAATCGGATCAAATGGCATTCTGCAATTCGATTGACGTCCGATGAACGTCAGATTTTTTCGAAGTTCGGAAATCGGCATTCTGGTTCACGATGGATCGGATTTTTGACAGTTCATCGGAGCGATTCTTTCCGTCAGCTTTTGTGTGTCGGAGGCAATAGAAATTTTGATTATTTTTGGAAATATTACCAATTAAATGTAATTAAACTATGATTTTCAAATTTATGCAACATTATTATACAAAACAGGCTTGGTTTAGCTATGCTACTGGCCTTTTCTTTGCAAAATAAGTGAACAAAAGGAATCTGCTTTAGTACAATAGACTGAATAGAGGGAAATAAGTACAAGGAGTTGAACGTATTGAACTTTTATTTAATAATAAAATTTATTATCCTTTTTAGCAATATTTATATATTATTGTTTAATAAAAGCTTCTGAAAATAATTTTAGTTGTGTATTATTACTACATCATGTAATATGAGTGGGTAGCGCAAGTCGGGCATAATTTCTGTGCCAAGATGTACTCCTTTAAGCATTTTTGCCTGACTGTGTCTTTTTAAAGATTTAAAATATCGCCTTGCAACATGATTTACAAACATTTGCACGAGAATCTAACAAATCGAAGAAACGTGCTCACTTTCTATATCCGTTCATGCTCAACGCGTCCTGGCGAGTCACAAAATTCCTGCTACACGATATGTACATATTCATGACTTGGTTGTTTGCAACCTGGATCTCAAATTTGCTTGCTTTTATGTTTTGCGATCCATAAAAACTTGTTGATATGCGACCAGTGTGGAGCGTCATCCATGGATTGCATCAATATAACATATTACTATAAATATAATATAATATAATACAATGGCGCTATTATAACTCTGACGAGTTTTATGGCCGAGCTTCTCTCCCAATTCGAGGTGTGCTCCTTTTTGTTTTTCCTACTAATTGGGTGGACCTACTGTTTTATGCCGGCTCCGAACGGCGAATGCATTTTATGTGAGAAGCTTTTTCATGGCAGAAATACTCTCGGAGGGTATGCCGCCCACTGCCGAGAGGTGACCGCTGCTCTTAAAAAACCCAATAATTGGATTTTTACTAATTAGAAAAATTGTTTTGGTGTTTGGCTCGGACCGTGGTTTGAACCCGAGACCTCTGGCATAGCAGGCGAGCACTCTACCCACTGCACCACAGCGGCCACATTACTATAAATACATAGTGTAAAACAAACCAACTGCAAGAGGTTTTCGCATGAAACTTTGTTGGAATAAGCTGTAAATGTTATTTTCACTAAAGTTGGCATTTTCATTGCCCTTGAGTTCATGGAGTCCAGTTTTTTCATTATTTTTAAATTACTAATAGTTAAAGTGGGAATCGCAATAATGTACCACTGGTGTTAAGGGAAAATTTGTATATAATGAACCGCGATCTTATCACAGATCATAAAAAAGTCGCTCCCGCGGACGATTATAGCGCAAGAGATATTCCTTGTTAAAGCAATGTGTGTGTAGAAGACTTCTTTGTGCCACCGGCCTTTGGGCGCGCTTTAAAAAAACCTCAGCCGGCAGAATTCTCCTTTTGGAGAACTTTAATATTATAATTTAATAATAGTTGAAAGCGTTAAAGGTAGATGAATTATGATCCAAAGAATATTTCCTGAAAGTGTCACTGAAAAATTCGCAGTAGTTTGTAAATAAATAAAATTGGTTCATTCTATCCAAGCTTAGCCGGTGTTAATTTCCGAATTACAAGGTATTATCGCATGAAACTTGGTGACAGTATTCTATAAATGCCGTTTTCATATATGTTGGCACTTTTTTTTTATAATAGAAAGCCATATTTAAAAAAAAATGAATTAAAATTAATGTCCAAATTCTTTTGTTCTTCCATTTATTTTTCCACTAAAAAAGCTGCTGCAGCAATAGAATCCATTTTTTAACCATTTAATATATTCTTTCTGAAAATTTAATCTAAAACTTGCTGAAAATATATATTTGCTGTCAAAAACACAAATGTGCTGTCAAAAAATACATATTATTTCGCATAAACGCTATCTAACACTGATTCGAACATAGTTTAACACTTAACAACACTTATGTTCGAAACGTCGTAAACCAGAATACCAATTTTCGTTTTGTCGTAACAGTCGACGTCGCCGCGATCGGAGTTCCGAGGGATTGTAGAATAGCTGTGTTACATTTTTTGGCGGTGCGACTGCTTTTTGTTGTAGCAAGGAAAACTCGTATTTACAAAGCATTTTTCATTCGCTTTCGAAATACAGTGATCGAAATTCGAAAGGGAAAAATTGAATGCGAAAGGGATAAATTGAATGCGAAAGGGAAAAGGCAAATGCGGAAATATCAATTTCAGTCGAGTTACAGAGTGTCGTTGAAGCAAATTCGCAAAATTTTTCTTTCGCATCGCAATACAGAGTAGCCCCCTCATGAAACGTTGTGGTGATCTCCGAAACTGGTCATCACTTCAACCAAAAATATTAATTTTTCATTTGTTTTTACATGGCCGTTTTTTAATTTTTCAGTTTTCCTTAAAAAATTAAACAATAATTTGATACAAACTGCCAATATAAAAACTAATTGAAATTTTTAATCTAATTAAAACCAAGGCGTATTGGATTTTTTTTTTTAATAATTTTATTATAGATGGCAGTCATTGACGGATTTTGTAGATACGGTTAACGTTGGCATTTACTTAGCTACAAAAAAAGTGGGATTAGCGGGTAAATTACTTCCAATATTATGAACAGTGCTTTGAGTTCTGGTTGATGTTGCGTATAGTTGCTGCTGAAAACTATGGTACTGCTCTGCATATTTCACATCATCAGATGTAGGGCCAACAAACGGTTTATACCCAAGATTGCCTAAGTCACCTAGACCATTTCCTGAAGTTGAGCTTGTCCCACCTGATAAATTATTATTTATTTGCACTGGATTGGGAATCATGTTTCCGTTATTTCCAATTGGTATTGAAGAATTTTGATCATTTGAAATCATATTAGTATTTGCCGATATTTGTCCATTATTTATAGCCGAGCTATTCGAGCTACGGACACCTCCAGTTTTAACCGATTTTTGAAGGTTGTGTGCACCAGTATACATTTGGCCTTGATTCGACAATCCTGAAGCACTTTGACCAGAGTTGTGTAAGCATCCACTACTGTTAGAGTTATTTCCTATATATAGCGAGCCTTCCGCACATTCCATTGAGGCCTGAAGCCCATTCGAAAAGTGTCCAGGTCCCAATGGATTAACTGGTGTCTGAATGCGTGGTTCATTGATAATATGACTTCCGACACTTCCCCCATGTTGATTTCTAATCGGTCGCATGCCGCGTATCATCGATGGATGTGAAGCCAAATGGCTGTCATGGCCAGAAACAAGATTTGCCCCAGCTATATCTTCCATATTTCCTACAATTGAACTTAACTGACCGCAACTTCCAAATAGGCCAACTTCTAGATTACCTACTACTCCGAGTGCACTACCGCAATTACCAAATTTTCCCTGGTCTAATGGATTACCTGTATAACTCTGTCCCATATTACTATCCAAAATATTTTCCGATCCAGAGATTTGTGGGTTAGCATAACGCAAAAACTCAAGACTCGTGGGTACACGCATTGTACTGGTGTCGTTTGCTTGTGGACGTACCGGCATATACTGAATAGTGTTAGGAGTATTTGCTTTAACATGTATGCTATTGGAAACATTGAAGTTGTTGAAATTCATGCGTCCCATAAAGCGATGGGCGGTCATAGCATTTTGTTGACTACCTGGTCCATCACGACCAATGCCCCCGGTAACGGAATTAAATCCACTACATATCTTCGAGTTAAGCAAACGTTGGCCCATAGATCCAATCATAGAATTGATATGACAATTACTAGATACAAATGGCCCTGGAACCCTTATATGTGGTGGTACACCGATATTACCTGACATGCTAGTACTGCAGTTCTCCTGACCTGAATCTACAGAGTTAGGGATAATTTCCATATTTTGATTCCCATTATTTGCAATGCTTAGCTCATTCGTTCCTACCACACCCACGTTCCCAACACCACTTCCATTAGCAGACACACAGCTTGTGAGCTGTTGAGACATTTGAGCTAATGATGATATTGGATCAAATGAAGCGTCCAACCTTTTTTGGGAGGGGCGGTTGCTATTTGGATTTAATGGAAGATTATCAGTGCGACGGAAATATTGCGAAGCGATGGAAGATACATTTTGGTTCTGAAATTTATAAAAAAATGATTACAATGTTTGTTTTAATGAATTAAAATTAACATACTTCTATTGGGCGGTTTCCTTTATAAGTATTTATAGTAATACTAGAATTATTGGTTGCGTGTTGTGTATAACTTATTCCAGGGTTGGAGGGTGAAAAGCTGTCATCCATAGTTGGAGCCTCTGCATTATTACCATTGTTTATTGCAATCGAAGGTGTTCGTGTTCTTTGGGGGCTTGAGAGACTATCCTTTAAATCTCCTGCTAACAATTCTTATTTCTATTAGCTATTTTAGTTCAAATAATGAATATGAAGACACATACATACCTGTTGGTATAGTTGAATGATATGTCTCAAGATCTTTGGGTGATAAGTGTGGTAAAGGAGTACTTGGGTTGCTACTGAATTGAATAGCTGAGTTGTCGCGGTTACGACTATTATTATTAATTACACAACTTGTCGGCGAACTTTCCGACTGGAAATTATTTTTGTCTTGAGAATTTAAATTTAAGACAGGTGTACTAACTGGTGTTGTACTTAGTGATAGTGTTGTTGACATAGTAGAAACGTGCACATCCACAGTTGGCGAATTCGCCGAGACTCCCAATGCGCCTGATGTTCGGGGAGATGGCAAGGAGAGATTTGAAGTCGGGTTATTAGGGCTAGATGGATTTGGTGACTGTGTTACGATCGGTACAGATGCCGATCGTTGCGTCGAATGATAGGGTGGTGGAGGCCCTTGTGAGGAACGAACAGTTTGACTGTTTGTAGAAGCTGAGGATATACCGCTTCCAGCAGGTTTGATGTTTGTATTTCCACTATTTTTACTATTCGTTCGGGTCGCCGAAATATTACCGGTCTCATTGGAAGTTTGGCTTTTATTTTTCATGCGCTCTTCAAAAAATTGATACTGCACCTTAGACCACTCCATTTGCATTCCAGCGCTCATAGTCTTACAATTAAGACCTCCTTCTCCAGCAAAGTGACCTATCATCTCAGGTGAATGTGATACCAGCCCGCTAGGGCCACTTGCACCACTACTACGTCCACTAGCATCATTATTGCTTGTTCCAAGATGGCACGGTAATATGTTGTTAGTCATACTTCCAATATTAACATTTGATGGATTAACGCCACCTATAATATTGTATTCGCATTATACATTCGACTGAAAATTTATGGGTATACCTTTATTTGCACGACAACCGGCATCGTCAATGTTCGAGCTGCTAAGTTTATCTGCTTGAATTATACTTTCTTCGTTCAAAGTGGTTAAATTCTCAAACTCTCGATTGCATGTATTTAGATTTTTGGGATTCAGTAGATTTGATGGGTTATTATGCACACTGGTGTTGACAGAATTACACATTCGTGATTCCGATGTAACTGTACTAGAGTTGGGTAAATTTAAGATTAAGTCAGTAAGATTTCCTGGTAATCTGTCAGTACCTAACTTGGCCATCTGATTTCCACCTTGTAGTGGGTTTGATAAAAACTGATCTATTTGTTTTAATTTTGCCAGTTTTTCTTCACGATGCTGGCGTTGTTGTGGGGTTAAATTTTCGTCAGGTACTTTAATGCCTTGTAATGATGGGGTGGAATTATCATTTGCCACACAGGAGTCTGGTTCAGATGGTGGTTTATTACTAGAGCCCCCTATATTATGAGAACCATCAGTGGACTCAACGTCACTTGGTAATTTTATATTCGCGTGTCCTTCTCTGTTGCCAGTTTGTCCCCAACACACTAAGTCATTTTCACTAACATTTTCACTAACATCTTCTGGGAAACTACGAATATTTTGTTGTAAAACCGAGTTTGTGTAATTGACTTTATGCGCATTCGGCTTTTGGGCTACCTTTGGTAGGGCAGTGCACCCACCAATCCAATGCTGTCCACCAATATTTGCTGATATGTTACATAAACTAAAAGAGTTCTGTCGCTGAAATTTCGAAACTTTCACAGGATTTTTTAGTAAAAAATCTTCAAAAAAACTTTTTGTTGCGGGCTGTGTACAATGATAAGCTATAATGGTTGGAAACTGCCCACTTAAAACTGATTCAGCACCTTTGTTAGCCAGCTGTGTAGAAAATACAAATATATGGTTTTGCTGTTGCATATGTTCCATACAGTTTGTTATTGAGCCAGCAGAACTATTATTATTATTATGTACGCTGTCCTCACTCAGAGAGCTATTTGAAGTATTAATAATAAGAGAAGTAGCTGCAGAAACAGTTAAGGAATCTTCTGCGCAAATATTGGGCTCAGTCCTTTTAATACAAGCTAAAACTTTTGTTATTTTCTCATCACTATCGGGATGAGATCCATTGTTCTTATTCACACTGTTAACGGCTTTAAGTTTAGATATATCATCCTGTGTTGCTATAAAATTAAAAATTATAAAAAATAGGTGAATGTGGAAAAAAGCACAAAAATTTGGTACACTAGATCATCCGGTATACATTAAAATTATAAATTATTTACCCGGAGTGCATGAACGGACCTCTATCGAGTTACTACCAGATAAGCTGGCAATGGAGCCAAAACCGGCTGGTGACATGACAGGCGAGGTATTATTATCCTCCTTTTTCACATTAATTAAACTATTTATGTTATCAGTTTCTTCCTTTGCGGAAGGTAATATATTAGAAGTTGGTGTTGCGTATGAAAATTGTTTAGCTGCTGCAGGCAAATTTCCAATTTTACTAGATGATGTTTTTGTGCCTTAAATATTAAATGTTAAACGAAATAAATTATGTGGGTTTTAAATTCACTACTACTTACAAATTTCATCCCTCACTGTTTCCAAGTTACTGGGACTTAAATTTTTTTTATTTATATTTTTTTCCGTATTTTTTGAGTCATTAATATCTGTTTCCCCACAGTCCTGCGCTAAATTTTCCGAAATATTGCTACTATTTGAATGATCACTGCCATTGTTGGGTGAAGTACTTATGTTGATGTACGCTTTGATAGCATTATTATTTTGGCATATCATTGATGTGGGCGTAGGTGTAGATGTTGTAGGACAATCTCTTTCTCGTTTGGTAGAACTATCCATGGTAAAGTTACTAGAAGTGTTTATGTTATTGCTGGAAATTTCCTCTAAAATTTTATGTTAAAAAATAAATATATGTTAATATTTTTAAGCGAACATTTACACTTTACAATATATGTATAATAGGTGGGTTTTATGATTTTTATACTCAGATGTACTTGTACACAGTTCAGTTCCTAACGGTGTATTGTAAGAACATGAAATAATCGAGATTGATATGGGCTTATAAGAGAAATCGATTTGGCCACGTCCGTCCATCAGTACGCTCTCTAACTAGCGCAAAAATTACAATATTTTGATGAAATTTGGAATGCAAGTTCCTATCCAGACTGGGTTGGTATTGAAAATGGGTGAAATCGGCCCATGACGACGCTCACTTTCCCTATACAGTATATATCGGAAATGTGATATCTAAGTTACTAATATAGCTGGAGTGATAATATTTCATCCACGTAATGAGCTGTGGCCCTTATAAAGAAATATGGTAAAATTTTCGAAAAGGAGCGGTGCTACGCCCACCTCTTAAAGGGAAAGCATTGAACGTTTTATATGTAGAGATGGGAAATGGGTAAATACCCAAAAGGTAAATACCCGGTAAATTGGGAAAATTTTGGTAAATACCCAAAAGTTGGGTATAAACAATTTTATAGAAACAGAGTAATTTTCGAAACGAAATGAATATAGTCCGAGATACGGCAGAACAAATATATCTCCTCATCTGTTATTTATCAATGGACAGTGGTAACTGACAGATCATAGGCATGTTAACACAAAAATAAGTCGGCTACGTGACGTTCAAGGTATGCGTCAGAACGATATGGGGTACCGGTTTGACTTCAAACCATGGGTTGATAAAAAGCCTGGTCAAAAGAATTTATGGAGAATCTAATTTAGTTAACCCTCTTTTAACAATTTAGGTTAATTTCATTAAAAAGCATTAAGTTTACCATAAATGAGGTCTTAAGCAAATGACTCAAAAATCCACATTTTTTTCGAAAATAAAGGTGTGGCACTAAGTCAATTAAGTTATATTTAAATTAATATTTATGAAAACTTACTCATTTATGTCTAATGCAGCCACTCACTACGATTTTTGTTTAATAACAGATGTTAAAAGTAATATAAATTAAAAACTAGGAATAACTCCTAATTTGGGCAAAAGTTTTTTTTTGCTAAATAACTTAAAAACCTGATAGGATGGGGCTTTTTCAATATGATTTTCGTAATCAGCGCCCCAAAATCCATTAAAATCAATCATCAAACCTCAATGGAGGACAAATTTTTCATTTTTGGCCGACCATTGTTATTATATAAGCTACTTATACTCAAAATTATTATTTCATAATGAAAGTTTACACAAAAATTTTAAGTTATCCGCATTTTATTAAATCTACCCTCGATTTGGGTATTTATTTGGGAAAATATCCTAAGCGATATCTTTGTCTGTTCCGACAAGATAGGCACCAAACTCTAGTCCTAGTTTGTTAAATCTTTTTTTGACTCCAAGCCCTGACCATGTCTGAAAATATGACCAAATTAGTTTAATTTCTGACTATGATTTAATATTTTGTGCTTTAGATGTAGAATCTAATCGTTCCGTTAGTACTGTTACCTCGGTGTATCGTGATTTAAACGCTGTAAACACACGTGATCTTTCAAAAGACCTGTCAAGTGTTGACTGGAGTGTATTGCCTAGTTTTCACTAGGTCATATATGACGTCAAATATTGTCAAACAAATGAAAACGGGTTGGCATATTGTGTCAAATGCGTTTGCAGTTAGTTTTGACCACTCGCTGTCATATAATATGACAGCCATATGAAAACACTCAAATTGTAGTTTGCCAGCGCATTGGGCAACATTTGACACACAAAATTCATTTGCCAGCGTGTTGGCAAACTTGTTTGTCAAGCTCACAGCTGATTCGCAGGTTCCCGGAGCGTGTCAAGGAGCGGAGCTGGAGCTCAAATTATAGGTAGAAGCTGGAAGTGGAGTTAAAAATCACTAGCTCTTTACATATCTATATCTGTGGCCACAAGCAATAACCGCTTAAGTCAACTTAGGAAGATTTTGAGTTACATATACCACATTATTCTCCTTTTAAAACTCTATATTTCTGTAAAAACCCCATTCTTCTAACTTAATTCAATAAAAAGATATAAATAAAAACATATAGGCTTAACTTACAATAGAGGTATATTAAACTTGCTATAACAGCCAAAGTAGATGTATATACTTAATGAAATTTCTGCATGACATTTTGTTTTATTTACAAAATTTGATTGTAACATTGATTTTGCGTCCATGGTTTTTAATCGATTTTTTTTGATTTGCTAAGAAACGCCTTCGAATAAAAATATAAAAATAAGATTTTCTTTGCAATGCCATAAGCACTCAGACATAAAAAAATTGTATATGTACATATGTGCCTATGATTCATATTTTATGTGCAGAGTAAAGGCACTTTGTATAGGAGCTCGAGCACTGCCGTAAGAAATCGAAATATACAATAATAAATGTGTAATGAAAAAAAAAATTCAAAATATGAAAGCACTGTAAAAAATTGTATTCAAAAAATTTTCATATAAAAAATTAAAAAAAATGTGTATGTATGTAAAACTACCATTTGAAAATAAATTCTAAAATAATAGTGGTCTTCATCTAAAGTGATAAAGTAATAAATTTTTAAAGTTTATCAGTTTATCCGCATTTTTACATGAAACCACCTTGGTAAATAATTGTTTAAACTCTTGTCAGAGTCAATTTGATTAATAAATAAAAAAGCCCAATAAAATAATCAAAAACAAGTAAGAGCGCGGCTGTCTTCGTCTGTGCCGAAGACTTCATACCTTTCATGAATGGGGAAATGAAAAGTTACAAAGTCTGATATTTTTAATTTATACTTTCAATTCTGTGTGTCATTTATGCAAAGATTCCTTAGAAAAAGATGTGTCATGATTTAATTGGAGAAGTTATACCCTAAAATATATATATCTGAACAATCGGTTGTATGGCAGCTATATGTTATAGTGGTCCGATCTTGACAAATTTCGGTAAAATTATTTAGGTCCATATGGGTACCAATACTTCGAAGTACCTCAAAATGTCCATATCTGAACAATCGGTTGTATGGCAGCTATATGTTATAGTGATCCGATTCGGCCGATTCCGACAAATGATCAGCTTCTCCTAAAAATACACATACCGAATTTCAAGCAGAGATCTCAAAAACTGAGGGACTAGTTTGCGATCAAACAGACAGACAGACAGACAGACGGACATGGCTTAATCGACTCGGCTCATGATCCTGATCATATTGGTATATATTTTGGTAGGTCTGCCACGCCTCCTTCTGGTACTTTGACCATTCGTGTTTCGGCACAAAGTTATAATACCATTTCATTCCCATGAAAGGTATAAAAATGCCGAACAAAATCGTTCGGTAAAGTGATGAACTTTGCTTAAATATATTTTCATACAAATTTTGACAGATAATTAATATTTTATCACTCTACCGCATTTACCAGCAGTTTACCACTTTAGATGAAGACCCTTAATATTTTATTGGAATTAATAAAAAAATTTAAATGAGCAAAAAATGTTTGAATGCATATACAAATTTTGTAGATGTATTGAGCTTTGTACTTACAATACGAGAGCGTTGAGCAGGCCTGCTATAGAGAATAAAGATAGTTTTACAACCGAAGATGGTTTTAAAGCGATCCTAGATTATGCCAAATAGTATCGAGTTTACCTTTATCTCAGGTAAGCGTTGAGCGTCTCTTTTCATCATTAAAAATTGTCGTATCTGATTTAAAACAGTCTTGTCGATTTGAAGCGGAGCCAATATATAAAAAATTGGAGCGAGAACGGAGTCCTATGCAAAAAAGGGATGGGAGCTAATGCCTTTTTTTCTTGTTTTTTTTTTTTTTTTGGTGTGGAAAACCCACCGAAAGTCAAAATACAAAAACAATTCTGCTGTAGGTTGAAAAGAGACAAAAAAACTCCCTCAAAAACAATTTGATTGACATTAAACTTCAAACTAAATGAAAATAATAGTTATTTCAAGAATTAATTTTTTCGGAAATTTGAATTTAAATTACTGAAATAAAAGTTATGAAACTCAGATGGCAGAGTAGCTGTGTATTCCATGTTATAAAGAGTGCGCAGTGTACTTTTTCTTCCGAACTTCTTCTTTCCCCTTACGGCCAAAGCAGAAACTTACAAGAGGCAAATTTAAAATTTGTATTTCGATATCGATGGCTTAATATAGAAAAGGCGTATCTACACTTTTCGTTACTTTTCAGGAGAAGGAAAAAACTGAATAAAACCTTAAAAACTTAAGACGCAAAAAACATGTCTATTGCAATTTTTATTCAAATTCAATTCTGGTATAATTTTGTTATTATTTTTAATTTCTTTGAAGTTATTTGAGTTAGGGCTTTTTGTTATCATTTTTCTTGAAAATAAATTTAAATTAGGGCTTTTTGTTGTAAGTTAAAATTATATTAGATAATAATTCATGTTTGAAGTAAAATAAATAAATAATTAAAACTAAAATACATATTTCAGGGCAGATGTTATTATACTGAAAACAAATTAGGTTTTATAAGGTAATTTATCATAAAAATGGTGGCAATCTGCTGGAAGAAATTTTTTTAGATCTTGCAAATGGTCCCCCTTTTTTTATATATGGCTATTTTCTCTTTATAAAGACAATCGGGGGACACATTTTCAATCGGAAACTTCGATCTCTGTGGGAGTAACTGATATTCATCTGTTCCATTTGTTTTAAAATAAATTGATCCTGACGAGTCATACGCCAAGGTTCGGAGTATGCTTACTGTATGATCTCCAATGTCCCTGCCTGTAATTTAAGAAAATCTTAAATATATATATCTAAAGAGTTGTTTCAGTGTGCAATATTCACCTGGTCGTATTGATGTGTATATCTTTGAAATATTTTCGAAATTTAAAAAATAATCATAACGCAAATGTGCGTTTGTAGAGGTGCTGGAACTTTTCTAGCTTCCTTAATGAGTTGAACAAATTGAGACGGCAAGTTTATTTGTTTTTTATTTATTTTTCTCTCTATAAGAGAATGCGTTGCATCACATTCCATTTGCGTATGACCACTTATTAAAAGCTTCTGTTCAATTGTTATTTCGGTTTCAACACAAGAACGTTAATTGAATTGACACAAAAAACAAAAACGCACCGACGAACGCAACGTATCACAGAAAATATTCTTGTGCTAGACAAACTCGGCGAAATTCCTTTTTCTTTTAAAGTAAATACAAAAGCAAAACAATAAGAATATACACACAATCAAGGCAACAAAAAATTCGCCAAACAAAAACCCAAATTTCGCTTCTAAGCAATTATATTCTGACAAAATTTTAGTGTTGGCTCGGCGAATAGCTTTGCGAATTTTGGAGTATCATACAAAATGTATGGCAATTTCTGTTGTGGCTTTGATTGTGTGGCAATTTTAAATTCATCTTTAAATAACTTAGGGCTTTTTTCGTTAAAAAAAAAACTTCGAATGAGTTAGGGCTTTTTTATATGACTATAAATCCGCTATTTGCGATCATAGCCCACTAATTTTTTAAGGAGAGGTGTATTTGACAGTAGTCTACCAGAATACATTAAAAACGCGATTTCGAAAAAAATGTAGATACGCCTTTTCTATATTAAGCCAACGATATATTTCTTATTTTAAATATAATTTATTTTATAGTTGTCAAATTGAAACAATTGTCAGAAAAACCTGCCGAATGCGAAAAAACCTACCGAAATACAAAGTGGCTCGTTGGTTTTTAACCGCTAGATGGTATTTTGTTTGGTTTTTTCAATATAGCTTGCTCGCTTGCACCAACGCGAAACTGTATTTGACCATCTCCTTCACACAAAAAACCTTGTAGAATACCAGATAAAAACGTAGTGTCATATGGGCATAAGAGCAGCAAAAAATTTTGGGAGCGGAGCAAACTAAAAAATCCTTTGCACCGGGGCCCTGGTTTGTCGAGCGCACAGCTGATTGTGATTGTGCGAGTATTATAAATTTATTTATTTATTTTGTTAATAGTATTTTAATTTCAGAAAATGGAAGAGTTAGTAAACTATTCCCAAGTTTTTGTGCAACCTAGAAATAGCACCACCACAAGAAAACCACGGGTGAGAAAATTGACCTTGCTGTTCGGCTGTCAAAAGCTTTTACCTCACACTTGACATCAGAGATGAAAACGGACTGTCAATCAACTGACACCAAAATTTGACGGCAATCTTTGACCCACACTGCTCTATCGACTTCATGTCAAATTTTTGAAACCTAATGAAAACACATTTGACTCAAAATGATATATTGTCATCTAGGGCAGTGATTTGACGTCAGTGAATTTGACCTAATGAAAACCAAGCTTATGTTGGTCTGTTGAAACAGTGGATCAGAAGGTTGGTTTCATAAATAATTTGTTAAAAAAATATGTTTGATGTCCACGTCCCTCAACGTATTGCTCGGGTTATAAATGTCACTTGTCCCTGGTATAACTTTAAAGTGAGATCAGCGATAAAACTTCGTGATAAGTTATATGTAAAATGGAAGAAAGGTCGTACTGACTTTGCTTGGTTGCAGTACAAGCCCGAAACAAAGCTACCAGCATAATTAGGCGAGCGAAGCAAGCATAATGAAGTAAAAAGTTGAATCCATCTTTTCCATCCAAAGATCTGTGGCGCAACTTGAAAACCCTAAGTGTATTTGGAAAACAAACAAGTGAGTGCAAGATTAGTCCTGATGTACTTAATAATTATTTTATTAGTGCCAGCAGTGGTGTCAAAACTCATTTAACTCAAAGCTTTTCGACGCGTTTAGAATATGAAAAGCGATTTCAGTTTGAGTCTGTATCTGAGCTAGAGGTATTCAAGTCCGTCATGGGTATCAAATCCAACGCCACTGGTGAGGATGGGATATCCT
Source organism: Urophora cardui (assembly GCA_960531455.1). Taxonomy (NCBI): domain Eukaryota; kingdom Metazoa; phylum Arthropoda; class Insecta; order Diptera; family Tephritidae; genus Urophora; species Urophora cardui. Next base: position 23,223,453 of record OY482675.1, on the reverse strand, counting down.
TGAAGTTTACCAAACTTGTCTTGCCATTAATTACATTGGATCATAGAATTAAATTTGTTGTCTGTACTTTGGACGCAACTATCCTATCTATATGTAAAATCGGTTGCTGATTCCGAAAATCGGGTTCATTTTTAATTCTATTGGAAGGTTTTTGATATCGGCAATTTACCGTTATTTGGCCAATGGCTTCACTTAATCCAGTATGTCTCTTTAACGCATTGAGCTATCTACGTTGGAGTAACCGAAAGAAAACTAAATTTCCTACACATGGCTACTATAACATTTTAAAATAAAAAAATTAGTGGAAAAATGAAACTTTTCAGAAGTTTGCGCCCCAGACCCCTTGTATACTAAATTTCATGAAAATTGTTGAAGCCATTTGTGAGATCCAGAACTAAAGCAAATCCGCCACGCTTGGCCGTGATACCTCTACCTCTTCATGTCCTTCTCCCTCTACTTTTCTTTTTCCTTTCTCTTTCTTTTTCTCTTTCATCTCCGTTTCCTTTTGCTTTTGCTTTTCCTTTTCCCTTTTATTTTCCTATCGCTCTCCCTGACCCCTCCTTTTCTCTCACCCTCCTATTCGTTCTCCCTTCCCCTCTCCCATTTTATTTTGATTTCCTCTCCCTTCTCCCTTTCTCATCCTTTCCCATTCCCATTCCATTCGATGTTCCCTTTACTTAGGGAAGCAGGTTGTGCATTACATCGAAGAGACCTCTATATTGAAGCCATGATTCCCAATTTTCGGAGTCGTCTATGTACAAGTCCCCATTAAAACTTTTAATTTGATACAAATATCGCTCAGAAACATTCGAGGGTTATCTGGGTCCTCGTTTTGACCCATATTTGAAGACCCGGCCAAAACATCACAATTAAAAGAGCTCAATGTTGAAGTCCTCATCAAGAACTTTCATTTCATACCCATATCGCTCAGAGACATTCGAGGGTCATCCAGGTCCACATTTTGACCCATATCTGGGGACCCGGCCCAGGCAACACAATTAAAAGAGTTCTATGTTGAATTCTCCATCAAGACCTTTCATTTGATATCAATATCACTCAGAGACATTCGAGGGTCATCCGGATCCACGTTTTGACCCATATCTGGGGACCCGGCCATTCATCACAATTAAAAGAGTTCTATGTTGAAGTCCTCAACAATTCCTTTCATTTGATACCCATATCGCTCAGACACATTCGAGGGTCATCCGGGTCCACGTTTTGACCCATATCTCGGGACACGGCCTAGGCATCACAATTAAAAGAGTTCTGTTGAAGTCCCCATCAAGACTTTTCATATGATACCAATATCGCTCAGAGATATTCGACGTCATCCAGGTTCACGTTTTGACCCATATCTGGGGACCCGGCCAGGCATCACAATTAAAAGAATTCCATGTTGAAGTCCTCAACAATACCTTTCATTTGATACCCATATCGCTCAGAGACATTCGAGGATCATCCGGGTCCACGTTTTGACCCATATCTCGGGACCCAGGGTAAAAGTCATTAAAAAATTGTTGAATTATTGTGTGGACACAGAAGATTTTTAATTAATTTTTATTTGGCGAAAAGCGAACAAGTTCAAAGCTACGTATTACCAGCGATGGTAGAAATGATAGCTATTTCGAAGAAAAACAATTCATCATCAGATTTCTTTTCGGGATCAAGCCGGGAATCGAACTTAGACCCACCGTGAGGTGTAAATGTTAGCGACGCGCTAACTAACTCACCCAAACACGGCCTGGTACGCAGTTGAACTTTTTGTCGCTTTTCTTTTGCCACCTTTACTCGCCCAACATTATTGTTGTATTTTTATGTACACATGATTTTCATGAGATAACACAAATTTATAATATATATATATATATATACAGGGCCGTAGCCAGCATTTTTTTTCGTGGGGGGTTTCATCGTTGTGGATTTTTTTTGTTTTTGAGAGAAATATATAACTTATTTCGTGCACTAAATAAAAATAATAAAAAAAAATCTGGTTTCTAAAGTGCTATTTGGAAGAAAAAATTTTTTACAAAACTTTTGATTTTCAAATTAACGTTATTATAAGAAGTTTTAAAAATCAGGAAACTTCTATTCATCTAAAAATTAGACTATTCTATTGCAAACACGATGAATACTTTATATAACCCATACTTTTCATTTGGAATACAAATACTATTTCTATTTGCTCTGTTGGAGCGATTAGTGTACACTATTCGCCACGATAGAATAGAACATAATAATAACCATGTTATGAAGTATTCGCAAAACCTTGTTGCTTCTTTGGTTTGTTTGTTTATTTAATGTGCATATGGCATTAAGGTGAACCAAAAAGTAAAAGCCCAACAAACATATGTTCCATTTTTTAATGATAAGAAATGTTTTTCTTGTTCATTAAGGACTTTGAAAAAATTATGTATCATCACTAATATAAAAGGAGAAATAAATTTGGAGGCATTTGCACGACCTCTAAATTTTAATATATTAAGGCAAAATTTTAGGTATAGATTTCCGTATTATATTAGCATGAAAATCGGGGTATTCCGAAATTTCTGGAGAATTTTATTTCCTTCATAAAACCACCTTAATATGACACACATGCCATGTGGCAAGGAAAAAAATGTCCTGTTTGTTTATTGAATGTGAATATGATATACATACATATGTATGTATGTACATATGTGCATGCAATGTAGCAACAAGTAAAGAAAATCAAGTTAAAAGGATTTAAATATAAACGGTTCCTTCTTTTGTTAAGCTTTAACTAGGCGCACATAAGAAAAGGAAAATAACTGAGCTAAGTAGGTGTAAATAGATTGAAATTGTAAAACGAAGAGCATACCTACCAATCGACCCGCCCTAGTGTGTATGCATATGCACATGCACACACTCAGCCTAGCAGCGTAATTTTGCTGAACACAACGTCTGGATGTGTGTTTATGAAAATATGTATGTACATACATATATTTCGATTATATTCGAAGTATTCGCAAGTAGTGTACACTATTTGCAGAACCTTTTTAAGGTCATGTAATTGTCGCTACGAATAAGTAATTGTATTGGTTCTGTTTATGGTTGTGCTCTACTTGCGCTTATTCTAAAACGACAGAAACAAGTAGGTACTGTAATTGTACGGCCGCGAATATTTTGTTGGCCGTTTCGAATCCATTCGTGCAGCCCTTTAATAGATATGTCATTATTTTAGTCTTTTGAGCAGAGTTTGAAATTATTTTCAACTTTTTTTTCATTTTCATTGAATTTCATTTTTATTTGAAAATTAAAAAATAAACAGCGCAGCAGAAGTACAAAAACTAAAAAGTTCTACTGTACTGCAACTGCGCAGCCTTAAGTTTCAAAAAATTATAGTCGACTGTTGCTGTATTGTGGAAATTTGTACAGCACAGCAAGGGCAAACATAATTTCGAGTTTTTACAGCACTGTTATTGTTTTTTTTTAATTTATGGGAACACAATCGAAATTGTAATGTACAAAAAAAAAACCAATTTTAACAAGTAAGGAAGCCTAAGTTCGAGTGCAATCGAACATTAGATACTCAGCTGTATGCTTTCATTGTTTGTTTGCGTTTGTTCGATATAGGGTGTATTTTATATGAAACGAGTGCTGCATAAACAGGGCGCAGCCACGCCCATTTTCAAAATTTATATCAATCATCCAAATAAGCATACAAATATTATTGTTAGTGCAAAATTTCATCCCTCTATGACTTTTAGTTACAAAGACTTCACGTTACAAATTCCAAAAGGGTGTTCCAGAAATATCTTTGTTAAAAAGTAGGCGTGGTCATAAACCGATTTCAATACATTTTTGCGTGTCTATTAACACATGTTATAAAAGTGTATAAACCAAGTTTCGTCATAATATCTCAATTATTTGTCGAGTTAAAGGCTAAGAAATCTCATATATCCCTTTGTCTAAAAAGAGGCGGTGCCACGCCCATTTTCCAAACTTTTTTATTTTTTGTTTCCGGTCTATTGTAAAACTCATGTCACAAAATTTCAATGAATTATCTTTATATTTCACATAGATATCGCTTAAAATGGTTTTATTAGGTCACTTTATAATACACATATATAAAAGTGGGCGCGGTCGTCAACCGATTTTGGTAATTTTTCGTCCACACATTTGGCTAAGTAAATATATCACGCGTACCAGATTTCATCGATATATCTTTAACGGTTTCTGAGTTATGGCTTATTAAACTTTCAATATTCGCTCCTTAATAAGTGGGCGTGGCACCGCCCATTTTCCAAAATTTTTGTAGTTTTTGTTTTATGTCCATAGTTGGACTCCTGCCACAAAATCTCAGTGATTGATCTTTATATTTGACAGAGATATCGCTTAAAATGTTTTTATTAGGCCCCCTTATATTTCCTATATATAAAAGTGGGCGTGGCCGTCAACCGATTTTGATAATTTTTCGCCAAAACATTTGACTAAGTAATTATATTACGCGTACCGAATTTCATCGATATATCTTCAACGGTTTCTGAGTTATGACTCATAAAACTTTCAATGTCTGCCCCTTAATAAGTGGGCGTGGCACCGCCCATATTCCAAAATTTTTGTGTTTTTTGTTTTATGTCCATAGTTGGACTCATGCGACAAAATTTCAATGATAGATCTTTATATTTGACAGAGATATCGCTTAAAATGGTTTTATTAGGTCACTTTATAATACACATATATAAAAGTGGGCGTGGCCGTAAACCGATTTTGATAATTTTTCGTCAAAACATTTGTCTATGTAAGCAAATTACGCGTACCAAATTTCATCGATATATCTTCAACGGTTTCTGAGTTATGACATATAAAACTTTCAATGTTTGACCCTTAATAAGTGGGCGTGGCACCGCCCATTTTCCAAAACTTCATCAAATTTCTTCATAAGGGCCCGAGCTCAATACGTGGGTAAAATTTTAAAACTCTAGCTATATTAGTGGCTGAGATACCAAATTTCCGATTTTTTCTATATAGGAAAAGTGGGCGTGGTCATGGTCCGATTTCGCCCATTTTCAATACCAACCGTCCCAGTCTCGATACCAACTTGCGTTCCAAATTTCATCAAAATATCTCAATTTTTGCGCGAGTTAGAGTGTTTACAGACGGACGGACGGACGGACGGACGGACAGACGGACGGACGGACGGACGGACGGACGGACGGACGGACGGACGGACATGGCTCAATCGATTTCTCTTTTCACCCTGATCATTTTGATATATATAAGTCTATATCTATCTCGATTATTTCATTCTGTTACAATCCACCGTTATGTGATTAAAACTATAATACTCTGTGTACTAGTACAGCTGAGTATAAAAAGCCACACTTAAAACTAAAATTCTGTTTATATGTGCTTTGCTGTCGACTGATCTCTTTGAGTGCTTCGACTTCAGATATTTTAAAAGGAAATCGAAATTCAAAAGTTCTCAAAAAATTATGATAACTTTAGCAGAACAGCAACAGCTTATTTTTTGAGACTGTTGGTGTTATGCTGGCAAACAGTACTTGGGAAGCTTTATATTTCCCTCTAATGTCCTTTGATCTGTGAAGTCGTTTTTATATAGTTGGGTCACCTACCCGACGGGTCACGACTCGACCATAAAACATCCTTTTTGTTTCACTTGGAAAAAATCGCCAAAAATAAAGTATTCATCGAATCTTTTTAATATTACGCTTAAACTGTTTGTAATAAAACAGAATAATTTTTTAAAAAGAATAAAACTTTCCTGATTTTTACAACTTTTTATAAAAAACCCAATAAAAACTAAATTTTTTCAATAATCGCAAAAAATCAATAAAATGTTGACTTTGGAAAGTTAGTATTGAAAATAGGTGAAATCGGATTCTAACAACTCACACATCCCATACATGAGATATTTCGATATAATTGTTATAATTCAGACACTAATATAACCCGAGTAATGAATTTTCAGCCATGCAATGACTTATGCAGTTATAAGGAAATATGCTAAAATTTTAGAAAATGTATGTAACATAATTTAATTTATAAGTGGTATGTTGTTAGAAGCGTACTTTAATTATCTTTCGAACGGAGTAGATACGATTTGCGGGTATTTGTAACTTCAGCGAAAAGAATTTTTGATTGAAGTTGTAACCAAAAAACCCAAAATTACGTTCTCAAAACCCTAACCATAAAAAAATAGTTTTGACCTCAGCAGGTTCATGCCAGCCCTCCCCTATACCTGAAATTCTTGGTATTTTCTCAAATTAATTATTTGTAAACTAGTGTTTTCAACATATAGCTTTGAATATGATAGAAGTAAAATTTATCTACCAAATTTCGTGGGGGTTCAAACACCCAAATCCCCCTCCCCCCCTAAATACGGCCTTGGTTACATCCATGCTCACCTTAATTGCTGCCTGGCTGTCAATTAATATATTTATTCTAGATTTCTAGGACGTTAGTTCAGCTGCAAGTTCCGCCGCTTTTGAGGCAGCATAAACCTCAGCTTGAAAGATAATGCAGTAGTCCGGGAGTCTAAGAGTTTTGTATCCCAAGCTCCGAGCAAAATACTGCAGCTCCCACCCTTTCGTCCATCTTAGATCCGTCTGTAAATAAGTTGAAGCAGGGATTGCGAATAATCGTTATTTTTTTAATTTTGACTAAAAAAATCATACTGAAAGAGAAATGCTAAACGCAAAAGAAGTACACAGATGTAATCACCGTAACGCAGACTACCTCTAGGTGCATTAACTTTTATTTTTTCGATTTTTATAAAAAAAAATTGATTTTTAATCATTATTTTCTGTTTTATTTTTTCGCTCAGCAAATAAAAGTTTTTTTCTGTTTTATTTTTCGATCAGAAAATAAGTTATTTTTTGAGTTTTATTTTTCCCTCAGAAAATAAGTTTTTTTCTGAGTTTTATCTTTCGATCAGAAAATAAAAGTTATTTTTTTGAGTTTTATTTTTTCCTCAGAAAATAAGTTATTTTTTGAGTTTTATATTTCCCTCAGAAAATAAAAGTTATTTTTTGAGTTTTATTTTTCCCACAGAGAATAAAAGTTATTTTTTTGAGTTTTATTTTTCGATCAGAATATAAGCTATTTTTTTGAGTTTTGTTTTTCCCTCAGAAAATAAGTTATTTTTTGTTTTATTTTGCGATCAGAAAATAAAAGTTATTTTCTGAGTTTTACCTTTTTGCTCAGAGAATAAAAGTTTCTTCAGTCTAATTTTAGCCGCAGCTGTCGATTTTGCCACATTAATACGTAGCTAAAGTTTATAAATAAAAAAAATTAAAAATTTATTTATATTCTTTACCTATTTATGTGGCGAAATCTACAATTTCAGCCAAAATTAAACTGTAAAACTTTTATTCTCTGAGCAGAAAAGTAAAACTCAGAAAATAACTATTATTTTCTGATCGAAAAATAAAACTCAAAAAATTACTTTTATTTTCTGAGGGAAAAATAAAACTAAAAAATAACTTTAATATTCTGATCGAAAAATAAAACTCAAAAAATAACTTTTATTTTCTGAAGGAAAAATAAAACAAAAAATAACTTATTTTCTGAGGGAAAAATAAAACTAAAAAAAAAAGTTATTTTCTGAGGAAAAAATAACTCAAATAAATAACGTTTATTTTTTAATCCAAAAATAAAATTCAAAAAGCAACTTATTTTCTGATAAAAAAAATAAAACTCAAGAAAAAACTTTTATTTTCTGAGCAAAAAATAAAACTCAGAAAATAATCGTTAAAAATCAACTTTTGGATATCACTCATAACCGTTACGGTCCCTGAGTTGAAGGAATGGCGATTGGCTCGTAGTCCTTTCTTCCACCCGTCCTGTTCTATTATTACATGTGGTCCCCTGCTGAAGTTGGTTAAGGGAGTAACGTAGTTAGTCCTCGTATGTTGCTGTGTCCAAATGGCCGTTGATTAAAATGTCCTATTACTCTAAGGGCCGTTTACTCAACCTCTGATTAACGCTAACTACGGTTAAAGTTCGGTTAAACACCATTATCGACTTCATCAAACCATGTATTTAACATGTGGTCGATAATGGAGTCCATAGCTTAACCGGACCTTTGTCCTCCGTTTAGCGTTAATCAGAGGTTGAGTAAACGGCCCTAAGCCTTAGCGCTGTCTTTTCAGCTACGCTTTTAGCCACAAGCTCCGCGGAGTACAGGTTGAGTATCCTACTGAGCGCCGCTGAGAGGGTTATGCGTAGCGCTCCCGTTGTGCACTGACTAGAAAGCCTCTGTACACCCTCTAGCTTTTTTGCATTTACCTTTTTATCAAGGGCCGTCCACCAGACTAGAACTCCGTAGTGCATTATTGGACGCACAACTGACTTGAAGAGGCAGTGTGTTAGTTGAGTCGATAGGCCCCAAGTTTTGCCAAGTGCTCTGCTACAGGCATACAGCGCATTGGTGGCTTTCTTGACTCTTTCCTCGACATTGTGCCTCCACACCAGCTTACTATCCAATATGACTCCCAGATATTTCGTGGATGGTTTAACGGTTAGCGTGCGATTGCCTAGTTTAGGAGGAGTCCATTGTGGTACCTTATATTTTTTCGTAAAAAGCACAAGGTCCGTCTTGTCTGGGTTTATTTCCAACCCTATTTTCTTGGCCCAGTTATGCACAGTAACTAATGAAGGAAATGCAAACCCTATTCAAGAAATTTTAAATAGACGTGAGAGTTGCATTCATTTTCATAATTTTTCGGCAACCTGGGAAATATTCATTTAAAGGAAATTTGTCTTTGAATTATAAAAATTTTCATTAGAAATTATCAAATGATCGCAAGCCGTGTTAATATCTTAGAAGCACCATCTGTACAGGCAAATGTTTTGTTCACCAAATGTATGTTATTTTTCTTTGTTGGTTATGTTTACTAAATAACACACATGAATTTTTTTTTCGGATATAGTTTTTATTGTATCATTCTTGGAGAATATGACAATTTTTATAAAATCTTAACCTAGTATACAATGACGTTATTCGTTGCCACTGCTTCAAATAACATTTGGATGAAAAGCAATTTTATTTGACATAAAATGAATACTTATGAATACATTTATTATGTGTATGGGAATATTTTTGTTTTTCTTAGAGTATGTTCATATGTATGTATGAATGTAATTTTATTTCATATTCGTTCATTATGTTATTCATTTTCATTATTTATGAATGTCTTTTTGCCGTCGGAATGGAATGGAATTCCAAGCAGCTGATTGCATAGTATTAAAAGTTCGTACGGCCTGACAAGACAGGCTTATCGATGACACAATCGTGTGTTGCATTAGGAAGTGCTGTTGCAGTTTCGTATTGGAAGGAATTCCAATAAGCTGCGTGTATGAACTTAGGAATTTTTACGGCCTAATGGGATAGGCTCGTCCGGAACACAATCATACATATGTTATACATGTGTATTAGTAAATGCTGTTGTAGCTTTCTGAATGGAAGGAATTTCAGTAAGGTGCTTTTTGTAATTTAATTTTAGTGGCTCTGGATGGTTTTATCACCATATTAAATAAAAGTATTTTGTTGTCTAGGCTTAATTTAGATTTTGGACCAATGATCCATTGTAAATTGCTTATTTTCAGCTTTGCTTGCATTATCTTATTATCAATATGATATTTCCAAGTAAGCCTTCTGTCTAAGGTAACACCATGGTAGGTGACGTAATCTTTTTGGGTTACGATTTTGCCATTAATTGAGACAGAGGGCAGATATCTTTTTTTAGAGTAAAAGTGACTTGTACACACTTAGATTCATTGACTTTAATTCTCCAATCTGAAAGCCATTGTTCTACAATTCTTAGATGGCTTTGCAACCGTCTGGCAGCCGTTGAGGGATTTGAGTGCACACTAAGTATTGCTGTGTCATCCGCAAATATTGAAGTAACGAGATTTTCATTGGTGGGCAAGTCACTTGTGAATATTAAATATAGAATGGGTCCCAAAACACTACCTTGAGGAACTCCGGCGAAAATGGGATAGCGGTGGTATAACTTTTTTGCCTTACTCGAAACTTTCTTCCCGTTAGAAAGTTTTCTAAAATAAGGCATATATTGTACGGAAGTGTACGTCTTAATTTAAATAATAGTCCTTCTACCCATACCTTGTCGAAAGCTTGTGCTACGTCTAAGAACATTGCAGTGCAATACTTTTTGGTTTCAAAAGCCGACCGTATTTGAGTTACTATTCTGTGCACTTGCTCTATCGTACCGTGTTTCTCCCTAAAACCAAATTGGTGACTTGGTATTGTCCCGCGTGTGTCTAGGATGGGCTGCATTTTTTTCAGCAACAACTTTTCAAATAGTTTGGAAAATATTGAAATTAAGCTAATTGGCCTATAAGAGTTTAACAGGGTTGGGTTTTTGCCTGGTTTTGGAATCATAATGATTTCGGAAAGTTTCCAAGATTCAGGAAAGCAGTTTAGTCGCAAGAGACTATTGAAAACGTATAATAATAACTTAGTAGCAACTGGAGGGAGTTGTTTTACCATTTCACCGGTTATTCTGTCGTGTCCGATTTCCTTGTTATTCTGGATATCGTTACAGATAACATTATTCTGTCATTTATGGAGAGAGACTGTTGGTAAGCGAAGGGCATGTTCTGGGAGGAGATTGCTCCCTGGATTAGGATTAAATACCCTCGAAAGATGGGCTGCAAATGCGGTTCCTTTTTCCTGGTCACTTCGAACAAAGTCACCGTTTCCGATTCGTACTGGAGGGTCCTGCAAAACTGGCCTTTTGAAATTTTTCAGTGACCGCCACAATGAGTGTGTAAAAGATGTGGCTGTCAAGGACTTAATTCTGTTTTGGAAATCTGCTTCTTTTCTATCCTGCAATAGCATCTGGAGCTCCTTCGTGCATTTTTTCAGTTCGTATTTCAAAGTTGGAGAGCGTAACCAGTCTTTCCTAATTTGGCTTTTTTGTGAATGAGATCGGTGATATCGTTTCCTTTGAAATAATTAGGGACACTCCTCTGGGTAGTGTTAGGCTGTGGGCGCGTTGATACCTTTGCTGATACTTGAAGGACATTTGTGAAGTCACTAATCGCGGAGTCTACTTCGGCCTCTGATTTAAGGCTTGAATTTAATTTGGTATGAGAACTGATAAATTTTTTGTACTTAAGCCAGTTTGTAAATTTATTGGTTAAGCACGAATTCAATTCGTTGAAAGATGGGATTATATCAATAGTGGTGACACAAGGAGAGTGATCAGATGATAGATCGAAAGCCGATTTTATCTTGATTAATTCTCTTTCGACCAGTGGAAATAATGCTTAAAATTGCTTTAAATAGGTTTCTTCCCTTTGGTGTTATCAGTCTGGAACCCCAGAATGTATGTTTAGCGTTATAATCACCTGCTGCAAGAAACCGTGGGCCCAACTTGGTAAAGAATTCAGTAAATTGGGATTCTGTTATATTGAAACGGGGAGGACAGTATATTGCAATTACAGTGAGCCCACCAGAGCTATCTTCTACGTGCACTGATGTTGAGTGTATATAATTCCTGCAATAATCTCCCAGTAGATGATGCTTAATCCGTTTTCCGTATTCCGGTTCCACCTCTAGCTTTACCTTCGGGGTGCTTGGTGCCGTAGAACGCAAAGCCGTCAATACTAAAATTATTAAAGGCCGTCAAATGAGTTTCAGAGATTAGTATTATGTCTATCTGCTGTCTTTCTAGAAATATTTGGAGTTCATTCCGGTGTTGGCTTAGGCCGTTAGCATTCCAAAAACCTATATTGAGTGAATTCATGGTCTTGTTAAGATTGTTTGTAATAGGAGGTTTTGGTTGCTAATTAATTCTTGCATCATATTTTGCATTGATTTCATGTGATCTTGCATCATTTGCACAAAACTGTTTAATTGCAATTGCTACATTTCTTTAATAGTGAGTTGTCTCTCGGTTTAACACAATCCTTGGAGGTATGTAAATCCCCACAGATAACGCAAACACTAGGCAAGGTACTGTACCGCTTAGTGTGCCCAAACTCCTGACAGTTGTGGCATTGTACAGGACCCACCCGTTTGTGTGGTTCTTCCACCGAGATACGACGGTGCAGAAGGTACCGTAGGTTGTATATGGGATGTACATTAGGGTGGGGCGATTTGTATGGAGGGAAATTAATCGATACCGCGCGATCGAAATTTGGATTCCTCTTATTTTTCTGAGTAGAAAACTCCCCCACGACATTTGCATAAAATTAATTTTGAAGTTCCGGAATTTGGTTTTTATGAACCAAGACGAATTTTTGAAAATAAAAATTTGGCAAAAATCGACAAAAAAATATCCAGGTCAATATGCACATCGAGTTGAATCAGAATTTTATGCTGAATCCAGATATGAAATCGAAACTAAAATCAGATGATCCGTTTTCGAAATATAGCCTGATTTCCGGTTATGGAGGCTGAATGCCGAAAATCGCATATTTTCGTGATTATCTCTTGCTGTGTAGAATATATCTTAAATTTTTTTTGCAAATTTCTTAAAGATAGGTCAATACAATATATGAGCAATATTTTAAAATATTAATTTATCTTCATGTATAGGAAAACTAGAATGCACTCTTTTTTCCTAAAATTCTGAAATTTTGTATTTAGAGCATTTATTGTACACAAAGCGCTGTCGGCGAAAATCATCGGTATCGGATGACTATAACATGGAGATCCCATACTGCGATTTTGGGCTAAGTAAAAAAAGAGTGCATTCTAGTTTTCCTATACAGGAAGATAAATTAATATTTTAAAATATTGCTCATATATTGTATTGACCTACTTTTTATTTTTATTTATTTATTTATTGACATAAATTAATACAATAAGATTTGAGATCTTTTAAAGTACAACAAGGATATTGGTACATATAATTTATATTATTGGGACAAATTAGCTTAACCTAACTTAATCCTAAGGATTCATTTATAAAATACTTTTTGGTTGCTTGTTTTTCCGACAGGGTAGGAATATGATGTATTGTGGAACGATCCTCCGTCATCCCTTGTCAAGTTTGGTTTGGAGACAAACCGGTTTCGGCTAATATGCGCCATCTCCAGTGTCTTTTTTCGTTCTGAGTTATTTTGTGTAAGTTCGATAGTACTTATAGTAACTAACTTCCATCGTTTGGTCACGTACTTCGTGTTCGTGTGATGTGTTCGTGCATTCGTGCGTTCGGGCGACGTGCATGCGTGTGTGCGTGCGAGTCTGTGCGTTTAGGTATGTAAATCTATTTTTGTATCCTCATTAAACAGGCAGGTAAAAGTCCGTTATTGTCCTCTTGTGTGTTGTTTTGTTTATGTCGGTTTTAGGTTTTCTGTCCTCTTTTCGGTATAATAGCTTAAGCGGTTCAAATAATGTATCTGATGCGGTGTTTATTTGTTCATTTATTATTTTACCTACGAATGTCTTCTGTTTGTATATCTCCATATTTTCTAATACGTTAAGTCGTTTTCCCTTGTGTTGTATGTAGAGAATTTTAGCTGTTTTTCCTATTTTCATGGGTGTACATTTGTTTTCTGCCATGTGATTTCCTTATTTTCTTATTGTAATCTCTTACGTGTTCTCGATATCTCGTCTTGATTTGGCGTCCTGTTTGTCCTATATAGCTATTTTGGCATTCGCAAGTCAATTTGTATACGCCTTGTTTGTCAAAGGGGTCTTCCTTGTTAATGTTGTTTCGTAGAAGTTTTTCCATGCTGTTCCTCGTTTTAAATGCTGCATTAATGTTATATTTTTGGAAAACTTTAGCCAACTTGTAAGATGTTGCTCCGGTATATGATAAGACTGCCCATTTCTTCTCTACCTTTTCTTTGTTTTCCGATTTCCTTGAAGTTAAATTTTTCTGTATTTTCTTCACCAAACTTTTTTGATATCCGTTGTTCTCCGCGATTGTGTATATTGTGCTGAGTTCCTTGTTGTAAGCTTCCTTTTCTAACGGGGTCCGTTCAAGTCGTGTTAATAAATGTCTGAAAGCGGCATTCTTGTGTTGTTGAGGATGGCTAGATTTATTGTGTATTACTGTATCCGTTGCTGTGGGTTTTCTGTATATTTCGTAAGTAAATTTGTTAGTCTCTTTGTTTATTTTAATTGTGAGGTCTAAGTAGTTGATTTTTCCATTTTTCTCTGCATCCATGGTGAATTTTATATTTTTGTGTTGGCCGTTGAGTATTCCAAAATTTTTTCTTCTTTATTTTCCGTTATGAGGCAGATGATGTCGTCTACATACCTGGCATAAAAATTTACCCCCAGATTTTTCGCCAGTTCTTCCATATAACTTTCCTCCAAACGTTGCATAAATACTTCCACAAGGATGGCTGATGTGGGGTTACCCATTCCCAGTCCGTGAGTTTGTCTGTATATTTTATTCTCAAATTTGAAATAATTCTGGTCCAGGGTTACTTTCAGTGTGTTTACGATCTCTGTTGCATTGTCTCTGTTCGTTTTTTCTGTCAATATTTTAGTTAGAGTTTTTAGTGTTTCTGTAGGTGGTATCGAAGGGTATAGGTCTTTCACGTCAAACGATACCAGTTTCGAGTCCTTAGGTACGTTCAGGTTGTTCAGTTTTTCGACTAGTTCCGTCGTGTTCTTGATTGGATCGTTTTCTGATTTGGATGTTTTGATAGTCTATATCCTGGTGCCGATTTATGGTTTACTATTGGTCGCATAGGTGTTCCTGCTTTGTGGATTTTAGGTAGTGCGATCAGTGGCCGATGGATTCATTGCCGTGAGAGTGTAGGCTATCTTGTTGTCTACTATATTTTTTGCTTGTTTTATTGCACGCTTTATTGCCATTTGGTATTCCTCCGTTGGGTCCTTCCTCATCAGTCGGCAGCCCATTTCTTTGATGAGTTGGCCTGTTTTTGTGGTGTATTCCTCTTCGTCCATTAGCACTGTTGTATTTCCTTTGTCTGCTTTTGTTGCTATTATTTTATTCTCTCTTAGTTTTTTCCTCAATTCTTTTACCGTTTTATATTCATTTGCTACCATTTTCTTTCCATCAGCTTGTATGCTCTTTTCGATTATGCGTCTGCATAAATGCCTTGCGTGCTCCTGTTCCTCGTTTGGTATTAGTGATATGGCCACCTCCGTGTCCGCAATGGTGTTCTCCACGTCTTTTTTCCTATCGTAGCTTTCGATGTTGTATTTCAAACCTTTTTGTAGTAGCTGTGTTTCCTTGGCGTTGATTGGAAGATTTGTTAAGTTAACAAATCTTGGATGGAAAGATGTTTTTTCCTGCTGTGGGCCTTTTTTGTTGTTGTTTTGTTTTGTGTCAAGGTCGTCCAGTTTTTTGTTGAGTTTTTTATACTTGTTTTCCATGGATCCTTTGATCTCTTCCTTTATTGCATCTAACGTTTCCAGAAGGGAACTGACTGGAATGATTCCCATCAGCTCCAGATGGATGCGTAGTAATTCTTGATTCATGCGCTCCTTCTTTGCGTGTTGGTTCCTGATCTCGCATCTAATGAAGCTGTTCTCCGCTTTCCTTATAATTTTGCGTTTATCCTCGTTTTTCATTTTGTGTCCTATTTACGCGTATTTTGGAATGAGTTTGCTCATTAAACATTGTTTATTAAACCATATGTTGGCTTTGGTGTTGTGTATTTTCTGTAATCGCCTTTTGTATGCTATCAGTAGAATATTTGTCCGGATTTGATGTGCCTGACTGGCATTATTAAATACTTTTTGGTTGCTTGTTTTTCCGACAGGGTAGGAATATGATGTATTGTGGAACGATCCTCCGTCATCCCTTGTCAAGTTTGGTTTGGAGACAAACCGGTTTCGGCTAATATGCGCCATCTTCAGTGTCTTTTTTCGTTCTGAGTTATTTTGTGTAAGTTCGATAGTACTTATAGTAACTAACTTCCATCGTTTGGTCACGTACTTCGTGTTCGTGTGTTCGTGCATTCGTGCGTTCGGGCGACGTGCATGCGTGTGTGCGTGCGAGTCTGTGCGTTTAGGTATGTAAATCTATTTTTGTATCCTCATTAAACAGGCAGGTAAAAGTCCGTTATTGTCCTCTTGTGTGTTGTCTTGTTTATATCGGTTTTAGGTTTTTTGTCCTCTTTTCGGTATAATAGCTTAAGCGGTTCGAATAATGTATCTGATGCGGTGTTTATTTGTTCATTTATTATTTTACCTACGAATGTCTTCTGTTTGTATATCTCCATACTTTCCAATACGTTAAGTCGTTTTCCCTTGTGTTGTATGTGGAGAATTTTAGCTGTTTTTCCTATTTTCATGGGTGTACATTTGTTTTCTGCCATGTGGTTGGCGAAATTTGATTCCACTGTCGTTGATGATTTCCTTATTGTCTTATTGTAATCTCTTACGTGTTCTCGATATCTCGTCTTGATTTGGCTTCCTGTTTGTCCTATATAGCTATTTTGGCATTCGCAAGTCAATTTGTATACGCCTTGTTTGTCAAAGGAGTCTTCCTTGTTAATGTTGTTTCGTAGAAGTTTTTCCATGCTGTTCCTCGTTTTAAATGCTGCATTAATGTTATATTTTTGGAAAACTTTAGCCAACTTGTAAGATGTTGCTCCGGTATATGATAAGACTGCCCATTTCTTCTCTACCTTTTCTTTGTTTTCCGACTTCCTTGAAGTTATGTTTTTCTGTATTTTCTTCACCAAACTTTTTTGATATCCGTTGTTCTCCGCGATTGTGTATATTGTGCTGAGTTCCTTGTTGTAAGCTTCCTTTTCTAACGGGGTCCGTTCAAGTCGTGTTAATAAATGTCTGAAAGCGGCATTCTTGTGTTGTTGAGGATGGCTAGATTTATTGTGTATTACTGTATCCGTTGCTGTGGGTTTTCTGTATATTTCGTAAGTAAATTTGTTAGTCTCTTTGTTTATTTTAATTGTGAGGTCTAAGTAGTTGATTTTTCCATTTTTTCTGCATCCATGGTGAATTTTATATTTTTGTGTTGGCCGTTGAGGTATTCCAAATTTGTTCTTCTTTATTTTCCGTTATGAGGCAGATGATGTCGTCTACATACCTGGCATTTAAAACGAGGAACAGCATGGAAAAACTTCTACGAAACAACATTAACAAGGAAGACCCCTTTGACAAACAAGGCGTATACAAATTGACTTGCGAATGCCAAAATAGCTATATAGGACAAACAGGACGCCAAATCAAGACGAGATATCGAGAACACGTAAGAGATTACAATAAGAAAATAAGGAAATCATCAACGACAGTGGAATCAAATTTCGCCAACCACATGGCAGAAAACAAATGTACACCCATGAAAATAGGAAAAACAGCTAAAATTCTCCACATACAACACAAGGGAAAACGACTTAACGTATTAGAAAATATGGAGATATACTAACAGAAGACATTCGTAGGTAAAATAATAAATGAACAAATAAACACCGCATCAGATACATTATTTGAACCGCTTAAGCTATTATACCGAAAAGAGGACAGAAAACCTAAAACCGACATAAACAAAACAACACACAAGAGGACAATAACGGACTTTTACCTGCCTGTTTAATGAGGATACAAAAATAGATTTACATACCTAAACGCACAGACTCGCACGCACAGACTCGCACGCACACACGCATGCACGTCGCCCGAACGCACGAATGCACGAACACACGAACACATCACACGAACACGAAGAAACGTGACCAAACGATGGAAGTTAGTTACTATAAGTACTATCGAACTTACACAAAATAACTCAGAACGAAAAAAGACACTGAAGATGGCGCATATTAGCCGAAACCGGTTTGTCTCCAAACCAAACTTGACAAGGGATGACGGAGGATCGTTCCACAATACATCATATTCCTACCCTGTCGGAAAAACAAGCAACCAAAAAGTATTTAATAATGCCAGTCAGGCACATCAAATCCGGACAAATATTCTACTGATAGCATACAAAAGGCGACTACAGAAAATACACAACACCAAAGCCAACATATGGTTTAATAAACAATGTTTAATGAGCAAACTCATTCCAAAATACGCGCAAATAGGACACAAAATGAAAAACGAGGATAAACGCAAAATTATAAGGAAAGCGGAGAACAGCTTCATTAGATGCGAGATCAGGAACCAACACGCAAAGAAGGAGCGCATGAATCAAGAATTACTACGCACCCATCTGGAGCTGATGGGAATCATTCCAGTCAGTTCCCTTCTGGAAACGTTAGATGCAGTAAAGGAAGAGATCAAAGGAGCCATGGAAAACAAGTATAAAAAACTCAACAAAAAACTGGACGACCTTGACACAAAACAAAACAACAACAAAAAAGGCCCACAGCAGGAAAAAACATCTTTCCATCCAAGATTTGTTAACTTAACAAATCTTCCAATCAACGCCAAGGAAACACAGCTACTACAAAAAGGTTTGAAATACAACATCGAAAGCTACGATAGGAAAAAAGACGTGGAGAACACCATTGCGGACACGGAGGTGGCCATATCACTAATACCAAACGAGGAACAGAGCACGCAAGGCATTTATGCAGACGCATAATCGAAAAGAGCATAAAAGCTGATGGAAAGAAAATGGTAGCAAATGAATATAAAACGGTAAAAGAATTGAGGAAAAAACTAAGAGAGAATAAAATAATAGCAACAAAAGCAGACAAAGGAAATACAACAGTGCTAATGGACGAAGAGGAATACACCACAAAAACAGGCCAACTCATCAAAGAAATGGGCTGCCGAGTGATGAGGAAGGACCCAACGGAGGAATACCAAATGGCAATAAAGCGTGCAATAAAACAAGCAAAAAATATAGTAGACAACAAGATAGCCTACACTCTCACGGCAATGAATCCATCGGCCCCGTCACTGATCGCACTACCTAAAATCCACAAAGCAGGAACACCTATGCGACCAATAGTAAACCATAAATCGGCACCAGGATATAGACTATCAAAACATCTAAATAAGCTACTAACCGAGACACTGGACCTGTCCAATAAATACACAATCAAGAACACGACGGAACTAGTCGAAAAACTGAACAACCTGAACGTACCTAAGGACTCGAAACTGGTATCGTTTGACGTGAAAGACCTATACCCTTCGATACCACTGACAGAAACAGTAAAAACTCTAACTAAAATATTGACAGAAAAAACGAACAGAGACAATGCAACAGGGATCGTAAACACACTGAAAGTAACCCTGGACCAGAATTATTTCAAATTTGACAATAAAATATACAGACAAACTCACGGACTGGGAATGGGTAACCCCACATCAGCCATCCTTATGGAAGTATTTATGCAACATTTGGAGGAAAGTTATATGGAAGAACTGGCGAAAAATCTGGGGGTAAATTTTTATGCCAGGTATGTCACATCATCTGCCTCATAACGGAAAATAAAGAAGAAAAAATTTTGGAATACCTCAACGGCCAACACAAAAATATAAAATTCACCATGGATGCAGAGAAAAATGGAAAAATCAACTACTTAGACCTCACAATTAAAATAAACAAAGAGACTAACAAATTTACTTACGAAATATACAGAAAACCCACAGCAACGGATACAGTAATACACAATAAATCTAGCCATCCTCAACAACACAAGAATGCCGCTTTCAGACATTTATTAACACGACTTGAACGGACCCCGTTAGAAAAGGAAGCTTACAACAAGGAACTCAGCACAATACACACAATCGCGGAGAACAACGGATATCAAAAAAGTTTGGTGAAGAAAATACAGAAAAACTTAACTTCAAGGAAATCGGAAAACAAAGAAAAGGTAGAGAAGAAATGGGCAGTCTTATCATATACCGGAGCAACATCTTACAAGTTGGCTAAAGTTTTCCAAAAATATAACATTAATGCAGCATTTAAAACGAGGTACAGCATGGAAAAACTTCTACGAAACAACATTAACAAGGAAGACCCCTTTGACAAACAAGGCGTATACAAATTGACTTGCGAATGCCAAAATAGCTATATAGGACAAACAGGACGCCAAATCAAGACGAGATATCGAGAACACGTAAGAGATTACAATAAGAAAATAAGGAAATCATCAACGACAGTGGAATCAAATTTCGCCAACCACATGGCAGAAAACAAATGTACACCCATGAAAATAGGAAAAACAGCTAAAATTCTCCACATACAACACAAGGGAAAACGACTTAACGTATTAGAAAATATGGAGATATACAAACAGAAGACATTCGTAGGTAAAATAATAAATGAACAAATAAACACCGCATCAGATACATTATTTGAACCGCTTAAGCTATTATACCGAAAAGAGGACAGAAAACTTAAAACCGACATAAAAAAAACAACACACAAGAGGATAATAACGGACTTTTACCTGCCTGTTTAATGAGGATACAAAAATAGATTTACATACCTAAACGCACAGACTCGCACGCACACACGCATGCACGTCGCCCGAACGCACGAATGCACGAACACACGAACACATCACACGAACACGAAGTACGTGACCAAACGATGGAAGTTAGTTACTATAAGTACTATCGAACTTACACAAAATAACTCAGAACGAAAAAAGACACTGAAGATGGCGCATATTAGCCGAAACCGGTTTGTCTCCAAACCAAACTTGACAAGGGATGACGGAGGATCGTTCCACAATACATCAGATTCATTTATACATTACACATTATACATTTATAAAAAGTACATTTAGATGGGAAAGTAGGTTTATGTATTCTTAGAAAAATAATTTAGAATGAGACTTCCATAGTTGCCCTTGTTCATGCTACTTAAGACGCTGGGGATAGAGTTCCAAACACGAATAGTGTTCACAAAGAATGGTCTAGTGGAATGAATAGAGTTGAAATAAGGTACAATTAGGTCATATAGTCGAGCCGATTTTGGGAAAATTAACTTGTCATACAGGTAGGACGGAGTTTTAGTAAGCATAAGGCGATAGAGGAAGATACAACTTCTGGCTTTAAAGTAATCAAAAATTTCGCATCCCAGAAGGCTGCATCTCCAGCGAGATATGTGGTCAAATCGACGAACAACATACACATAACGAGTGATATGATTAAAAGCCACATCAACCTTGTGCGCGGAGCATGAGTCAAGTTTATTATAGACAAGCTCAGAGTAAGTTAAGTATGGTAGAACAAGTTGAACGGCTAGTTTACGGCGTGTGTTGAGAGGAGTGAATGCAGCAGACAGACGTAAATTACGAAGTGCTCCATACACTCTACCAACAGCTACGCTTACATGGTCAACACAAGATAAGCTGGAGTTGATCACAAAGCCAAGATTGGTAATTTTATTGACTACTGCTATTTTTTGGTTACTAATGCATAGAGACGGTAGTTTTTCTGTATCTAACTTCTTCTTGGTAATTGGTAGAACATATGTTTAATTAGGGTTAAGACAGAGCCCGTTATTGGCAGCCCAACGCAACTATCTTTAAGAAATTTGCAAAAAAATTTAAGATATATTGTACACCGCAAGAGATAATCGCGAAAATATGCGATTTTCGGCATTCAGCCTCCATAACCGGAAATCTGGCTATATCTCGAAAACGGATCATCCGATTTTAGTTTCAATTTCATATCTGGATTCAGCATAAAATTCTGCTTGAACTGTGCATATTGACCTGGATATTTTTTTGTCGATTTTTGCCAAATTTTTATTTTCAAAAATTCGTCTTGGTTAATAAAAACCAAATTCCGGAACATCAAAATTAATTTTAGGCAAATGTCGTGGAAGAGTTTTCTACTCAGAAAAATGAGAGGAATCCAAATTTCGATCGCGCGATATAGGTTAGTAAATCGCCCCACCCTAATGTAAATCTCCCTTCTTTAAGAGCTGGATCTATTTCTACTCGAAACACTGGCTGTGGTATGTTCAATTTGTTCTTTATTTCTTTCTATTCCTTTCAACACAACAGACAGACCGCGGCTACTCTTCAGCTGGAATGTATAGAAAGACTTTTTGTTTTTTTCAAAGTCGCTGGTTACTTTACGGAAGTATTCCTCGCCGTACGTTTGGATTTTGACTTCCTGGATATTTCCCTTTTTAATTGGTACAATGTGGAAATTCTTTTCCCCTATCAACGCTATCAATTTGTTTACAAGTAAGCCAGAACTTGGTTCTCTCAGGTAGATTGGTCGAGGTTTGGATTTTTTTCGGTATTTCCGGAGTCTTATCATCCTTTTGCGCAAGCAGGCTAAATTTGTTATTGGCTAATGCTACTTGGGGTGCATCATTTTGTGGATCTTTCACCGTGGAATTTTTAAAACTTTATTAGGTTTACCACTTTTTTCCGGGGACCGCTTTCTTTTAACTACTAATATATAGCGGTCCATTCCGGTTTGAACCTTTTCGCCCATTTTTTGCATTTCACTACTCGTTTTTGACTTAGATGCAGGTGTTGAGTTATTTGAATTCCCTAAGGATTGAGGTAGAGAAAATTGCGGAATATTTCCTGGAATAGCGGTAGAGCAGGATCGAGCTCTTTGTTCGTCTCTTTTATCTGTAGGTACCTTTAGGTACGTTCCTATTTTATTTTGTTACTAATGAAATAATGTTTGTTTTAAATAAAAAATCGCATTTAAAATCAATTTTTGCTTATCATTTTAAAGTTGTAGCGTTATTCGAAAAATATATTTATCTTTTTCAACCCAAAATATCGGAAAATAATTAATGTCAAAAACCCGGAATCTCGGGATTATAAAATAAAAATCTCGAAAATCCCGGGATTGGGATTGGGAAAAATGGAATATATTTTGGCTGCTATAGCAAATTTAAAATAACTCTATCGTAAGTTAAGCCTAAATATGTTTATTAATATTTTTTGATTGAAGTTAAGTTTACCGAAATATACAGGTAGTTTTAAAAGTAGAGTAACGCGGTATACATAACTCAATTCATTCCTAAGTCGACTTAAGCGGTTATTGCTCCACAGATATAATGCACATTAAATAAACAAACAAGCCAAAGATGCAAAAAGGTTTTGCGAATACTTCAAACTGGCGAGATTATTTTCTCTACTTGAATTTTGAATTTGAAACGCTGGAGCTGTTGTAATGCCTCCACCACGTTGCTAAGCCCGGTGGCACGACCCCTGCCTCGTCGTGCGGTTGATGTTGGTGCGCTGCGCCAGTGCGTTGCGGTGCGTTGGAAAGTTGGTGCGCGTGAACTGTAGCGACCCCGGGCACGTTGCGGCTGATAAGGGCGCTGGGCGCCGCGATTTCGGTTCGGCGGCGGCACGGGCATGCGGTGGCTGATCGTACGGTGCAGCAGCGTTTTAGTTTATGATACTAATTTGGCGCATATGTGTTTTGTAGTTGATTGTGTTATTTGACGGGTTTTTGTTTCGAGTTTATTTCTTTTATTAGCGGATTTTTTGGGTGATTCTTTGGTGTTTTCCACCGATATCTTTTGTGAAGGTCTTTTTAGTACTCTTCTTTTCATCGACGGCTGAATTCATGATGGAGAATCTTAATTTGTCCCCATTGATTGATTCGGTGGAGGAAGTCGCAACTTCGCTTGGGTATAGTTAAGAGCGGAGCTCCTCTTAGAAAATGCCCAGGGGTGAGGGCTGTAAAATCGGAGGGATCTTGCGAGGGTGCTGAGAGGGCCGTGGGTTGTGAACGGCTTCAATTCATTTAAGTACTGTATTCGACTCCTCGAAGCTGAGTTTGTGCATGTAACTTTTGAAGTGCGTTTTAAAGGCTTTTACAACTGATTCCCATAGGCGGGCCATAAGGGGTGCACTGGGGGGTATGAATTCCCAATATATGCCTTTGACGAGATCGAGTGAAAATTCTTCCATTTTCTTGGCACATGGTCGCTTGATAGCTGTTTTGGCTTCTACAAGGCTTCTCCCATGGACGCTCATTATTCCGGAAGCGAATCCTTGCCGTCCGACGAAACGAGCCACACGCTTGAGCCTCGGGGATGAGTACTTCTTCGGGAGGTATTTTTTCTGGCTTGCGGGGTTTCTTTAATTGAGGAATTTTGTTTCCTTGGGTAGTGAAAGATGAGATTCTTTCTGTTATTTGGCCGCTTAAAATCCATCCGAAGATGGTATTTTGGGCTGAAAGGGTATTTGAAATTTTTTCCATGCCGTATAGGATGATATGGGGTATCAAGCCGCTGCCTAAGAGCATGTCGACTTGTGCGGGTATGTGGCAGTTGGGGTCTGCCAGCTTGAGGTGTGCGAACTTGCGTCGATCCTCGTTGGGTATTTCATAGCTGGGAAGCATATTTGTTAGTTGCGGAAGAACTATAGCTTGAGCTTGTCCGCGCTAGGGGAAATAAGGGTTAATGAGCAGATTTTTCAATTGGTTTGGACTACTCTTCCGCCCATTCCCAAGATTTCGTAGTTGGAATTTTTGGTGGGGAGTCGTAAGCGCTTTTGGGCTTTCGAAGATAACTATCTTTGGGAGCCTTGATCGATTAGAGCTCTTAGCTGGAATAATTCTCCTCGATGCTCAATGGAGATAATTGCCGTAGGCAGTAGAATTTTGCTTTCATTGTGAAAATGAAGCGTTTGGATTTGCGCTGCGTGTGAGCAGCATGGTTGATCCGATTCAGTTTCGGGATTTTGGGGTTGTAAATTTTCTGTTCTAGCTGTTACAACTAGACCTGTGGCTCTTTGGGGGTTAGAGCATTTTGTTGCGTATTTGTAAATTTATTTACTCGGAGCATCGAATGATGTCTCTCTTGGCAATATACGCAATTGAATTTGCTAGGGTGGTGTGTGGTTTAAAAACAAATTCTGAAAAGTATAAAAAACTTTCTCTTTCTCAATTATATTACCATCAAAGTATTTTTGGTTTGA
Organism: Urophora cardui; assembly: GCA_960531455.1. NCBI lineage: Eukaryota > Metazoa > Arthropoda > Insecta > Diptera > Tephritidae > Urophora > Urophora cardui. The sequence goes on along the minus strand of OY482675.1, from coordinate 23,198,670 downwards.
AATCAAAAGAAAAAAAATTAAAAAAAATTAAAATATCAGAAAAGTCAAAATAAATCAAAGAAAATGTTTCTAAAAGTGTAATCCAAAGGAATAATTAAATCTACTAAAATAAATTGTCCGAATCGAATTTTTCACGCATGATAATAATTGTATCAAGTAAGTAATGCAGAAGATTAATTAAATATCATGAGAGCAAATTTTGCTTTATTTTTTCAGTCATAAGGCAACTGAGGGTCTCTTTCATTATCACTGCAAGAACCGCGACGGTGCAGAAATTTCCTTGGACATCTCCAAAATATTGGTGTAAAAGTTGACAATATGTACCTATGTATGTACATATATCGAGCCGTAACCGCCATAAAAGTGTATTCACAAAAATTATAGATTTCAGCTTCTTTATGGAAACCAACAATTTATTATCACGTGTATCAACTCCCAAAATTTCATAGCTGTGAGACTAAATAACTTTCAAGGCTGCATACAAACTGTATACAAAACAAATTAAAAAAAACCGGTGTCCTGTAAAATTTACTTTGTTGGATACACTTTTATAGGGATTAGGGATCGATATATAAAGTACTTGAGTGTTTGCTGCTCATGACAACTTAGGGGCAAATGTTTGTTTTGGATTTTTATGTAAACAAACAATGTTAACGTTATTCAATTTCTCATTAATATTTGGGATAAAGGGTTATTTGGGATAAAGGGTCATTTGGGATAAAGGGTTATTTGCGGGATATCCACTGAAAATATTATGGGGTTTATTTTTAAATCCAAACAAGTAAGGAAGTCTAAGTTCGAGTGGAATCGAACGTTAGATACTCAGCTGTGTGCTTTCATTGTTTGTTTGCGTTTGTTCGATATAGGGTGTATTTTATATGAAACGAGTGCCGCATAAAGTGGGGGCAGCCACGCCCATTTTCAAAATTTGTATCAATCATCCAACTAAGCATATAAATATTATTGATAGTGCAAAATTGCATCCCTTTATGACTTTTAGTTACAAAGACGTCACGTTACAAATTCCAAAAGGGTGTTCCAGAAATATCTTTGTTAAAAAGTAGGCGTGGTCATAAACCGATTTCACTAAAATTTAGAACATGTATTACCACGTGTCATAAAAGTTTATACACAAAGTTTCGTCATAACATGTAAATTATTTTTCGAGTTATGGGCTCCGAAATCTCGTAGATTCGTTTGTCTAGAAAGAGGCGGTGCCACTCCCGTTTTTTTGCTTTCGGTCTATTGTGGAACTCATGCCACAATATGTCAACGAATTATCTTTATATTTGACAAAGATATCGCTTAAAATGTTTTTATTGGGCCACTTTATAATACCCATATATAAAATTGGGCGTGGCCGTCAACCGATTTCGCTAAAATTTGGACCATGTATTATCACAAGTTATGAAAGTGTATACATCAAGTTTCGTCATAATATCTCAATTATTTGTCGAGTTATGGGCTCCGAAATGTTGCATATTCCTACTTCTAAAAGGAGTCGGTGCCACGCCTATTTTCCAAAATTTTTATATTTTTTATTTTATGTCCGTAGTTGGACTCATTCCACAAAATTTTAATGATATTTTGTATTTAACAAAGATATTGCTTAAAATGTTTTTATTAGGTCACTTTATAATACCCATATATGTATATATTTTTCGTCAAAACATTCGCATAAGTAGATCACGCGTGCCAAATTTCATCGATATATCTGCTACGGTTTCTGAGTTATGACCTATAACACTTTCAATGTTTGTCCCTTAATAAGTGGGCGTGGCACCGCCCATTTTCCAAAATTTCACCATATTTCTTCATAAGGGCCTGAGCTCAATACGTAGGTGAAATTTTGTCACTCCAGCTCTTTTAGTGACTGAGATACAAAATATCCGATTTTTACTATATAGGAAAAGTGGGCGTGGTCATAGTCCGATTTCGCCCATTTTCAATACCATCCGTCCCAGTCTTGATCCCAACTTGCATTCCAAATTTCATCAAAACATTTAAAATTTTGCGCGAGTTATCGTGCGTACAGACGGACGGACATGGCTCACTCGATTTCTCTTTTCAACCTGATCATTTTAATATATATAAGTCTATATCTATCTCGATTATTTCATTCTGTTACAATCCACTGTTATGAAATCAAAATTATAATACTCTGTGTACTAGTACAGCTGAGTATAAAATGTATAGAACTATTTTTATTACCAAAAATATTATAAAACTAATCAACATTTGGGTTTGATTTAATTCCAAGAAAATTTAATTTTATACAATTTTATGATAGATCCTATCCTATTTCATGCACTTTAAATACCAGTAGTGAGTTTCTGTAACTCATATCGATCAATGTTCTCTACTGAAATAGTCGATTTGACGTCATAATGACGTCATTCTCGATTCATGCGTTTCTGTATGAAAATGAGTCGAATGGATCGATAGAACTGACAAATCAGCTGATATGTTCCATTCCAATTCAGTAGGAATGATCGATTAACGGTGTTTCTGTAAGCAAACTAGTCGATATATTATCTACCAAAATACTCACCAACTTTTTAAATGGTGAGAAAGTGGTGAAATGGTGTACAAAAAAAGGACAAAACCACAGAATTCAGCCAAAATGTAAGTATATTTTAATTAAAACAACTTATTTATGTATATGTATGCTATATATATACATATATATATACATATGAATAACTAATTATCTATTTTTATTACAGAGAAATATATCGCGACGTCTTTGCACTCTCAAAATATTCCCAACAAACACTGAGGTTAGTTATCGATTTGAGAATGACTCGAGAACTAGCCTTATTCTTAAACCTCTAACGTTAGAGGACGACTCGAAAATCTATCGAGAATCATAGCGTTCTCAAACAAAAGGGTACCTAATTCTCAAATCGAGAAAATTATAATTCTCGAATCGAATTCTAATGTAGTTCTCTAATGAGATTCTAATCAGAATTTGCAAATACTTCCAATTGAAATGAAAAACAAAGCTTTGTCTCCTTTTACATGATTTTTTCATTGTTTAGATTTTATTAACGCAATATGTGCCTAAATTGTATATGATTATACATATATATTGACATGTATATGTTTACCACATTTATAAGAACTGAAATTTAAACAAAATTCAGTCTTATTATTAAAATTAAAGGTACTTCTTGTACTTTTTAATGGAAAACATTGTACTACGGTAAAATTAACTTTACCATTTTTTAGTATCTAATTTCAATATATGTATGTATATTCAATATATCACAGAAATATATTGAGAATTGATAAAAGGCTTGAGATTTGGCTCCTTCTCTAATCACTCGCTAATCGAATTCTAGTGTAGTTTTCAACCCTAGTTATCGATTTGAGAATATATAGAGAATTACACTAGTTATTTAAGGTAATCTCGACAAAATTTCTAACGTTAGAGACTGTGTTTGCTGGGTTTCTCCTATCCTCTTGTATGGCGAGTGACAGAACTAATAGGCTCATCACTGAAATTTTATTTTGTAGTTTTTTTTTGCATTTTTGCTAAAATTTTTACTTTCTTTTGCAATTTATTTGTTGTTTACATTTATTAATATAATCATGTCTATTACGGTATCCGGCGGATGCCTTTCGCAGGGGATGCGAATCGTTTTGATAAGATTTGGTATTCTCATAACCGATCGTTAATGCAGTCCGGGAATAAAAAATATGTTGATTAAGCAGCCCGAAGATTCACTGCATTCCTATAACCGTAATCGAAACGCAGTAGCTGCAATTTGTTTTGATTTCGATTCGTCATAAAATTAGTGCGGATTCCAAAAAAATTAAAAAAATTGCATTTTTCATTGCGTAGTTAATTTCCTTATATTACAATTACGTTTATTTTAAGTAAAAATATATGAGTTAATTTTATTTTTAAACAGAATTCGTACCAAAAACCGTGGCCAGTTTTCTTTGTTGGTTGAGCGAAGGAAGCTTAACGAAAAAATCACAAAAAACATGAGCAAGCAGTCTCCAGAAGTTGTATCTGAGTTTTAGTTAACATTAAGCACGGATTTGAATGCTTTGGCACCACCATCAAAATCACTTGGTCTGAATCCAAATCCTGTATTAAGAATAAGCTAACAAATAACCGCTTCCAAATGCAAGTTAATGGTGGAGGGCAAAGCGTGGAAGTTCACTGGAAAAAGAAATTTTGGTAGGCTCTGTACCGTGATGATCAAAACATAAGCGTTGATTGCGAACCATCCGATAATAATTCGAGACCAAATGCATAAATACCAGGGACGTAACGGTTATGAGAGAAATGGGGTAAAAGTCATATTTAACCATTATCATGAGAAAAAAAATTTTTTGATCCTTGATAACCATTATAACAACCAAAAAACTGTTTTGGGCTTAAATAACCGTTATGGCAACCAAAAAACTGATTTGGGCCTGAATAACCGTTATTCAGATTTTTATACTTTTTTTGGTCAGCTATAAAAATCAAGTCTGTTTATTTGTCAATATTTCTGGACGATATTGGTATCAAATGAAAGGTGTTGAGCAGGGATTCTAGCTCTGATTACCTCTTTTCATTTGATACCAATTTGCTTAAAACATTCCAGGGCATACGGGTCCACTTTTTCACCCATAACTATGAACCCGACCTACGAATCTTAACAAATACACCTCTATGGTAATAGCTGTTCCAAATTTTATCGATTAATGCTTATAGAAACACTCGCTATCGATCAATAGAGTTTTGATAGAATCGACGTTACGTCATCAAAATAGACAAATCTACTCGATTTCTTACAGAAACTCACTACAGATGTTTAATTTGAAGGCCACTTATTCTTCCTCATTAACACAAACACCAGAACAAACCATAAATTTTTCCCGACCAGAAAATAAAACAACGTTCACTCATGTTTGCTCTCTCAGAAATTAATTCTCCACTCAACTGAGTTGCCAGTCTTCTTTTATTATTATTTTTCCTCTTTTGCCACTTGCAGGTTGCCATCTATTCTTAATACTTAACAGTCCCCCCGAAAACCAACGGTTTTCCAATCATCGGAGACATCGACGTCTGAATTTTAACCGATCATATTTGGTTATCTGCACTTGGATGAAGTTCGATGAATAAAGTCCGCTGTGCAGCAAGAAAATTTTCACTGCTTGTCGGTACCAACTGACTCAATTGTACACGATCGGAACTTCCTCGCTGTATCGTTATCGCTATAGATTATTTCACATATTTCACGACGAGCAATAAACCTTTATACAAAGCAGTGAAAGCTATAGTTGTAAAATCGCCTATTTTATCCAAATTAACGGCTCTTGTTTTTAGGAGTTCAAATTAGGTATTCCAATTCCGGGACCCCGGGATCCCGGGTTCCCGCCCTTTTTGACACATCGAATATCCCGGGATAGCTAGAATTTTATCCCGGGATTTTCGGGATAAGATAAAGAGAGAATATTCCGCTATTATAGCAAAGAAAAGTTATATCTATATATATAAAAATGATTTGGTATTTAATTGTAACGCTAAAACTTGAAAACGGCTGAACCAAATAAAATACTTTCTTAGGGGGGTTTGTTTGTTGTTACCCCGCGAAGGTTTAGTCGAAGAAAAAATTAAAAAATGTTAGGGGGGCGTGGCACCTCCCATACAACCTTAATTTTTCAAACTGAATATCTATAAAACAGTTCAAGGTAGGGAGCTGAAAATTGCTATAGAGCTAAATGATATCAAAACCATTCCCACACATAAAAGTGGGGGTTACCGGAAAAAGGGGCGTGGCACCTCCCATACAAACTTAATTTTTCATGCTGAATATCTCTAAAATAGTTTACGCTAGGGGCTTGGAAATTGGTGTGGAGATAAACGATAATAATTCCATATTAACGCAAAATAATAGGAGTTATACGAAAAGGGGGCGTGGCACTTCCCAACAACACTTAATTTTTTAAGCTGAATATCATTAAAAGCATTTAAGTCAGGGACCTGGAAATTGGTACAGAGCTATATGATATCAAAACAATTTTTGCGCATAAAAGTGTAGGTTATCGGAGAAGGGGGCGTGGCACCTCCCATACAAACTTAATTTTTCAAGCTGAATATCTACAAAAGCGTTTAAGGTTGGGACCTGAAAATTGATCAGGAGATTAACGATATCAATTGCGTGCTTATGAAAAAAACAGTAGTTTTGGGAAAAGGGGGCGTGGCACCTCCCATGCGTTCTTAATTTTTAAGTTAAAAGCGTTCATGGCATGTACATAGAAATCACTATGCAGATATACGATATCAATACCATGTTCACCCAAAAAAAAAAAGATTTATCGAAAAATGGGGCATTGCACCTCCCATACGTACTAAACTTTTGCGGCTGAATATATCTAAAAGGGTTGGAGGAGGGGCCTGAAAACCATTGTGGAGGTATACTATATCAATCCTCTTACTTACTTAGTGAAAATAGCCAATACTCAGTGAAAATAAATATCCGGAACAGAAAACTAAAAATGTTGTGTATCGTGCAGCCTTAAACTGAATACTAAAATTATATATTTTTGAAGTTGTATACACAATGAAGTAGTGAAAAATCGTTAATTTTCTATTAAAAATAATACCGGTGTAATAACAATTTTTGAAATGAAATTAATATAAAAATCTAATTTGGGCAGAACGAAGTTTGCCGGGTCAGCTAGTGTTATATAATTTTTATTGGTCTCAGATCTGTATACAAATAGCATTTTCTTTTCTGAATGAAAATGTTGCATTATTACATTGCAGCATTATCAACATGTGTCCTGTGCCCTATTAAAGTGTTGCATTTTTCATGTGATGAATGAAACAAAAATAATGCAACCTTTTACTTGTGCTAAGAGCAGAAAATGTTGCCCGTAGTCGGGCCAGTTTTATATTTTGTCAATGGAAAAAACATTCCTAAAAAAGTGTTGAGTCTGTGTGGAAGGGAACAAAACAATGTGACAGCCAGAAGATAGTGCGACATTTTTGCTAGAATAAAAAAGTCCATTTGTCAAAGTAAGAATTAAAATTTTTGATTTTTTTTTTAATAATTAAATTTTTTTGTGATGAAGTACGCATAGGGAAACGTACGTTAGGTATTTTTAAAGCTTTTAGCTTGTAGCAAAATTCATTTGATAATTTCTATTTCCTGATTTTTGGTCATTTATTTCTCAAATGTTTTTTGGAACTTTCCCACATGGAAGGTAAATAATGGAAGAAAATGGAAACATTTTAATTAGACTTGATAGTCTTACAACACTGTACTAAAATTAAATACGCAGCTGAATACTCGGAATTCATATCAAAATTTTGCCTCCGATATTTATCTATTCAGAAGTTGATTAATTTTCTGAATTTTTCGGCAAGCTTGGAAATATTCGCTTAAACAAAGTGCGTCGTTAAATTCTAAAAAAAAATTTATTGGAAATTATCAAATGATTGCAAGCCTTTTTATTAATATCCTAAAAGTACCAACTGCAAAGGCAAATGTTTTGTTCACCAAATGTATGTAATTTTCGTTGTTGGTTGTGCTTTTAAAGTAACTCTTAGGTATTATCAAATAATACGCATCATTTTACATTCCTATTTTATTTTGTTACTAATGAAATAATAAAAAATGGCAATAAAAATCTATTTGTTCTTTGCATTTTAAAGTTGTAGCGTTTTTCTAAAAATGTATTTACTTTTTTCAACCCCAAATGTGGGAAAATAATACTGGTCGAAAAAATTTTGTAACAGAAATAAAATGCTACGTTTCAAAAGGATTTCGGTGTAGTTTTTGAGATATTCATGTCCAAAGAGGCAAAAAACGCAGTTGTTGGCCATATTCACTCCTCAATATTTTTAAAATTACTCACTTTCATTAAAAACTGATTACATCTATTGAAAGCACTATCATTTCTTTTGAAGACAACGTAGATATCTGAATAAGATACCCGAAAAAGCAAAGCGCTGTTTTCAAGAGAAATTATCGTTCTTTCAATAGCTGAAATCATCTTTTAATGAAAGTAAGTAATTTAACAGATTGAGCATTGAATATAGCAAAAAATCGCATTTTTCGTCTCTTTGGACATGAATATCTCAAAACCTACGCGTATTACCGTAAATCCGACTTCAGATTCAGAATCAGCGCACCGAAATCCTTTAGAAAAGTAGAATTTTATTTGAGTTAGAAAATTTTTTGGAAATTTTGTCGGCCTGTGTAACTAAAGTCCAAATCCCGGGATTATAAAAAAAATCTCGAAAATCCCGGGATGGTAAAAATCGGAAAAATTGGAATCCCTAGTTCAAATGCAATGTTCATTACTTTCTAAAGTATAATTTGCACACTACTCGAAATTGACATAAGTTTCACATAAGCACCACAATATAAATAAAAAGGTAGAAAAAAGTTAAGAATCAGCTGTTTAGTAAATTAACCTGTATTAAAGCCCGTCTCCACATAACTTGATTCACCAGAGAAACATGTAGCAAAACATCTCGCTCAATAACCCGTCTCCACGTGGCTAATCGTGATTCAGTTTGACATTTCTCTTTCTTGTTCTTCTTAAATGTTTGTATGTTTGCTTATTTTTGCGTCTTTGTTTTGTCTGTGTGAGATTTCGATAGATTTTCGATACAAAATTAGAGAAAACATCGATATCATCGAGGTTGGCAAGATGATTCAGAATGAAACAGTGTTTCAATCTTCACTCGCTCTCAGAAATTTGTATGGAAATTGGCGAGTTTCGGCACTGGTTTCCGTGTCGAAACAAGATTGAGAGAGAAAATGCAGAAAAAAAGAGCGAAACTCGTTATGTGGAGACATGGTATTAATCAGCCTTGAGGTAATTTCTCATGTTTCGAAGTTCGAATTAAGTAAAAAACAGTGTTGCCCACTTGACAATGGCACGTCATTTTGATGATTTTTTTTCGTCTTTATATATTATAGTGTGTTTCAGTAAATAACTACATATTCAACCGAAGTTGCAAACCCGATATTGTCCTCACTAAATTTTTTTATAGTAAATACTTCATAGCGCCATAAATCAAAACAAACCATATCAGCACGATTTCTATAATTTTAGAGTAAATGTTATAAAAGCAGTGGGGTCATCAAAAATATTTTGTAGCAATATGAAGTATATGAAATATATACCTGCGAGTATGTATCTACAATCGTATCTATTTGACTCAATATGTACATGTCCAATCATTTTATGAACTCCGCCGTAGATATTCCATTAACTACAGTGCAATATCGTAAATTTTCTTCCAATTTGTTTCTGCTATTGAATTCCGTCGTAAATATCAGTTCACTTCCGTTCTTTTATCGGAAATGTTCAACCATTTTTTTTTTTAAATTCTATCGATATTATTTGAAATTTTCGTTATTATTCAACCAATTGTTGAATTCTATCGTAAATTATCGAAAATTTATTGAACTCTATCGTAAATGTTCAACTATTTGTTGACCTCTATCGTAAATTTTCAACCATGTGTTGAACTCTATCGTAAATGTGCAATCATATGTTCAACTCTATCGTAAATGTTCAACCATGTGTTGAAATCTATCGTCACTTTGTATGGGGACGTTACACTATGCGGCATGAGGTCATTGAATGATGAAGTTTTATCACCACGGAGATTTCACATTTTGTATTTTTCGAAATATGATATATGTATATAGGAAAAGTGGGCGTAGTCATAATCTGATTTGACCATTTTCAATACCAACCATCTCTGTACCAAATTTTATCAAAAAAATGAAATTTATGCGCAAGTTGAAGTACGCACGAGCAGACGGGCCGATATGGCTCAATCGATTTTTTTTCATCCAGAACTTTTTGATATATAAAAGTCAGAGATGCCGTGTTACGATTAAGTTATGTGATCAAAACTATAGCACTCTGCGTATTACGTACAGCTGACTATAAAAACGAGTCAAATTGTTAAATAACAAATGAACTTACCATTGATAGGTGATAGATTTGAAAACCGCTCACACTTTATATTATTAATACTGATTGGTGAAGATGAACTATTGTCGGGGAAGGATGTTGAGGCTACTACAGTAGCCACGGAAGTTGACTGGTTATTACTTTTGTCCGATGTTGAGAGCATATTATTATCAGAATGGACCCTTACACCGCTCTTGATATCTGAATTGACGCCATTGGTTTTGCTGGAAAAAGCAAGTAAATGTTTAGTATACGCATCTTGGCTGAAAGTTCTAAAGCCAACTTAATTTTCGCAAGTAGTAATTCAGCCATATGCAGAAATGAAATAACATAAAATCCTTAAATTTGCTTAGGTACTAATGTACGGTGGAAGCAAAAAATATAATAATGTTTATACTTTGGGATAAGCGGAAAAATCCAATTAGCTCATACAGCGATGGTAGATGTGATAGTTATTTCGAAAAAAAAAAAACACTTTGTTCATCATCAGACATCTTTTGGGGAGCACACCAGGCATTGAACCTACGCTCCAACCATCAGTACTCGAATATTAGCGAAACGCTAAGCACAACGGCTACCGATGGTCCTGCTGAGCTGTTGGATTTTTCCCTTATATATGCCATTGTTCTATTCAATCTAATGTATAATTTAACATTAATATGAAGAAAGTGAGTTTTCTTCGAAACAGCTATCACATCTACCATTGCTGTATGAGCTAATTGGATTTTTCCGCTTATCCCAAAGTATAAAAAATAAAATTAACAAGTAAGGAAGTCTAAGTTCGAGTGGAATCGAACATTAGATACTCAGCTGTATGCTTTCATTGTTTGTTTGCGTTTGATGGAAACACGGTGTAGGTACTTTATATAAACCAAGCGCTGCATAAAGTGGGTGTAGCCGCGCCCATTTTCAAAATTTTTATCAGTCATCCAACTAAGCATATGAATATTATTCTTTGTGCAAAATTTCATTCCTTCTAGTTACAAAGATGTCAAGTTACAAATTCCCAAAGGGTGTTCCAGAAATATCTTTGTTAAAAAGTAGGCGTGGTCATAAACCGATTTCAATAAATTTTTGCGTGTCTATTAACACAAGTTATAAAAGTGTATAAACCAAGTTTCGTCATAATATCTCAATTATTTGTCTAGTTATAGGCTAAGAAATCTCGTATATTCCTTTTCTAAAAAGAGGCGGTGCCACGCCCATTTTCCAAACTTTTTCTATTTTTTCTTTCCGGTCTATAGTGGAACTTATGCCACAAAATTTCAATGAATTATCTTTATATTTGACAAAGATATCGCTTAAAATGTTTTTATTAGGCCACTTTATAATACCCATATATAAAAGTGGGCGTGGTCGTCAACCGATTTCGCTAAAATTTTCAACATGTATTACCACAAGTAATAAAAGTGTACACACCAAGCTTCGTCATTATATATCAATTATTTGTCGAGTTATGGGCTCAGAAATCTCGTATATTCCAGCTTCTAAAAAGAGGCGGTGACACGCCCATTTTCCAAAATTTTTGTGTTTTTCGTTGTATGTCCGCAGGTGGACTCCTGGCATGAAATTTCAATGATATATCTTTATATTTGACAGAGATATCGCTTAAAATGTTTTTATTAGGTCACTTTATAATACCCATATATAAAAGTGGGCGTGGTCGTCAACCGATTTTGACAATTTTTCGTCCGAACATTTGCCTAAGTAATTATATCACGCGTACCAAATTTCATCGATATATCTTCAACAGTTTCTGAGTTATGACTCATAAAGCTTTCAATGTTTGATCCTTAATAAGTGGGCGTGGCACCGCCCATTTTCCCAAAATTCCTTCAAATTTCTTCTTAGGGGCCTGAGCTCAACACGTGGGTAAAATTTCATCGCTCTAGCTATACTAGTGGCTGAGATACCAAATTTCCGATTTTTTCTATATACGAAAAGTGGGCGTGGTCATGGTCCGATTTCGCCCATTTTCAATACCAACCGTCCCAGTGTCGATACCAACTTGCATTTCAAATTTCATCAAAATATCTCAATTTTTGCGCGAGTTACAGTGTTTACAGACGGACGGACGGACGTGGCTCAATCGATTTCTCTTTTCACCCTGATCATTTTGATATATATAAGTCTATATCTATCTCGATTATTTCATTCTGTTACAATCCACCGTTATGTTTTTAAAACTATAATACTCTGTGTACTAGTACAGCTGAGTATAAAAATAATAATTTCGTGCTAATATTCGACTACTAATGGTTGGAGCGTATGTTCAATGCCTGGTGTGCTCCCGAAAAGATGTCTGATTATGAAGAGAGTTGTTTTTCTTCGAAATAGCTATCACATCTGCTATCGCTGTATGAGATAATTGGATTTTCCGCTTATCCCAAAGAATAAAAATTAAAATTTATGAGATGGGTTTTGCCGAAGGCTGGGGTAACGCTCAGTTTGCCCAAGGTTGAGCAGAAGTTCCACAAACTCCCACTAAATAACACTAATAAGTATGTGTTAAAGTCGAACACACGCATACGTGACTGGAGATGTTGACAGCAGCTTTCCGTAACGAGAGAGCGAGGGCGGAATAGATGCGAGTGAGTAAATTAGCAACAGCTAGTAGAGGAGTTATCGGTGGAGCAACAGTGCGACGCCAGTAGCAGCGGAACAGCAGCAGTAGCAGCAGCAGCGGAACAGCAAACCGGAGTAGGTGTTGACGCATATTGTGTCGTTGGTTTCTACAGGAACTATAGAATCTACGGAGACTCAGTTGGACTGACTCAGCTGGGCATCATCTCCTCCATGGATCACACGCTACCTAATTTCGTGCCAGACACTAGCATACATAATAATGTTAAATTATACATTGTGCTGGTGTACATACAAACTACTGTACACAGCGCCCGCTAACTGTCAGCTACCAAGGCTTATTCAATACTTTCATAGCTTATCAGCCGCACTCAGAAACGTTCATTAAATTGGGCCTAATGGTCACTTAACTAATTTTCATTAAATCTGTTAACTATCGTTTCATCTCAGAGTAAAAAAACAAGACTTCATTAGTTAATGAAAACTTTAAGTATGTGATAAATGTTTCCCTTTTTTTCTTTGGCATCTCTTGACTTTATTTGTCAACCAAAAGTCAAAAATTTAAATAACAAAATATTGAGAAGAATTAAAATAATAAAAAAATTAAATTTGTCGATAAAAAATATACAAAGCACGGTGCATTAAGCCGTATCACGTTATATGGACAAAAAAAAGTTTAGTGTGTGTCAGTTTTATTTGAACACTTATGTCGAAAAAATATTTTTGGTGTAAAAAATTTTTTTTAGGCCCGCGTTAAAAACAGCTAAATCGCGTTTTTTGTAATAACTTCCTTATTTGATGTCGGATCTCTATGATCTTAATGTCGCAGAAAAGGTCTCGCTCAGCACTATATTTGGCCCATATAAAGTTTCGACCTCAAAGGTTGTCCTGAGTTTTACCTTTAAAAATTTTGGAGTTACTATCCCTAGATTTTTTTATTTTTATTACTAATACAAAGCTCTCAAAAAACCATGAGGAATCCCCCAAAAAAATGCTAGCCTTTATTCACAAACAAAAAAGTTATAACGTTGTAAAATGAAACACTTGTTTTTTTTTTATAAAAAAATTACCACAGAGAAACGGCGAAACACGTCAGCTTAATTTTTGGCTCCAGATTACGATGGCGTTTTTAGAAAATCCGGATTAGCTCCCATTTTCGAGATATTTAAGAAAACATTTTCCCCATGTTTATCATTGAACTCAAACCCGACTCCAACAACAAGGAGATATATCAAATTAAAAGTCTCCTGCACTCAAAAATTACTTTCGAGCCCCCACCCGAATCGTGAAATACCGCAATGCGCCAACTGTCAGCAATATGGCTACACAAAGTCCTACTGCCGTCGGAAATCAGTATGTATAAAATGTGCTGGAAATCACCTCTCCGCTGATTGCAAGCGAAAGACAAGATCTGAAGATGTCAAATGCGCTCTATGTGAAGGTAACCATCCAGCAAATTATAAAGGCTGTATGGTATACAAAAACCTCCAAAGCGCCAAATACCCTACTCTGAGGAAAAAAGCTCCTGCACAGTAGGCATGGGTAACACTGCGCTGCGCGGCGCAATTGCGCTAACACCAACCCTGGCGTTATTGCGCTAACTCCGATTTGGGAAATGCGCCAACTCAATATAGCGCCAACCCAATATAGCGCCAACTCAATATTGCGCCAACTCAATTTTACAATATAAAACCGACTCAATTTCGTGCGCTAACACCAGCACCAATATAGGGCTAGTGTAAAATGGCACCACCACAAATCCAATAACAGCACAGCGTATACGACACCGTCACAATTATGTATGCTTGATAGTGATCTAAGTGACTCTAATTTCCAGCATATTTTCACAAATATACGGAATATGTTTCCAAATGAGTATGAAAATTAAAATTAATTTTGCGCCAAAAGAAATAAAACGGAGATGGTAAACAGTAAGAAGCGAACAAGTGTTATTTATCGATTATTGCATGGCAATTGCGCTAAAGGTGTTATTGCGCCAGAACAGTGCGCGGCGCCACGGTTGGCGCTGGTGTTATTGTATCAGCGCCAAAAAAAATTGCGCCATTACCCATGGCTACTGCACAGCCTCAGGACAAACCACAACAGCCAAGTCAAACCCCAATTCAAATTGACCCATACCCAGCCACATATGCTCAAGCTGCAAAGAAAGGCGTAACACCCCGTTCGAACCCTAATAATGCTATTCCAAATAGTAGTGAAACCAACACCCCAACGCAAAACACTAACGAAATGCGAGAAATGATAGACCTACTAAAACAAGTCATGCAACAAATGACAGCAATGATGAGCCTACTCGTCACCTTCACGACTAAAAATTGTGCATGTTCAACCCGTTGAAAATTATTATTTGGAATGCCAATGGCCTATCCAAACACTTACTTGAAGTTAAAGTTTTATTTCAGACCCATGATATAGATATACACCTCATATCTGAGACCCACTTTACTGACAAAAGCTACTTTGAAGTACCCAACTACAAGTTTTACCACACAAAACACCCGAGTAACAACGCTCATGGAGGCTTAGGTATCTTGATACGGAAAAGTATTAAACATTATTATCATTCCGTACAAATGCTATAAAAGCCACAAATATTGTCATTGGAGACCCAAGCGGCCAGCTTACACTCTCTGCTATCTATAGCCCGCCGAGGCACTCAATCAGCGCTGCAGAATATGAAAATTTCTTCAAAACTCTTGGAAATCGGATTCTAGCTGGTGGCGATTACAATGCCAAACACACATTCTGGGGCTCTAGTCTCATTACCCCTAAAGGAAGACAACTATATAATGCTATTAGCAAGCTCAGTTTAACTCCATTCTCTAATGGAACTCCCACTTATTGGCCAACAGATAAAAATAAAATACCCGACTTAATCGATTTCTGCGTGGTGAAAGGCGTGCTTTCCTCAGATATAACTTGCAAATCGTGCTTTGAATTGTCTTCCGACCACTCTCCAATACTGGTAACAATTGATAAAAATTCTACACCGGCAGCGGATCAATACAGCCTTTACAATCGGAAGACTGCCTGGGAATACTTCCGACACATCATCACGTCTAATCTTGACTTGAAATTAGCGCTGAAATCTGCTGAAGATATAGAGGCAGCAGTCGAACATTTTAACAGCTGCATCCAACAAGCTGCGTGGAAATCAACTCCCACCCTCATCAGACAAAAAAGGACAAGCGTTATCCACAACATAAAAGCTAAGCTCAAAGAAAAGCGACTCGCAAGGAAAAAGTGGCAACAAACCCGTCACCCCGAAGACAAGAAAAGATTGAATGCACTCCCTTTGGAAAGCTGCTAGTAAGCTAAAAATGCCGATTCTCTCCAATTCTATACGAATGGAAAATAACGAATGGGCGAAAAGTGACGCAGAGAAAGCAAATACTTTTGCACGCCACCTAAAATCAGTATTCACCCCACATGATATTGAACCCTCACTAAGCACAACAACAGAAGTGAACAAGTAAGGAAGCCTAAGTTCGAGTGGAATCGAACATTAGATACTCAGCTGTATGCTTTCATTGTTTGTTTGCGTTTGTTCGATATAGGGTGTATTTTATATGAAAAGAGTGATGCATAAACAGGGCGCAGCCACGCCCATTTTCAAAATTTGTATCAATCATCCAAATAAGCATATAAATATTATTGTTAGTGCAAAATTGCATCCCTCTATGACTTTTAGTTACAAAGACTTCACGTTACAAATTCCAAAAGGGTGTTCCAGAAATATCTTTGTTAAAGAGTAGGCGTGGTCATAAACCGATTTCAATACATTTTTGCGTGTCTATTAACACATGTTATAAAAGTGCAGAAACCAAGTTTCGTCATAATATCTCAGTTATTTGTCGAGTAATAGGCTCGTAGATTTCTTTGTATAAAAAGAGGCGGTGCCACGCCCATTTTATAAACTTTTTTTATTTTTTGTTTCCGGTCTATTGTTGAACTCATGTCACAAAATTTCAATGAATTATCTTTATATTTCACAGAGATATCGCTAAAAATGATTTTATTAGGTCACTTTATAATACCCATATATAAAAGTGGGCGTGGTCGTCAACCGATTTTGGTAATTTTTCGTCCACACATTTGGCTAAGTAAATATATCACGCGTACCAAATTTCATCGATATATCTTTAACGGTTTCTGAGTTATGGCTTATAAAACTTTCAATATTTGCCCCTTAATAAGAGGGCGTGGCACCGCCCATTTTCCAAAATTTTTGTACTTTTTGTTTTATGTCCGTAGTTGGACTCCTGCCACAAAATTTCAGTGATAGATCTTTATATTTGACAGAGATATCGCTTAAAATGGTTTTATTAGGTCACTTTATAATACCCATATATAAAAGTGGGCGTGGCCGTCAACCGATTTTGATAATTTTTCGTCAAAACATTTGTCTAAGTAAGCAAATTACGCATACCAAATTTCATCGATATATCTTCAACGGTTTCTGAGTTATGACATATAAAACTTTCAATGTTTGACCCTTAATAAGTGGGCGTGGCACAGCCCATTTTCCACAAACTTCATCAAAGTTCTTCATAAGGGCCTGAGCTCAATACGTGGGTGAAATTTTATCACTCTAGCTATATTAGTGGCTGAGATACCAAATTTCCGATTTTTTCTATATAGGAAAAGTGGGCGTGGTTATGGTCCGATTTCGCCCATTTTCAATACCAACCGTCCCAGTCTCGATACCAACTTGCATTTCAAATTTCATCAAAATATCTCAATTTTTACGCGAGTTATCGTGCGTACGGACGGACGGACGGACATGGCTCAATCGATTTCTCCTTTCACCCTGATCATTTTGATATATATAAGTCCATATCTATCTCGATTATTTCATTATGTTACAATCCACCGTTATGAAATCAAAATTATAATACTCTGTGTACTAGCTGAGTATAAAAATACTCTAAGAGCCTATACACACTTGCGACTCAATCGATTTAGTCGAATTGGGCTGTTGTATTCACACTACGCCAACTATTTAGTCGAATCGGTGGCAGCTATTCACACTACAGACTAAATAGTCGTGCGATTGACAATGACATAGTGTTGCCAATGTTCACATTTTACACAGCAAATTTTACATTAGTGGTCTTCATATAAAGTGATGAAGTATTAAATTGCTAAAGTTTATCAGTTTATCTGCATTCTTACATGAAAGCACCTTCTTGTCAGCTGTCAACTTGATTAATAAATAAAAAACAATAAAATAAACAAAAAGTGCATACATTGTTTGGCTTTGTTTCTTATTAAA
Source organism: Urophora cardui (assembly GCA_960531455.1). Taxonomy (NCBI): domain Eukaryota; kingdom Metazoa; phylum Arthropoda; class Insecta; order Diptera; family Tephritidae; genus Urophora; species Urophora cardui. Next base: position 23,180,843 of record OY482675.1, on the reverse strand, counting down.
CTAGCAACTAGCTGTCAAGTAAATGAAAAGAGAAAAACGGAAGGAATTACGCTCATAAAGGCGAAACGAACAGAAGTACAAGAAACGGAGATATAGTAAAAATTAGCCATTAATAATAGAGTTTGTTGACGGTAGGAAAGTGTATGAGGTGCAGGAATTTTACCACAAAAGAGCGAGAGGATCAGAGGATGTGAGCGAGAAAAAAGTCTAGCTATTTGTACGAATCCGCACACAGAATTTGTGTGGGTACTTTCCTAGAATGTGTCAAATTGTAAACAGTGTTGCCACAGCCTCAAAAAATTTGGTATCAGAAATTGATACATTCATCGTTTTTTTCGTATCACCGAAAAATGTGTGAAAAAAAATTAAAATTAATAGAATATGCTGCTTTTGGGGTTCTAACCCGTTTCACAATTTGATACCTACATGTTTTTTTTTCGTATCACCGAAAAATTTTTCAGAAAAAAATTTAAATTAATAAAGTAAGGTACTTTCGTGGTTTTAACGATATCGTTTTTTTTAATGATTTAAAAATATAAAGATAATGCTTAAAGGAGTTTTTAGTGCTTAGCACGAAACATTTTTATTTTAATTCAATTTTTAATTGTTGGGGTAAGTGGAAAAAAAAAATTCAACAACTATTTACAGCGAAGGTTGAGTGTATAGCTATTTCACGAAAAACCATTTTCGATCATCAGCACTCTTTTCGGAAGTGGATGCACCGGGGATTGAACCCGAGTCCATTCCATCTTCAGCCGCAATGAACCAACGCATAAACACACCCAGCCATTGAGACTCTGTGCAAGCTGTTGGATTTTCCCCACTTTTTCCTTTTTCATTTTCAACACTAACGTTAGTGTGTATATGCTTTTGCATATATTCTCCACAAACGTGCTGAATTTTTGTTGTAGGCAGTTCGCCGAGTGTGTTTATGCGTTGGGTCATTGCGGCTAAAGATGGAATGGACTCGGGTTCAATCCCCGGTGCATCCACTTCCGAAAAGAGTGCTGATGATCGAAAATGGTTTTTCGTGAAATAGCTATACACTCAACCTTCGCTGTAAATAGTTGTTGAATTTTTTTTTCCACTTACCCAACGATAATGGTTAAATTTTACATGCAAATAAATATTAATACTTGGGTACTGTACCGAGTAATATGAAAGTTCTATAAAATGCAATGTGTCAAACGAGCTGGGTGATCTGGTTGCCAGAGCTGATTCTGGAATTGATTTGGGGTCATTGAATCAGTTCTTAAATATTTATCGCGCTGTCCTCCTTTAAATCAAAATGCCTGCTATGGGCAGTGGTCCTACCAAAAGTTTGATAAAAATAAAGGTGTTCCACGCAGGATTACTGTAGATGGGTACGTAGATTTTGCCCCAGAAAGAGGATTATGTGGTCTTTTCAACCAGTTATGCACCAAAATAAAGGTATATTGAAAAAACAAATATTTATATTTCGAAAACTATCGGCCTCCGGACTATTCCGACTTCGGACATAGGGTCGGAGGGCGGTGCAACGCCCCTTTTATAAACGGTTTTTACGCCCCCTGATCGGTAAAGGAAAGCGTGACCACGAAAAAAAAACCATGAAGGCATCAATTTGTGATACCAAAAATTTTGAGGTTGTGGCAACACTGTTCCTAAGCGTCATTATTGACACTAAATAGCATTTCGCACAAATGCGTTTGTTGAACTTTTCCTATCATCTTCAGTTTGACATAAAATAGCATTCTACCAAAAATCTCACCAAACAGACCTAATAATTTCCATGCAATTTCATTTTCATTATTTCTATTTTAAAATGCGATTAATGACATTTGAAGAGAACAACAATATCAAGAAACACATGAAAACGGAAGTAAATATGCTTAGTTAGATAATTCTTGTCTATAACTAGTTAATAAGAAACGAACCTTTTGTTTTTTTTTTTAACATTTTGAAAATATTAATTGAAATATTCAATCTCTGCAATTTACCAAAAGTGAAATAAAAGTAGTGCTGTCAGCTTGGCAACTCTTTCCACTACGAATATCACTGTTGTGGTTGTAGTCGTTCGACTAAATTGTCTGTAGTGTGAATACGTAGAAGGACGCCTTGCTGATCAAGCAGTTGTCCGACTGTTTCAGTTAGAATGAAATTGGGCTGCAAATCCAACTGTTTCAGTTGTTCGACTAATTGAATGTAGTGTGAATGCTTCCATACATTCCCATGCAAATCAACATTCGACTAAAGCGATTGAGTCGCAAGTGTGTATAGGCTCTAAGAGCCTGGTCTGTAGTGTGAATAGTTGCCACCGATTGGACTAAATAGTTGGCGTAGTGTGAATACAACAGCCCAATTCGACTAAATCGATTGAGTCGCAAGTGTGTATAGGCTCTAAATAGTCGTGCGATTGACAATGACATAGTGTTGCCAATGTTCATATTTTACACAGCAAATTTTACATTAGTGGTCTTCATATAAAGTGATTAAGTATTAAATTGCTAAAGTTTATCAGTTTATCTGCATTCTTACATGAAAGCACCTTCTTGTCAGCTGTCAACTTGATTAATAAATAAAAAACAATAAAATAAACAAAAAGTGCATACATTTTTTGGCTTTGTTTCTTATTAAACTAGCAACTAGCTGTCAAGTAAATGAAAAGAGAAAAACGGAAGGAATTACGCTCATAAAAGCGAAACGAACAGAAGTACACGAAACGGAAAAATAGTAAAAAGTCGCAAGTGTGTATAGGTTCTAAGTCATCCCTATCAAATGGACCTCCCCATAAAAAGATTCGCAATATCGGAGGTAAAAACCGTAATAGCGAAACTCAACCCAAAGAAAGCTCCTGGATACGATATTATTAATGGTAATGTACTAAAGCACTTACCTTACGAAGGCATAAAATTTCTCACCCAACTGTTTAATGCAGTACTTATAACTGGATTTACACCCCCTCAATGGAAAGTCGCCCAGATGAAAATGATTCTGAAACCAGGAAAGCCCCCTGATACGGCAGCGTCTTACAGACCCATTAGCCTGCTGCCCGTTGTCTCAAGTCTTGGAAGTTATTTTCCTTAAAAGACTCCTACCCATAATAGAAGAGCGTAACATTATACCTAATCACCAGTTTGGCTTCAGAAGAGGGCACGGAACAATTGAACAAGTACATAGACTTACCGAGAAAATCTACTTTGACTTTGAGCAAAAAAAGTACTGTACAGCTGCTTTTCTAGACATATCCCAAGCATTTGATCGCGTATGGCACGACGGTCTCCTCTAAAAAATAAAAAATACTCTCACTACAAATTACTTCCTATTTATACAATACTATCTAAAAAATCTTTACTTTTTCGTCAAAGAAGGAGCAGAGCAGTCTGAGCTTTACGAGAGCTTAGCAGGCGTCCCGCAAGGTAGTGTAATGGGCCCAATACTGTACCTACTTTACACATATGACCTCCCAATAGCAGAAGGAGTCACTATTGGCACTTTTGCCGATGACACTGCCGTACTGGCTGCAGACCTCAACCCAAACGTGGCCTCACTCAAGCTTCAAAGAAGTTTAAATAAAATTACACATTGGCTGAAAGACTGGCGGATAAAGTCAAATCAATCAAAATCTGTCCAAGTGATGTTTACCACTAAACGTAACACTTGCCCACCCGTAAAACTAAACGGCATTGATATACCGCAAAGTGACGTAACAAAGTAGCTTGGTATGCACCTCGACAGAAAACTAACATGGAGAACCCACATATTCACCAAACGAAAAGCTCTTGGTATAAAACTGCGGAATCTCTATTGGCTCATGAATCGAAACTCCCAACTATCAATCGACAACAAACTCCTGCTTTACTCAGCCATCATAAAACCCATTTGGACCTATGGCATACAGCTGTGGGAAACTTCAGCAAACTCAAATATAGAGATTCTCCAAAGATTTCAATCGAAAACCATAAGAATGATTGTAAATGCGCCCTACTACGTCACGAACGACCAACTACATCGTGACCTAAAGATACCTACTATCGCTCAAGAAATCCGAAAGTATGCTGCATCATACCAAATGAGATTATTAGCTCACCCCAACCCACTCGTTCTAGCCCTAACGGCAAGACCAATTAATTTCGTACGCCTCAAAAGAAAATCATTTAAAGATCTTTATTGAGGCACTACAATAAATGGATGCGCTACTGAGAGCAATCCATACATGCCCACCATGTTTATTAAGTTATTATTAATTACTAATTACTTTTAACGAACCACAAATTTGTTAGATGTATTTTATTTATACAGTTGGCAAAATATATTGGATGCTAAAAACAAAAAAAAAAGTTTTCACATACAAAGTGATCCGATGGGGGGCGTATGAGTAACTATTGTTGAGGTAATAAAAATAAAGAAAAGGGGAAAAAACTATACGTACATATAAATATGTATATAAAATTAATATGAGAGGGAAGAGAATACCCTGCACATAAATTCCAATTTGTTTTAAACGTTCGAAACCTGCACTGAAAAAACAACTTACTCAGATTATGGAAAAATGGGAATGTTTCGGCGCTAAAGACAAATTTCATTGTTTTGATGTACAATTTTCGTTCAATCAAGGAATAAAAACCACTTTTTAAAGAATGAAAATATGTCTTTAGCGGCGAATCATTCCCATTTTTTCATAATCTGAGTAATTTTTTTTTGAGTGTGAGCAAAGTAATATAGGCGACGAAGAATTCACTTTCAGAGCTCTGAAACTTCTTTCATAAATATCTCAAAATTTGGAGCACATCGTCAATTTCGGTCTCGGTTATCATAGATAAGAAGATGTTTTCGGGATTAAAGTAAAGTGCGTTGTTTTCAGTTGTAGGCTGAATAATTAACTGCATTTCTAGGGGCAGACGACGCATCCAGCGCAAGTATTGATAATACATTTAGACTTCCGTTGTCTCTTTAGGCGCGTATAATTTTACAACGAAGTCTAGCAGTTTTTCTAAATAACTTGGATGATTTTACGATACGCACGGATGCAGAAATCGTGAAGCCGTTGTAAGCCAGCGCGCTGTGCTTAAAGATCCCACTTGAATACTTACCAAATCTTCACTACAGCCATTATCATTCAATATAAATAACGTTCATCAGCACGAATAGTCCAATCATCAATAATTTTTTGCATATCATGTATCCAGTATTGGTAGCTGTTCCATCGCGGTACAACATTCTCAAGTCAAGCGAGGACTTAGAATAATTTTTAATCAAAAACTCATACTATATGGCGTTACTGCCTCATGTAAATAAGAACTTGGGATAATTTTTCAAAAAACAGGTTCTCTGATTTTAAAACGGTATAACTTTTTTTTTTTTGTGAATAAAGGCTACAACTTTTTTAGCGGAGTCCTCATGGTTTTTTGAGAGCTTTGTATTAGTGAAAAAAATAAAAAAATCTAGGGATAGTAACTCCAAAAATTTTTAAAGGTAAAACAACAATTTTTAAAGGTAGAACAACGTTTGAGGTCGAAACTTTATATGGGCCAAATATAGTGCTGAGCGAGACCTATTCTGAGACATTAAGATCATAGAGATCCGACATCAAATAAGGAAGTTATTACAAAAAACGTGATTTAGCTGTTTTTAACGCGGGCCTAAAAAAAAAGTTTTACACCAAAAATATTTTTTCGACATAAGTGTTCAAATAAAACTGACACACGCAAACTTTATTTTCGTGATACAGCTTACGGTGCATACATAAGTATTATGTATGTAAAATGTATTATTCTCATCAAGATATTTATATACATATGTATAATATAAAATAATATACTGGCGGTGATATATGTAACTCTGACGAGTTTTAAGGCCTAGATTTTCTTCTCAATTGGAGGCATGCCCCTTAATTTTTGTTTTTTTCCTACTAATTGGGTAGACCTGCAGGAATTACCGCTCACTGCTGAGGGGTGACCGCTAATTCTAAAAAAAAACTCAATGATTGGGTTCTAGGTAATTAGAAAATTGGTTTTGGTGTTTGTCCGGACAAGAGTTTGCACCGAGACCTCTGGTATAGCAGACGTGCGCCCTACCAAATACACCAGAGTGGAGGAAAAGAGAGCCCAATTTTACCGGAGATGAAAAGGCTTTATTGGCCCAATTGGTGAAGAAATATCCTGTCTTTGAATACAAGCGACAACTCCATTGGAAAGAAAAGAGCGGAATGGGATTTAATAACCAAGAATTCAATTGCAATAAATACATATGTATTTGCATAAATCCCATGTGTGGCCCTGAAACTGCCAGCACAATAATAGAAAACCAATAGAAATCCGCACACAGAATTTGTGTGGGTACTTTCCTAGAATGTGTGAAATTGTAAACAGTGTTGCCACAGCCTCAAAAAATTTGGTATCAGAAATTGATACATTCATCGTTTTTTTCGTATCACCGAAAAATGTGTGAAAAAAAATTAAAATTAATAGAATATGCTGCTTTTGGGGTTCTAACCCGTTTCACAATTTGATACCTACATGTTTTTTTTTCGTATCACCGAAAAATTTTTCAGAAAAAAATTTAAATTAATAAAGTAAGGTACTTTCGTGGTTTTAACGATATCGTTTTTTTAATGATTTAAAAATATAAAGATAATGCTTAAAGGAGTTTTTAGTGCTTAGCACGAAACATTTTTATTTTAATTCAATTTTTAATTGTTGGGGTAAGTGGAAAAAAAAATTCAACAACTATTTACAGCGAAGGTTGAGTGTATAGCTATTTCACGAAAAACCATTTTCGATCATCAGCACTCTTTTCGGAAGTGGATGCACCGGGGATTGAACCCGAGTCCATTCCATCTTCAGCCGCAATGAACCAACGCATAAACACACCCAGCCATTGAGACTCTGTGCAAGCTGTTGGATTTTCCCCACTTTTTCCTTTTTCATTTTCAACACTAACGTTAGTGTGTATATGCTTTTGCATATATTCTCCACAAACGTGCTGAATTTTTGTTGTAGGCAGTTCGCCGAGTGTGTTTATGCGTTGGGTCATTGCGGCTGAAGATGGAATGGACTCGGGTTCAATCCCCGGTGCATCCACTTCCGAAAAGAGTGCTGATGATCGAAAATGGTTTTTCGTGAAATAGCTATACACTCAACCTTCGCTGTAAATAGTTGTTGAATTTTTTTTTCCACTTACCCAACGATAATGGTTAAATTTTACATGCAAATAAATATTAATACTTGGGTACTGTACCGAGTAATATGAAAGTTCTATAAAATGCAATGTGTCAAACGAGCTGGGTGATCTGGTTGCCAGAGCTGATTCTGGAATTGATTTGGGGTCATTGAATCAGTTCTTAAATATTTATCGCGCTGTCCTCCTTTAAATCAAAATGCCTGCTATGGGCAGTGGTCCTACCAAAAGTTTGATAAAAATAAAGGTGTTCCACGCAGGATTACTGTAGATGGGTACGTAGATTTTGCCCCAGAAAGAGGATTATGTGGTCTTTTCAACCAGTTATGCACCAAAATAAAGGTATATTGAAAAAACAAATATTTATATTTCGAAAACTATCGGCCTCCGGACTATTCCGACTTCGGACATAGGGTCGGAGGGCGGTGCAACGCCCCTTTTATAAACGGTTTTTACGCCCCCTGGATCGGTAAAGGAAAGCGTGACCACGAAAAAAAAAAACCATGAAGGCATCAATTTGTGATACCAAAAATTTTGAGGTTGTGGCAACACTGTTCCTAAGCGTCATTATTGACACTAAATAGCATTTCGCACAAATGCGTTTGTTGAACTTTTCCTATCATCTTCAGTTTGACATAAAATAGCATTCTACCAAAAATCTCACCAAACAGACCTAATAATTTCCATGCAATTTCATTTTCATTATTTCTATTTTAAAATGCGATTAATGACATTTGAAGAGAACAACAATATCAAGAAACACATGAAAACGGAAGTAAATATGCTTAGTTAGATAATTCTTGTCTATAACTAGTTAATAAGAAACGAACCTTTTGTTTTTTTTTAACATTTTGAAAATATTAATTGAAATATTCAATCTCTGCAATTTACCAAAAGTGAAATAAAAGTAGTGCTGTCAGCTTGGCAACTCTTTCCACTACGAATATCACTGTTGTGGTTGTAGTCGTTCGACTAAATTGTCTGTAGTGTGAATACGTAGAAGGACGCCTTGCTGATCAAGCAGTTGTCCGACTGTTTCAGTTGGAATGAAATTGGGCTGCAAATCCAACTGTTTCAGTTGTTCGACTAATTGAATGTAGTGTGAATGCTTCCATACATTCCCATGCAAATCAACATTCGACTAAAGCGATTGAGTCGCAAGTGTGTATAGGCTCTAAGAGCCTGGTCTGTAGTGTGAATAGTTGCCACCGATTGGACTAAATAGTTGGCGTAGTGTGAATACAACAGCCCAATTCGACTAAATCGATTGAGTCGCAAGTGTGTATAGGCTCTAAATAGTCGTGCGATTGACAATGACATAGTGTTGCCAATGTTCATATTTTACACAGCAAATTTTACATTAGTGGTCTTCATATAAAGTGATTAAGTATTAAATTGCTAAAGTTTATCAGTTTATCTGCATTCTTACATGAAAGCACCTTCTTGTCAGCTGTCAACTTGATTAATAAATAAAAAACAATAAAATAAACAAAAAGTGCATACATTTTTTGGCTTTGTTTCTTATTAAACTAGCAACTAGCTGTCAAGTAAATGAAAAGAGAAAAACGGAAGGAATTACGCTCATAAAAGCCAAACGAACAGAAGTACACGAGACGGAAAAATAGTAAAAAGTCGCAAGTGTGTATAGGCTCTAAGTCATCCCTATCAAACGGACCTCCCCATAAAAAGATTCGCAATATCGGAGGTAAAAACCGTAATAGCGAAACTCAACCCAAAGAAAGCTCCTGGATACGATATTATTAATGGTAATGTACTAAAGCACTTACCTTACGAAGGAATAAAATTTCTCACCCAACTGTTTAATGCAGTACTTATAACTGGATTTACACCCCCTCAATGGAAAGTCGCCCAGATGAAAATGATTCTGAAACCAGGAAAGCCCCCTGATACGGCAGCGTCTTACAGACCCATTAGCCTGCTGCCCGTTGTCTCAAGTCTTGGAAGTTATTTTCCTTAAAAGACTCCTACCCATAATAGAAGAGCGTAACATTATACCTAATCACCAGTTTGGCTTCAGAAGAGGGCACGGAACAATTGAACAAGTACATAGACTTACCGAGAAAATCTACTTTGACTTTGAGCAAAAAAAGTACTGTACAGCTGCTTTTCTAGACATATCCCAAGCATTTGATCGCGTATGGCACGACGGTCTCCTCTAAAAAATAAAAAATACTCTCACTACAAATTACTTCCTATTTATACAATACTATCTAAAAAATCGTTACTTTTTCGTCAAAGAAGGAGCAGAGCAGTCTGAGCTTTACGAGAGCTTAGCAGGCGTCCCGCAAGGTAGTGTAATGGGCCCAATACTGTACCTACTTTACACATATGACCTCCCAATAGCAGAAGGAGTCACTATTGGCACTTTTGCCGATGACACTGCCGTACTGGCTGCAGACCTCAACCCAAACGTGGCCTCACTCAAGCTTCAAAGAAGTTTAAATAAAATTACACATTGGCTGAAAGACTGGCGGATAAAGTCAAATCAATCAAAATCTGTCCAAGTGATGTTTACCACTAAACGTAACACTTGCCCACCCGTAAAACTAAACGGCATTGATATACCGCAAAGTGACGTAACAAAGTAGCTTGGTATGCACCTCGACAGAAAACTAACATGGAGAACCCACATATTCACCAAACGAAAAGCTCTTGGTATAAAACTGCGGAATCTCTATTGGCTCATGAATCGAAACTCCCAACTATCAATCGACAACAAACTCCTGCTTTACTCAGCCATCATAAAACCCATTTGGACCTATGGCATACAGCTGTGGGAAACTTCAGCAAACTCAAATATAGAGATTCTCCAAAGATTTCAATCGAAAACCATAAGAATGATTGTAAATGCGCCCTACTACGTCACGAACGACCAACTACATCGTGACCTAAAGATACCTACTATCGCTCAAGAAATCCGAAAGTATGCTGCATCATACCAAATGAGATTATTAGCTCACCCCAACCCACTCGTTCTAGCCCTAACGGCAAGACCAATTAATTTCGTACGCCTCAAAAGAAAATCATTTAAAGATCTTTATTGAGGCACTACAATAAATGGATGCGCTACTGAGAGCAATCCATACATGCCCACCATGTTTATTAAGTTATTATTAATTACTAATTACTTTTAACGAACCACAAATTTGTTAGATGTATTTTATTTATACAGTTGGCAAAATATATTGGATGCTAAAAACAAAAAAAAAAGTTTTCACATACAAAGTGATCCGATGGGGGGCGTATGAGTAACTATTGTTGAGGTAATAAAAATAAAGAAAAGGGGAAAAAACTATACGTACATATAAATATGTATATAAAATTAATATGAGAGGGAAGAGAATACCCTGCACATAAATTCCAATTTGTTTTAAACGTTCGAAACCTGCACTGAAAAACAACTTACTCAGATTATGGAAAAATGGGAATGTTTCGGCGCTAAAGACAAATTTCATTGTTTTGATGTACAATTTTCGTTCAATCAAGGAATAAAAACCACTTTTTAAAGAATGAAAATATGTCTTTAGCGGCGAATCATTCCCATTTTTTCATAATCTGAGTAATTTTTTTTTGAGTGTGAGCAAAGTAATATAGGCGACGAAGAATTCACTTTCAGAGCTCTGAAACTTCTTTCATAAATATCTCAAAATTTGGAGCACATCGTCAATTTCGGTCTCGGTTATCATAGATAAGAAGATGTTTTCGGGATTAAAGTAAAGTGCGTTGTTTTCAGTTGTAGGCTGAATAATTAACTGCATTTCTAGGGGCAGACGACGCATCCAGCGCAAGTATTGATAATACATTTAGACTTCCGTTGTCTCTTTAGGCGCGTATAATTTTACAACGAAGTCTAGCAGTTTTTCTAAATAACTTGGATGATTTTACGATACGCACGGATGCAGAAATCGTGAAGCCGTTGTAAGCCAGCGCGCTGTGCTTAAAGATCCCACTTGAATACTTACCAAATCTTCACTACAGCCATTATCATTCAATATAAATAACGTTCATCAGCACGAATAGTCCAATCATCAAAAAATTTTTGCATATCATGTATCCAGTATTGGTAGCTGTTCCATCGCGGTACAACATTCTCAAGTCAAGCGAGGACTTAGAATAATTTTTAATCAAAAACTCATACTATATGGCGTTACTGCCTCATGTAAATAAGAACTTGGGATAATTTTTCAAAAAACAGGTTCTCTGATTTTAAAACGGTATAACTTTTTTTTTTGTGAATAAAGGCTACAACTTTTTTAGCGGAGTCCTCATGGTTTTTTGAGAGCTTTGTATTAGTGAAAAAAATTAAAAAATCTAGGGATAGTAACTCCAAAAATTTTTAAAGGTAAAACAACAATTTTTAAAGGTAGAACAACGTTTGAGGTCGAAACTTTATATGGGCCAAATATAGTGCTGAGCGAGACCTATTCTGAGACATTAAGATAATAATAATAATAATAACCCACGCCCTCCAATCCCGCCCGACCGCACGAGAGGCGCACCCGCATGACGTACGGATATTTTTTATTTACATAAAATGCCGAGGTGTTGAGTGGCAGGAGTTTGTTAAGCGTCGAGATCTTAAACTGCTCAGCTACAGAGAAATAAAATCATCAGCTGAGTATAGTACAATTGAAGTTAGTCTTGAGAATTATAACAGAATAATCGCTACTATGTGTTAAGATAAGACAGTATTTTTTCCCTTATAATGAAAAGTGAGTCCGAAATATCTAAAAAGCTGGAATAGGAATTAAAGCTCTTACATAAACCCCGGAAAGGTTCATTTAATTCAAAGTTTGATTTACACTGCTTTAAGTAGATAGGGTTGAAGTGTCTTGTTGAACGAGAAGGAATGTTAAAGTTTATTTCAGCTAGCAAGAAAGGAGAAAGAATTAAGCCATTCAAGAGCTTAACGATAAATATTACCCCTAACATTTCTCGTCGACTTGCAAGAGTCGGAAGATTAAGGAGTTTTAAACGGCTAGTATACGGTGGAAGATTGTAACCAGAATCCCAAGGCAAATTTCTTAAAGCAAAAAGCAAAAACTGTTTTTGGACTGACTCTAAGCGATCAGAGTGAATCTGATAGTATGGATTCCAAACTATGGAACCATATTCCAATATAGGTCTTACTAAAGTTGTAAAGAGTGTTTTAGTTATGTATGGGTCGGTGAATTCCTTTGACCAACGTTTTACAAACGCTAAGACACCTCTTGCCTTATTTGCTGTAGCATTAATATGAATGTTAAAACTAAGTTTGCAGTCCATTATTACACCTAAATCCACAAACTCATTTACTTGTTCGAGGCCTAAGCCATTTATTGCATAAGAAGCTGGCTGCACGGTTTTCCGGGAAAAGCGCATGAATTTACATTTATTGAGGTTAAGTGGCATTAAGTTAGTGTCACACCAAGAAACTAAGGAATTTAAATCTTCCTGAAGCAAAGTTCTATCATCAAATGAAGAGATTGATCTAAAAAGCTTTACGTCGTCCGCATACAATGAAATTTTTGAGTGTTTAATTGTAGTAGTTATATCGTTAATAAATAGCAAAAACAGAATCGGGCCAAGGTGACTGCCTTGAGGAACTCCTGAAGTAACATTAATAATAGACGAGTAAGCATTTTTGAAAATCACCCTTTGTGTCCTATTTAAAAGATATGAAGATATCCATTGCAAAAGGCTGGGCTGAAAGCCAAGAAGATCAAGTTTAAGAATCAGCAAGGTGTGATTGACTTTATCAAATGCTTTGCTGAAGTCCGTGTATATAACATCAGTGGGCAAGTTTTGAGAAAATCCATTTGAAATACTAGTGGTAAACTCCAGTAGGTTTGTGACCGTTGATTTACCCTTACAGAACCCGTGTTGGGAATCACAGATTAATGAGGACGTTGAATGAGACAATCTATTGGTAACTATTGCTTCAAATAATTTAGGAATAGCCGAAATATTTGCTATACCTCGATAATTTTCTATGGAGGACCTACTCCCGCTTTTATGAAGGGGGATAATGAATGACTCTTTCCAGAGCATAGGGAAAATGCCTTGTTCTAAGGAACTATTGAATAATGCAGTTAGTGGTTTAAACAGGTTTATGGCACATTTTTTTAGAAAGCATGTTGGTATCTGGTCAGGACCTTAACTAAATGACTCTTTTAATGATAATAAAGCTGATAACACGTCATCTGCAGATATATATGGTTTGTAAATTGATGTATTAGGAGATAATCGATATGGATAGTTACGAAATGGAAGTTCTTCTATGTTGGAATAATTATGTTTGAAAAATTGTGCAAAAAGATTGGAAATTTCTTGACTATCACTTGAAGTGTTGTCTTGATATCTCATAGCAGACGGAAACCCATTAACTTTTCTCTTGGAGTTTACGAAACTGTAAAACGATTTTGGATTACGAATAAAATTAGACTTAATTTTACGTATATAAGCTCTATAGCATTTTTTATTTAACACAAAGTATTGGCGTCTAAGCTCAGCATACTTTAAGTAGTCGGCATGCAAGCCCGATTTCTTGTATGATTTGAAAAATCGGGATTTCTTATTTTTTAAAGTTTTAAGCTCTTTTGTGAACCAAGGTTGTAATGGCTCACTGTACTCACGAACACGTTTAGGCACAAGTTTTTCAAATAGGCAATGAATAATTTTATTAAAAAGTAAAACGTTTTGCTCGACATCGTTATTGAATTTTGGCCATGTTAAACTAGCTAACTCATGATTAAGTTTTTTAAAGTTGGCCTTGGAAAAATTATAATATGTACTTGTGTTAGCTGAACTAGAAATGCAGCCATTAATATTGTTTACAATTTCGTATGTAATCTCTAGAGAAGGGTGGTATAAGTCCTCCGGTAGAACAAGAGGGTCACAGCGGTGAAGGACATACTTAGAGCTATCATCTACAAAAACTAAGTCTAAGATTTTCCCGAACGCATTCTGAAATATGTTCACCTGGTTGAGGGAAAGATCGGCAATCTGATCGAAAAAGCTATTCATGTCCGATCTCGATGAGTTCGGAATAATATTCTCCTCTGAAACGCTCCAAGAAATGCACGGAAGATTAAAATCGCCTAACACAAGCATAGAGTCAGAGGAGTTCATCAGCGCGTGTACATCTTTAAGCACAGATGCTAATTCCATATACACGCTTATATTGCAGGCTGGCGGGATATAGCAAGCAAATAAATAAATCCAATCCTTTCCTTGCTTAATTCGAATGCAAATCGACTCCACACCACCAATATTAGGTGTACTGACCACCTCAGAATGTAATGAGGACTTTACAGCAAACAAGACACCACCGCCGATTCTGTTTACGCGATCATTTCTATATACCTGATAATGGTTACAAAAGATTTCAGAATCGAAAACATGAGGCTTAAGCCATGTTTCGATAAAAGAAATTACATTATAGACGCAGTCAATCGTTTTTAAATAAAAATCACTTAATTTGGTGTTCAGGCCCCTGACATTTTGATAGAAAATATTTAATGCGGAATTTAAGGTTATACTCAGTTTTTTGAAGCAGTACGAGAAATTTTCGCCGTATTGTGACCATGTATTTTAGGCCTGTTTTCAAACTCGCGAACAAAAGCACCAGGTGGCCAAAATGAACTGTTCAGTAAAGTTTGATAATCTTGAGGAGATACATCAATTTTAAAAGAAGAAATGTCTCTTGTGTATGAAAAGTTGAATTTTTTGATAAAAATATTTCCAGTAGAGATTTTGGACGAAATATAGCCCTTTAGATCATCCGCGGTTGTGTCTTTATCAAACCTAGATACGAATATTGATTTCTTCGGAGGAACGACAACCAACTTATTAACAATTGGTTCAGTCGTTTCGGGCATAGTTGATTGTACCGTAATACTTTCGAGAGGTACATTAGAAGACCTAGAATTAGAAGATGAGTCCTTTGAAGAACAAGACCCCACAGTATGCGGATTCGGTGAAGCTAAGTCAATAAGTTCCTCCTGTGGTTGTACAGGATTTAACTGAAGATTTTTCAACATTGGCACATTACGTGGTCCAGAAGTGGAATCACCCGTCGTACCAAGTAAAGAAGGTAAAGATGCCGATGATGAAGAAGAGAGTTCTAGGCATTTAAATGAATTAAACAGATTTTCGTAGTGCTTGAATTTTTCAGTCAAAGAAAGTAGCTCTTTTCCAATCTCAGAGAAACCACTCCTCGTTTGACTGAAAAGTTTAGAGAGATCTACTTCGGTCGACCTACAATTCACGCATGACCAACGCAAGCCCTTTCTGTCATTAATCAAATCCAGCATTCTGCCTGTTATGCCTGCACATTTTATATGAGCTAACCCATCACACAGCCAACAAGACACGAAACGCTCGGACTCACTTTTAACAGAACAGTTTTTATAAATGCAAGACATATTTAGAGTATAAAATTCTATTACAGATAATAAAAGTAAACAATCAGAGAGAAATTAAATAAGTGTCAAAACGAATGATAGAACCGAAAGGGTTAATAGCTGCGAACAGTTTGAAAGACTGTAAAGTTAGTAAGTTAGTGACAGTTTGGAAAGTAGTGTAGTGTATATGACAGTGAGCAGTTTGAGATGCACAGCAAGACGCTTAAAAAGCAGACGCAAACAGCTGTGACAAGAGAAAGAGAATATAAAAATGTAAATGAAAAAGTGCAAAATAAAGAACGCAAAAAACACAAAAACAATTTATGTTAAAAAGATTAGCCACACAACTGCAACAACAATATGCAAAATGACTCGGCAATCACACTTGAAATTTTAAATTAAAAATATTCAATAAATAATTAACCAAACTCTGTTTAACTTTATTGCTTCTGTAGTGCACTAAATTAATCACTTTTTCGCAAAGAACTTTTAAATTAAAGTAAATTATTATACAATATTAAAGCACAAAATTAAGGAGCAAAATAATTATCGATCACACAGCTTTGACGTTTGCGCCAAGATCATAGAGATCCGACATCAAATAAGGAAGTTATTACAAAAAACGTGATTTAGCTGTTTTTAACGCGGGCCTAAAAAAAAAGTTTTACACCAAAAATATTTTTTCGACATAAGTGTTCAAATAAAACTGACACACGCAAACTTTATTTTCGTGATACAGCTTACGGTGCATACATAAGTATTATGTATGTAAAATGTATTATTCTCATCAAGATATTTATATACATATGTATAATATAAAATAATATACTGGCGGCGATATATGTAACTCTGACGAGTTTTAAGGCCTAGATTTTCTTCTCAATTGGAGGCATGCCCCTTAATTTTTGTTTTTTTCCTACTAATTGGGTAGACCTGCAGGAATTACCGCTCACTGCTGAGGGGTGACCGCTAATTCTAAAAAAAAACTCAATGATTGGGTTCTAGGTAATTAGAAAATTGGTTTTGGTGTTTGTCCGGACAAGAGTTTGCACCGAGACCTCTGGTATAGCAGACGTGCGCCCTACCAAATACACCAGAGTGGAGGAAAAGAGAGCCCAATTTTACCGGAGATGAAAAGGCTTTATTGGCCCAATTGGTGAAGAAATATCCTGTCTTTGAATACAAGCGACAACTCCATTGGAAGGAAAAGAGCGGAATGGGATTTAATAACCAAGAATTCAATTGCAATAAATACATATGTATTTGCATAAATCCCATGTGTGGCCCTGAAACTGCCAGCACAATAATAGAAAACCATACATTTCTATTTCCGTAAACTTCGGAAGTAATTCGGACTTCGCATTCTTATATGAGTCCAATCAATAAACCCAATCACTCCGAACGTGAAAACTACCCGTAGCGTAGTGACGTAGTTTTACTAACAGAATTATCTCCTGTGCAACCCCTTCTTGTTGGTTTCTTTAACTCGGTTCCCAGCAGAATGTGGTGTGAATCTTTGAATATTTCATAAGCAGATCAGAAAGATCGCGTTGAAATCGCCTTGGACGCACTTCTTTGTGTCTTCCAGCGTCATCCAAAATCTATATATATATATACATATATATGTATAAGGATGAATGTTTGTTTGTTCATTTGTTTGTTACTTATGGACGCCGAAACTACCGGTCCGATCACATTCAAATTTTGACACTATGATCACCTGGTATTACATTCAAATTATGACCACATTTAATTCTGGTATCGCAACCCCTTCCCGAGATATAGGCCAAAATATGGACCGAGATGCCTACAAAATATTTTTGAGCAATATTGGTATCAAATTAAAATTATCAATCAGACCTTCAATACAGAGTTCATTCCATTTCAATTTTCCAGTCGGTTCTCCAGATAGAGACTAAAACGTGGACCTGGATGACCCCAAATATTTTTGCGCAATATTACTATCAAGTTAAAGGTGCTGCTCAGGGTTTCCATATATATTTAACGCTATACGGATATCTCAATCGGTACCCGAGATTGAAGCCCAAACATGAACCGGAATAGCTCGAAACATTTTTGAGCAATATTGGTATCAAAATACATATAGTGTGTTCTCCCGATGGATTATGTCCTGTAATCAACCCCGCAAGGGCCCGAAGCTCCCTCCCTTACGTAATGTTACTACCAACATTATCTCCGGCGCAAAAGGTAAACCCCTTTTTGTTGGTTTCCTTAACTCGGTTCTCAGATGTTAAATAACATATTTTACAGAATGTAGTGTGAAACTGTAGTGTGTATGGAACTCACGAATTGAATATTTCGTAAGGGGATCAGAAAGATCCCGTAGGTATCGCATTGAACCCACTTCTCTGTATCTTCCAGCGTAGTCCCCAAAATATATGTATACATACATATCGTCGTTTCAAGTGCAAAGTCGCGTATCGACAAACCGCCTAGATGGCATTTTTGCCAAAAAATGAGATTTCCCCAAAAAATAAATTCCTGGGGTCCGATTCCATCCATTCATACAAGAATTTTAACACTGGGACAATGCGTCAATGCAGTTTAAACGACGATATGTATGTACATATGTATGCAGCAATTATTTTGTTTGTTCAAAATATTAATTTTTTTTGACAAAAAAAATTTTTAAAATGTCAAAATCACTCATTAAAAATTTAAGTAAAGAATTTTCCGTATTTAACTTTAAATGTCGTTAAGGGCTAGTAATGAATCATTAACTGACTCTGAGAGTGAACTTTTTAAAATCTTTACTAAGGAATGCCTTAAGTAATCATTAAACGAACTCCGAATGCGGCTGTATGTACGAAAATCGTACACTAAGAAAGGTTAGATTGAATAGAACAATGGCATATATAAGGGAAAAATCCAGCAGCTCAGCAGGACCCTCGGTAGCCGCGGTGCTTAGCGTTTCGCTAATATTCGACTACTGATGGTTGGAGCGTAGGTTCAATGCCTGGTGTGCTCCCCAAAAGATGTCTGATGATGAAGAAAGTGGTTTTTCTTCGAAATAGCTATCACATCTACCATCGCTGTATGAGATAATTGGATTTTCCGCTTATCCCAAAGTATAAAAATTAAAAATAATAATTTCGTGCTAGACGTAATTTTTTTTTATTTATTTATTCGAGTATATAACAAAATTCTCTTACAGACTAATTAAAAAAGAGCAAAAGGAAAATCCATATTATTATATGTATATACTAGAGCTGATGATACCCGTGTACCCGGCCCATTTACTACCCGGGCAGGAGGGTAATGCCCGGGTACCCGGGCATCGTTGTTGATGCCGGCTAATGCGACAAACGCTGCTTACCACAGTAGGCCGCGCGTTTATGGATGTACAAGATATGTATATACATACCCTGCAAAAAAATGTGCGATTAATACCGAAAGATATTTGTCCCGGTTTGATCTCTTTCGAGAACAATCGGTCCACAATTAGTCCCCGATTGTTCCCGTACGGGTATAAATGTAGACTAATTGTAGACCAATTGTTCCCGAACGGGTATAAATGTACACTAATTGTAGACCAATTGTTCCCTAATGGGTATAAATGTAGATTAATCGCTTTCATCCCGAACGGGTATAAATGTGGACTAATAATGTAGGAATTATACAAAAATATGCAATGTATTTAAAAAATTGTAGAACAACCGGTAAAACGAGTTGAACACCCTTTCTTTTAATAACAATGATGAATAATAATTTTAACAAAATGTTGCCTAAAATATTCTATGAAAAAATCCTTTACATTACGCTCGTATAATGCATACTGAAAACTTACAATTTTTTTAATTTATTTATTGAGATTTTTTTTCAAAAGTAAAACATTATATAATCTTTATTTATGTATACACGGTAGGCAGGAAGCGACGATAGGTTGCATGAAAATGTCGAGAAAAAAGGAAAGTGGGGTTGTGTTATGTGATGTTTATAGATGAAACATCCGTTGAAATTAAAATCCGAGCTGCTCCTTTTTCAAGGATATCCACATTTTTTGTTTTTTTTGAAAGGATCAAATATTGACGAAATCGAATATTCGCCACCGTCCAAATTTTTCCGATTTCAATACATTATTTGGTCGCTAAGGGATACAAAAAAAGGTATTAAAAAGAAAACAGGACACCTGTAGTGGAAAAATCCAATGTGAACAGGACCTAAAGGATAACCACTGAAATATAAAATAACACAAAAAGTACCCACTTTAATTTGCGTATAACTCCTAAAATGTTAACTCTACGTGAAAATTTCTTATTATATGTTTCATTCAGAATAAATAAAGAAATATTTCTTTAATATACAATTTTGATGTACCTGCAGTGCTTAATGTACTTTTGTGCATCTAAAGTGAAAATTTCAAAAAAAGTACGTTTTTTTTATGGTGCTATTTTAAGTTCAAATATTTTTCTAGTTTATGTAAATATTTTAATCTAATGATCCAACTCTCATTCCTACATATCTCTACGTTAATACTAAAAAAGAGTTAGAGCTGAGATACGCGCTAGCTGTGCACGGTGGGCGGGAAGCAACAATAGGTTGCATGGGAATATCGTAAAAACGATGGCCCAACGAATATGTGCCTAGCTGTGTGCTGGTACTAATTTTCGTTTAAAAAAAATGTTGGAGATTTTATTCACGCTTGCTGTGTGTTTATGAAGTATATTAGAATATCATTTTACGTAAGTGTTTAGCCGGCGATCGTTTTTTCGATATTTTCATGCAACCTATTGTTGCTTACCGCCCACCGTGCACAGCTAGCGCGTATTTCAGCTCTAATTCTTTTTAATATTAACGTATAGATATGTAAGAATGAGAATTGGATCATTAGATTAAAATATTTACATAAACTAGAAAAATATTTGAACTTAAAATAGCACCATAAAAAAAACGTACCTCTTTTGAAATTTTCACTTTAGATGGACCAAAGTGCATTAACCACTGCAGGTACATCAAAATTGTATATCAAAGAAATATTCCTTTATTTATTCTGAATGAAACATATTATAAGGAATTTTCACGTAGAGTTAACATGTTAGGAGTTATACGCAAATTAAAGTGGGTACTTTTTGTGTTTTTTTAAATTTCAGTGGTTATCCTTTAGGTCCTGTTCACATTGGATTTTTCCACTACAGGTGTCCATTTTTCTTTTTAATACCTTTTTTTGTATCCCTTAGCGACCAAATAATGTATTGAAATCGGAAAAATTTGGACGGTGGCGAATTTTCGATTTTCTCAATATTTGATCCTTTCAAAAAAAACAAAAAATGTGGATATCCTTGAAAAAGGAGCAGCTCGGATTTTAATTTCAACGGATGTTCCATCTATAAACATCACATAACACAACCCCACTTTCCTTTTTTCTCGACATTTTCATGCAACCTATCGTCGCTTCCTGCCTACCGTATATACTATATGCATGAACATTTACAATTTTTTAAACATTGTTATTAAAAATTGCCTTGGCGAACAACTTGGAAAAATCTACATTTGTACCCGTTCGTGCTGGAAGCGATTGATCTACATTTGTACCCGTTCAGGATGAAAGCGATTGATCTACATTTGTACCCGTTCAGGATGTAAGCGATTGATCTACATTTGTACCCGTTCGGGATGAAAGCGCTTGATCTACATTTGTACCCGTTCGGTATTTTAGTGATTAATCTACATTGGTACCCGTTCGGGTATACAAGTTGAACAATTAGTCTCTTCATAGGACATGCTCGAACAAATGCGATCAATTCTCTCCATATAAAGGGATGTAAAATTGTATTAGTCGCATGCTCCCTTGTGATTGATCCCGGACACGTCCCGGATTAATCGCATTTTTTGCAGGGTATATACGTATGTTGATATGTATGTGCGAACCATGTGTGTGGCTGAGCATTTGTACGGTACATATATGTGTGTAAATATGTATGCAGTTGTTTACATATGTTTAATATATATTTGAGGCAAATATTAGAAATGCGCATATGGCGCAGTAGTTTTTTGATGATTGAATATATGTATATATGTATGTACTTATGAGATTAGCACCGCTGTACATATGTACATATGTACTAGTAGTGGGACTTTTTTCGAATAATATTCGAATAAACATTATTCGAATAAACGAATAATATTCGAGGGAAAAAATTCGAATAGTACTATTCGAATAGTAGTATGTATGTATATGCATAATTTGGGAACTTCACTTGCCTCCGCGCAAGCCAGAGCACGTATATGTATATGTACATACATATGTATGCACTTACAAAAGCAAAAGCATATATACATACATACAATAACTATTCGAGATTAGTGGTATTCGAATAGTGATATTCGAATAGTACTATTCGAATAGTATTTATTCGAATATACCGAATAAATTATTCGAATAAATATTATTCGAATTACGAATACCTTTCGAATAAAAGGATTTTTTATTCGAATAATTTTTATTCTAATAGTCCCATCCCTAATATGTACAAACAAATGCATGTGCATCTGTGTATAAATTTTTATTTTATGCCATAAAACAGGCTAAATTCGCATTATCTCAAGTTAGACTACTTTAATTTGCGGGCACAGATATGTGTGCATATGATTGGTTTTTTTTAAAACTCAATCCTTTTTAGTCAGCTTAGGTAGGTAGTTGGCTATGAAGTTTTGTTTTCGGCTAACTTGTCTCCATACAATCATATATACATATGCATGTATGTACCTACTAGGGAGATGCTATGTACATACATATATACCACCTAAGCTGACTAAAAAGGGTTGAGTTTTAAAATGGACCAATCATATGCGTTAACGAGTGGAACATCCCGGGGGTGGGTTAACGACTAAGGTTGTGATCTTCAATGCAGTTTTAGGCTAAAACAATTTTAGTTTGCTCGTTACCTATCGGTATATTAATATATTTACAGACATGCAATACAAACTAGGTACCTACATGTGTACATGCATATGCGGAAAAATATGGAAAAATATATCAAATTACCGATATTTTTCAGTCTTTCAGACAAATTAAACAGTCAAATTAAACACAGTTTAATGTACCTAATGTACCAGAAATTTTTTGTTTGTCAACTTTTCTTTTGCAGTCCTCATAAAGAAACAAATACTATTAACTGGAAAACTAAAAAAATGAATTTCACACAACTTAATTGAACAAAAAATACGGAAAAAATCATGAAAAATCGTGGTTTTGCATTAAAACTAGCTCATTCCAACCTAATTACTTTAACTACTTCCAAGGTAATGCACATGAATGAAAATGAAAAGGCAATCAATTTCTAGGAGGTTATACCTACAAACGAAAAAAAATTTGATAATTTTTTTTATATTTATTGCAATAAAATGAATTTTACATTTTTTAAATTTTTAAAATCAATTATTTCTTCATAAACGAAATTATATTTTATTTATCTTTAAAAATATCAATAAATGTCAGCCCTTATCCTATATAAAAAGTACAAAAAACATGAAAAGCAGAAAAAACGACAAGTTCCCAATTTATTCCATTCGAGTCTATTTAGTCTCTGCACAGGCCATGATCCAAACGGCGAGGTGTAATAAAATTTATGGCATAAAACAAAAATTTATACACAGATGCACATGCATTTGTTTGTACATATGTACATACCCTGCAGAGAAATCAATAACTAGTGAGCAAAATTTCTAGTTCCGAACTAGCGAAAAGGTGTCAAAAGGGAACTAGATTAATTGTAGCTAGACCCTCACCAGTTCACAAGGAGTGAATTGAGTGACCATTATTAGCACACTTTGATTTGTATGCAAGTGACAAAAATTCTACGTTCGTTCAATTACCGTCGGCTATGAATATTTTTGCAATTCTCAGATGTTTGATGAAGCATTTTATATAAAGAGTTTTCTATTTGCATCTCTTATGAAATGAAATGTTCCCCTAATTATGCTTTTCCGATCCCTCAGGCTTATTTTTAATTTTTTTTTATTTTATTACTTTTTAAAATTTAAATATTATTGTCAATTTTTATTAAATAAATAAATAAAAAAATATTAGTTAAAAAAGATTGAAAAAAAATTATCATCCACCTTGACACCGACAGGATTCGAACCCGCGACCCTCAGATTGAAAGGCACAGCGTTAGCCAGTCGGCCATCGCGCCACTTGCATGAAGTGTGTCACTTAAGCGGCAGATGTAAAACTGTAGAATTTGTAGGTACTTGTAGCTAGCTCAGAACTATCGAAATTGTGCCAATAAACGAACTAGTGTAAGCTGTAGAATTTAGTACTAGTTCGGAACTATCGAAAATGTAGTGCAGAGGGCGACAATTGACACCGCCTAGGACATCGCCGTGTTAAATTCGCCAGTTGATAACATGCAAAAGAGATTTAGCTCGCACTAGTAATGTCGAAAAATGCACTAGAAGCGACCTAGTTCGGAACTAGAGATTTTCCCTACAGGGTATGTACAGCGGTGCTAATCTCATAAGTACATACATATATACATATGTATATTCAATCATCAAAAAACTACTGCGCCATATGCGCATTTCTTATATTTGCCTCAAATATATATTAAACATATGATGAATTTCATATCAAACCCAATATACGTTGAACCAGACCCCCTCAGAATTTGATGAAATTTTGCACAGAGGTACATCTTACCTACCCAAACACAACCTCATTTTCAGAAATTGCATTTTCGAAAAATTGTGGGCGTGGCAAGGTATCGAAATATTCAAAAATATTCGAAAATTATCGAAAAATGACGATAATAGGTACTTTTAAAGTGTGATTACTAGGCAACGGCTTTACCGATTTCAAAGATCTTTACACCATTAGAAAGGTATTGAAATTAGCTTTCAAAAAAATACACTGTAAAAATTTTTTTTGTTTTAGTACACTGAAAAAAAATGTTTTCCAAAATAAAATCTGAAACTGAAAAAACACTTCAAAGATCAAGCGATTTTGAAAAATACAAATTTTGTTTAGAAAGGTCTATTTAATATATATAACATATCTGAAAACTAAAATGGCCTTTTTCTTTATTTTTTTTTTTGAATTTATTTAAGTAAATGCATCTCTTGGCTTTCTTATATTTTGATATCACGCGTAAACTAATCAACCGATTTCAAAAATTTTTATACCGTTAGAAAGGTATTAAAATCACCTTTTGAAAACATACACTGTAAATTCTATATTACATATTACACCTAAAAAAAAATTTTCAAACTGGGAGAACACTTCATCAAAAATATCACTCAGTCACGAAGTTATATCGATGGGAATTTTTTAGTAATTATGTTCCAGAGCACTTCAGAGAAAATTTGAGTTTTTCGACCTAAGCAAAAAAATAAAACTCAAAGAATAATTTTTATTTCTGAGCAATAAATATATCACTCATGGAATAAGTGTTATTTTCGATCAAAAAAATAAAACTCAAAATATAATGATTATTTCTGAGCGATAAATATATCACTCAAGGAATAAGTGTTATTTTCGATCAAAAAAATAAAACTCAAAATATAATGATTATTTCTGAGCGATAAATATATCACTCAAGGAATAAGTTTTATTTTTGATCAAAAAAATAAAACTCAGAAAATAATGATTATTTTTGATTTTTATGGATATCGCTTAAAATTTTTCGATCATAGTGGATTCGGATAGTGCTCTTTCAGACATGCACACACACACAAACTCAATACTCTTCTACGATGTTTGCAAGTATTTGATTTTTTTCACTGAAAATATAACGAATAATGGTTATTATGGGACCCTGGTTTTGTATTATGAAAGCCTTAACTGTTCCCTTAAATTGCTGTAAGCTACGAGCACTTCGTGTTTTTCTGGCAGCTTATTAAATGTTTTTATGCCATAGTTTCTAATCCACCTTGTGCTTCTTTCTGTTCTAAACATTACTATTTTTTTTAAGCTAGCTGATAGTGCAGGCCTTCTGCATTACCAGCAAAAAAAAATAGTGCAATATTTTGCAGCATCATTACCATTAAGTCGTTCTGGGCTGAAAAAATAGTGCAGACTCAGTAGTGCAAAGCTGAAACAAGCACTATTCAAAAATTATAAAAAAAAATTTGAGTTGTCATTTGAAAAATTTTACCCAATAGGAAATTTATGAAAAGCCTCTACATTAGGCATATAACAAATGTTGACGAAAAAGTTGGTTCAAAAACGTTCCGCGCACAGCTGTGTTATTATTATATTGAATCAGAATTTTCTGAAGAAAAATTAGTTTGGGGTGGGTGGGTCACTTCCCTTAGGTCCATTAAAAGGCGTTTGGAATAATAGGAAGATTATTAGTTAAATAAATATCTATTATTATGAAGAAAAATGTGTAAACTGTAAAAAACTTTTTGTTTTTTTCAGCAGTTCTGATAAAAAAGTAATTTCGTTTTGCGCGGAAATTTTTTTTCAATTTCGCAAAAAAAAAAATAATGGGGTTCATACTTTTTTATGCTCTATTCGACTATGGTATGCCGTTTTTCGTATTTGCAAAAATTGTAAAAAGTTATATGCCTTCTCTACATACAGCAATAAGCTGAAAGGTTACACACAATAGATCGTGAATAGAACCAGCTCCGAAAACCACTGTGGCTAATGGATTCTTAGATTACGGAGAAACTTATAGTAGTTAATCTAGTTTTGTTATTTTATAATTTATTTTTTTTTTTAATAATTTTTATACTAGGGCCTACAGTATTAGTGCAAAAATATGTCATACGAAATGAGTTTGAGTCTTATCTGTTGAGCCTGGATACTACACTGAGAGAAAAATCAACCAAAAGTTGGTTAATAGTACTAATTTCACACTTGAAATGGAATCAACGTGAATTTTATTTAATATTACCATTGTTGATATATTAGACAGTGTTTTTGGTTATATTCACCATGATATTTGTTGATATAACAAAATGTTTGTTGAAATCTGCAACCGATTTGTTGTTACTATTAAACAATTTGTTGGTTATATTTTTATGCCAGTGGCAGCACTGCTACGTATGATCTATAAGAGAGTGTTAATATGTTAACTGAATACCAAAGAAAATTCCAAATAATCACTCTCTCGCTCTCTGTAATTCGGGTCCAGCCATTCAACTTCGTCAAGCACAAACCGTGTTGAAGGCGATGGTAACAACAGAGCCGAAGCCATAAAGTTTCGTAAATATTTTTACTTTTTTTCAGATATGAATTAACCAATTTTTCGTTAATATAACAAATATAAATGTTGGGGAAACCAACTTTTTGTTTGATATTGATTGATACCAAAATATTGGTTAATGGTACAATGAAAATGTACATATTACATTGTTTCCTTTTGACATGAATAAATCAACCAATAAAACATTAACCAAGAAGTTGGTTGAAAAAACCATTGTACTTTTTTCTCTGTGTAGTATGTCGAGTCTGGCGAAATATCCACTAATAAGACAAATGTTTTTGAAATTCAACACACTTTTGCCGTCTTCTGCTTCAGTCGAACGCTTGTTTTCCTTAACCCGAATCAACCCACGAGCACCATATGGTAACGCAAAACATCCCTTTACATTTTCAAGAAAATAAACAAAGGGAAAAGAAAAAACACCAGGAAAAAGCCGATTTACAATGAAAAATTAATGTAGCTTTACAAAAAGGTAAAGATCGTGTTATTCTGTACTCAAATGTCGAAGCTATTGCGTGTGAAAATGAGGTGACAAAAATTAGTACTGAAAATTCCCGTTTTCAGATATGGCATGTCGGTAAATATAAGTATATTGTATAACTTTTGGAATAAATTGTTCAAATAATTACACCTTTTGAAAGCTAATGAAATTATCTATGTAATGTAAATTAGTTTTTAAAGAAAAAATTCTTCTTTCCAACATTTCTTACATTTTTCTAAAGCCGTTACCATATGGTAGCCGTGGGTCGTCTAGGGTACAGGTTTTTTTTATTGGGCTTCGTGTGATTTTCTCTGCCGTTGTGTAAATTTAACTAATGTAATATTATTAATTTGTTGGAATTTTATAAATTTTCTGCTTGTAGAGGTTTAACCTTACAGCAAATGCTTGATTTCATTCAAGATCAAGATAAGGCATTCGACGAAGGTGGAATAATTGACATACCAACTGTCATTTAGGTACATACATGGAGCCTCATCAATATTACAACATTTTTGGAGAAGATAATACTGAAGAGGAATGTGCGGGTAAACCAGAGATTGTTTGCCCGACCTAACTAAAAGGCGACTAAGAATTTGTAATAGCTGGTAGCTCGACATTACCCCATTTTGTCCAAGAAGATGAATGGCTGAAGAATATTTCACCATTTTCTCTTCCAATTTTTCCACTGGCGAATACGAAAATTGTCGTAATATACACCGTCATGTTCAATTTGAGAAGTTTTTTAATTATTGTTATCATTTATCAAGCATATTTGCGAAGAAAGTGAAATATATGCTATTGGCCAGAATAGGCCAACCATACATGTGGAAGTATTTAAAAAAAAATACTTTATTTGCATAACTTTACTAAAAACCTACTTAAATCTCAATAAAGTCAATTAAAAAGTGTTTTTTTTATGAAACTAAAAAAAAATGTTTCCAAATATCATTTACCCTTTAAACAAAAACCTGTACCCTAGGCGACCCACGGCTACCATATGGTAACGCTAGTTTTTCACATTTTCCGGAAAAGTGCGACAAGATATTGGAAAACGGACTTCATTTTCATGCTCAGGAGGTGGAAATTTATTGGTGTACATACTTTTATGAAAATCTGAAACAAAAAAAGTTCTGGGAAAATCCGGGTTAAGTGGAATGATTGATACGCCTCGAAGGAAAAAGACAAGCGACTCATATTTCGAGAAGCTTGTGTTACTAAAAGCAAATAATTGCTAAAATTCCGTAGTTATGACGATACGCTTCGTGTGCATTATGCCTCACTGAATTAAATACACAGTGAATGAATTACATATACATTATATGCATGATTTGAAATATTTATGAAAAAAAAAATTACATTTATGTTATGTATTTCCCTGCCCTACTGGGTAGCTTTGTTTTGTTTGAACAAATAAAAAAAATTCAAAGATGTCTGTATTTCAATTGATTGAGTGGGGCTGGTAGTGCAGCACTACCAGCACCATTCATGCAGCCTCATTACCATTACTGACGAGTGCGGCTGATAGGACTTGCACTAGCACTAAATATAATATAATGGTAGTGCAAGAATAGTTCATTAGCCCTCCCTGGTGCTGGGACTGGACCATTAATGCACTACCCCCATGTATGGTTCTAAAGAACTTGGTTTTCATGTCAAATTGGTTACGGAAGTTATAGTTTGAAACTTCAGTGAAATTGATATCTATATTGTGTTTAATTAGACAATTTTTAATTTTGTAAACAGTAATGAGTGTCTGCATGATGCAATTCCGATTTATATCTAGTCTATAGATATACATATATATATCTAGAAGGAGTCTGCCTAGGAAGAAGTAGAATATGTTTGATCACTTTATTCTGAAGTATTTGCAACTCATTTATTCGTTGGGCTGGGCAACGATTCCAAATAACATTTAAGTACTTTTTGGTTGCTTGTTTTTACGACAGGGTAGGAATATTATGTATTGCGGATAGGGATGCAAATTTTGAGGACCAACATCGATTCTAAAAAAACATCGGTAGAAAACCATCGATACATCGATGTTTATCGATGTTTTTTTAAGCTAAATTGTTCGAAAAATACATGACTCCGGTGGATTTTATGATATTTATAATTGAATGGCTGTGGAGCACTCTCTCACACACCGCGAAATTGGAATTTTCATGGAAATCCGACCCGTAATGTGGAGTCACATTACCAACCTGTAGACGATTTATTATGTTTATGTATACATTACCACTAACTAAAACAAGAATGATAGGGTATATATGGAATTAGGCTGCTAAGCCGATCCCTCCTTATGATGTAGCCAGATACTGAAACATAATATTAATATTTAATAACCCTAGGTTCATAAAATATAGCGCAAATTTTATTTTTTATATAATGTGAATTTAAATGAGCTATTGGCCATTTTTTAATGAAGAAAAATTGAAAAAATTTTTTTTGGTAGAAGTTATGGATCCATTTCGGAGATCACCACATCCCCTCATCAGACTTCTTCAAGCGGCCTCAACCGAGAATCGAACTTAAGTCGTTCGATTGGTAGTCACATGTCTATCCCATTGAGCTACCACCGCCGCAGCTTTGTTTCGCTTAAATTTCAATTTTCCCTCCATTACAATCCACATACCAACAACAGTAGCTTAATGACACTCTGCCTTTGCTACCTAGTATGTTGGTGCGATTGTGTGTTTGGTTTGTACAAAGTTCTAAAGCTATTAACAAGCAAAGCTTTTGTACAGGCAATGCTTGTTATTGTTTTCAGACTTTTGTTTTTCGGCAGGCTCTCCGATATACATATTTACGTTTGTATTTATATGGCCGTTTTTAATTCTAATAATTATTTTATGTGAATTTAAATGAGCTATTGGCCATTTTTTAATGAAGAAAAATTTAAAAAATTTTTTTGGTAGAAGTTATGGATCCATTTCGGAGATCACCACATCCCCTCATCAGACTTCTTCAAGCGGCCTCAACCGAGAATCGAACTTAAGTCGTTCGATTGGTAGTCACATGTCTATCTCATTGAGCTACCACCGCCGTCAGCTTTGTTTCGCTTATATTTCAAGTTTCCCTCCATTACAATCCTCATACCAACAACAGTAGCTTAATGACACTCTGCCTTTGCTACCTAGTATGTTGGTGCGATTGTGTGTTTGGTTTGTACAAAGTTCTAAAGCTATTAACAAGCATTGCCTGTACAAAAGCTTTGCTTTTTAATAGCTTTAGAACTTTGTACAAACCAAACACACAATCGCACCAACATACTAGGTAGCAAAGGCAGAGTGTCATTAAGCTACTGTTGTTGGTATGTGGATTGTAATGGAGGGAAAATTGAAATTTAAGCGAAACAAAGCTGACGGCGGTGGTAGCTCAATGGGATAGACATGTGGCTACCAATCGAACGACTTAAGTTCGATTCTCGGTTGAGACCGCTTGAAGAAGTCTGATGAGGGGATGTGGTGATCTCCGAAATGGATCCATAACTTCTACCAAAAAAATTTTTACAATTTTTCTTCATTAAAAAATGGCCAATAGCTCATTTAAATTCACATAAAATAATTATTAGAATTAAAAACGGCCATATAAATACAAACGTAAATATGTATATCGGAGAGCCTGCCGAAAAACAAAAGTCTGAAAACAATAACAAGCATTGCCTGTTCAAAAGCTTTGCTTGTTAATAGCTTTAGAACTTTGTACAAACCAAACACACAATCGCACCAACATACTAGGTAGCAAAGGCAGAGTGTCATTAAGCTACTGTTGTTGGTATGTGGATTGTAATGGAGGGAAAATTGAAATTTAAGTGAAACAAAGCTGACGGCTGTGGTAGCTCAATGGGATAGACATGTGACTACCAATCGAACGACTTATGTTCGATTCTCGGTTGAGGCCGCTTGAAGAAGTCTGATGAGGGGATGTGGTGATCTCCGAAATGGATC
Source organism: Urophora cardui (assembly GCA_960531455.1). Classification (NCBI taxonomy): domain Eukaryota; kingdom Metazoa; phylum Arthropoda; class Insecta; order Diptera; family Tephritidae; genus Urophora; species Urophora cardui. The sequence continues at coordinate 23,149,678 of OY482675.1, read as the reverse complement.
CATAACTTCTACCAAAAAAATTTTTTCAATTTTTCTTCATTAAAAAATGGCCAATAACTCATTTAAATTCACATAAAATAATTATTAGAATTAAAAACGGCCATATAAATACAAACGTAAAAATTTATTTTTTATATTTGGTTTTTGTATTTAAATTCAATACCATTTCATATGAGTGGTGTTATAATTATTCACATCAATAGTATGCTTAACTCATGCATATACAAATAACATAAAAACACAACAAAAAAAATAAAGTAAAGTTACAATTCCAACGTTAAACCTGAAATTCAAAATATATACATATTCACATATCGATGCCTTACTTTCTCAACCTCGTATCTTAAATAAGGAAACTTTTCAGGAAACAAAAAAAATGTATTTTTTTTACCGTCGTTTTTTATGTAAAAATTTTAATGCAATTATTAAGACATGAATTATAACTATGTGCACAATTAAAAATTATATACTTATCTATGTTAGTTTACGCATAAAACGAATTTTTTAAGATACGAGTTTTCTGCATTAACGATAATTTCATTTTTGAAACTTGATTTATAAGTTACTCGTTTGGTGGGCGTAGCCACGCCCATTTTCAAATTTTTTTATCAGTCATCCAACTAAGCATATGAATATTATTCTTTGTGCAAAATTTCATTCCTTTATGACTTCTAGTTACAAAGATATCACGTTACAAATTCCTAAAGGGTTTTTCAGAAATATCTTTGTTGAAAAGTAGGCGTGGTCATAAACCGATTTCGCTAAATTTTTGAGCATGTATTACCAAAGTTATTAAAGTGTACAAACTGATTTTCGTCATAACATCTCAATTATTCCTAGGGTTATAGGCTCAGAAATCTCGTATATTCCTGCTTCTAAAAGTAGGCGGTGCCACGCCCATTTTCCAAAATTTTTGTGTTTTTTGTTTTATGTCCATAGTTGGACTCCTGCCATAAAATTTCAATGATATATCTTTATATTTGACAGAGATATCGCTTAAAATGTTTTTATTAGGTCACTTTATAATACACATATATATAAGTGGGCGTGGTCGTCAACCGATTTTGGCAATTTTTCGTTCAAACATTTGCCTAAGTATGTATATCACGCGTAATAAATTTCAACGCTATATCTTCAACGGTTTCTGAGTTATGACTCATACCACTTTCAAAGTTTTCCCCTTAATAAGTGGGCGTGGCACCGCCCATTTTCCAAAATTTTTGGGTTTTTTGTCTTTTGTCCATAGTTGGACTCCTGCCATAAAATTTCAATGATATATCTTTATATTTGACAGAGATATCGCTTAAAATGTTTTTTATTAGGTCACTTTATAATACACATATATAAAAGTAGGCGTGGCCGTCAACCGATTTTGACAATTTTTCCTCCAAACGTTTACCTAAGTAAGTAAATCACGCATACCAAATTTCATCGATATATCTGCTACGGTTTCCGAGTTAGGGCTTGTAAAAGTTTTACAGTAAAACTTTCAATATTTGCCACTTAATAAGTGGGCTTGGCACCGCCCATTTTCCAAACTTTCATAAAAATTTTTCATAAGGGCCTGAGCTCAATACGTGGGTAAAATTTTATCACTCTAGCTATATTAGTGGCTGAGATACCAAATTTCCGACTTTTTCTATATAGGAAAATTGGGCGTGGTCATTGTCCAATTTCGCCCATTTTCAATACCAACCGTCCCAGTCTCGATACCAACTTGCATTCCAAATTTCATCAAAATATCTCAATTTTTGCGCGAGTTAGAGTGTTTACAGACGAACGGACGGGGGATGACAAAACGATTAATACGCCTTTAAATATACATGTATATTAAGATAAGAGTTTGACGCAGTTATGAAAAAAGCATTGATTGAGATACCAAGATATTTATTCCTATTTTTTTTTGCTATAGACACAATCTATTGAGATAGGAATTTGTTGCAGTTATAGAACAGAAAAATAGGAATCGTTTGATAAGAAAATCTCAAAATCGCATTTTTTTACGATACGAGGTTGAGAAAGTAGGTTGGTTTGAGTGGCGAGTCCCATTGACTCCAAGTAGCGCCGGTGCGCCGTTTTGTTACCACAACTCGTGACTAAAACCATTGAAAGGGGGGAATAATGAACGGTACGGAAACCGGGGCAGGCCCTGCACCTATATCCATCCCGTTGAATTTAAATATTTGAGCAGCCCCTCGGGCCTGACATCCTTGAGTTCCGAGAGACTGCCGAAGAAAGGTTTGCCCAGGAACTTCATTCTGGCTTGGCAGTGCGAAGGACACTCGCATAGCAGGTGCTCCACCGTCTCCTCCGTTCCAGGAAGGTTGCAGCTGCGGCACAAGGTATTGTGGTCCAATCCCAGTCGGGCCGCATGTGTACCAATGGCCCAATGCCCCGTAAATACCGCAGTTATGCGGGATATGTCTCTTCGATCCATCTTTAGGATGGCTGAGGATCGCATCTCATTATATGAAGGCCACAGGCTTCTGCAGACCCTGCAGGTCCGCAACCGTTGCCATCTAGTTTTTGCCTCCCCGAACCAGTGCCGAGAAATTCGACCCTTGACAAATCCCAGGGGCGCAAGAACCTCTCGCGCCTCTGCGACATCAAGAGCCGAGCCCCGCCTGGCCAGCAAATCAGTCATTTCGTTACCCTGAATATCCCGGTGCCCCGGCACCCAGATCAGGGACACGCTATGTCGACCCGCCAAGCCAATGAGCACTTCCCTGCACTGACCCACCAGGCTCGATGACACCCTTGAAGACCCCAGAGCCCTCAGAGCCGCCTGACTATCAGAGAAAAATCCTATCCTGTTTCCGACCTCGGCACCTTCCGTTTCCATTAGAGCCTTGCAGGCCTCCAGTATGGCGAAAACTTCAGATTGAAAAACGCTCGCCGTGTCCGGCAGCCTAAATGACATAGAAATGTCCGGATGAGTTGCGAAGACACCGGCTCCCACCCCGCATCCCATCTTTGACCCATCCGTGAAAACAGAAACATCCAAACTTTGAGCAAGTTTGCCACCTCCCCAGTCTTTCCTAGATGGAAAGGTAATCTCATAGTTCGTATCGAAGACTGTTGTAGGACAGACATAGTCTGTCTTTGTGTTGATGTAGGAGTCAGTAACTTGGAGCAGTATACGTCCATGCCCATATGTACGTTCCTTCCAGAGTCCCAACTCCCGCAGCCTAAGAGCACCCTGGCATGCCGCTTCGATCGATATGTACTATATGCACTTCAAGTAGATTAATTATTACAAATAGAATTCATTAGATGAAAAGCAGTATACCCAGCCATAACCGCCAAATAAACGTAAGCAACAGAAATAAAATGATAGTAGTTTTTTTTTTATTGAAAGTGTTTAAAAGTATATAACTGAAGTCATACCTTCTCAACGGTTTATCATAGACCTTTGAAATGGCAGATGGTGCAGATTATAGGCTATCTTATCCAAAATGAAAATCGGAAACATTTTCACTTACGTGAATTTGGTGGTTATGACTCTATACAATAGTGTACTTAACGCACACATCTCTAAATAACAAAGTTATAATAAAAAATAAACGACATCACTTACAAGCCCAATTAAAATTCAAATTTTACGTATTTCTACGCATCAGGGTTGGGCGTTTTTGTATTTTTATTCTTCATTCAGAAAATCTTAAATAATGAATAAATTTTTATTCACGTTATTAAATTTCTCTTGCTAGTCACACAAGTAAATGATTTTTTCTTTTTCAAGAAGTGATTTTTCGATTATTTTCTCGAAGCGAATATTCGGTTCGAATTCGAGAAAAAAACCATTTACTTGTGTGACTAGCAAGAATAATTGAAAACGTGAAAAAAAATTTATTCATTATTCAAGATTTTCAGAACGAAGAATAAAAATTTGTTCTTATTTTTTTACTATTAAATTATTCAATGAATAATTTCTGGACGCGTACATCATATCGGCCATACCAAAAACTCAATGTGTTAGTCTACCATGTGACCGATGATATATGCATATCAAATAGATTAATTATATATTACAAATATTATCCATTGTGTTTAAAAACAATAGTTTGAATAATATTTTTTCACTTAGACGATTGCGTGCTTGGGTTATTGTTGCCCCTGCCTTTGAAAATAACCTTTCAGACGGCACAGACGCACACTGGGTGATAGCGGCCAAAAATAAAATCGAAATTAAAGTATTAGCAAATCAAATTTTTTTGAAAGTGATTGACAGATATAACAATTTGTAAAAAAAGCTTATATAAAATTTTTTGAGTCTCGTTTTGTTTAGCCGTACAGGGTGTTAAAAACTGAGCAAAAAATAGGTCCTTTTATTTCTCAACAATTACACCTTATACAAAATGCTGTAACTCATTCAATTATTAACGTATGTAATCGAGTGATACATCATTACATAGATATTGATTTGGCCTTTTAGAAACAATAAGCCTTTTGTAACCAGCGGTAACTCTTAGATTTATATGAACTTTCAAATATTGACAAAAAAAAGTCGTAAAAAAAAAATTTTGCTCAACTTTAAACAAAAAAATAAAAAAAATAAAAAATATGACCTCCCCAATTTTTTCATATGTTTTGAAATGATATATTTTTAATCAAACTGCATTTTAATTCTTGAAATCCACCTGCGCTTTTCGCTTAAATAATCTTTTTCCCATTTGACTAAAAGTGCCTTTTTCAAAACGCAATAATTAGGCTACTTTTGACATTATGAAAAATCTTATTCTTAGGCGACTAATCGAATAGTTTGTTCACCGTGTTGTAGGCAATGGTTCACACTTTCAAATTATGAAAGAATTTTTTTTATCAGCGTTATCATTATTTTTTTGCAGCCTTTTTCTTTTCGAACAGAAAAAAAAAAATTGTGTAAAAATTGGAAAATTTCAACATGAAATAAAAAAAAATACAAAATATGACCTCTCCAAATTTTTAATATTTGGTGCTAGTGAACGTGCTTTATAAACAGGTGAAGAAATCTTGAAAATTCGTTTGCGCTTTTTTGTTTTATGAACTTTTTTATGGAGTGAGTTTTTCTAAGTTTTCATACATTTTTCCCATACAAAATCCCCAAAAGTATGCTTCAAAAAGTATTAATAATTTTGTATGGGGAAAATTTGCCAAGTTAATGAAACTTAAACAACAATTTCTCCAATTCTAATAAAGATATCTGAAAAATTTAAACGCCATATTCAGGGGGATGGTTTATGCTTTCTAACGGTGTATTTGATTTTGAATAGAAAAATATTACATACAAGATATTAAGCAGGGAATATAGTCAAAAACGTGTTTTTTTGCCTAATTGGACATGAATATCTCAAAAACTAGAACCAATTTGAAAATTCTGACTTCAGATTCAGATTCAGCACACTGAAATCCTTTAGAAAAGTATAGTTTCATTTGTGGTATAAAAATTTTTTTAAATGTGATTTTTTTGAAGGAAAATTTTATGATGAATGCTTATAAAATGCTCAAAAGTGCATATATTTTTAATTTGAAAACCATGGAATACTTTGCGCTTTTTCCAAAATGATTACTGTATATTATTTATATTTAAAAAATGTGTGCTCTTATTAAAATTGAGCATTTTAGCTATAATAGTTAACAAAATATTGAAATTTCAAAAATACCGTTATATGGGAGGGGGGTGTATTTGTGGGCCGATTTTGTTCAAATTTTCACAGTTTACTATCTTCAATCAAGAAAGCTTAAGTTCCGAGTTTAAAGTTTCTAGCTCAATTATTACTATTTTTGGCCGCGTTTGTATGGAGGTGCCCCCACTGTGAGACGTAGCAACTATAGGCAAGTACTGAATAGCAACTTTGTACAAATTTGGGAATAAAGTTTTAAGATCTTCCCACACTTCTATCCCATTTTGTTTAATATGCAATGGGTTTACGGGAGATTTAAGATACATCTGCACTTCACTGGACATATATCTCTCAAATGGCGATGCCGGCTGTTGTCGCTGTTTTAAATTATGAAGTGCTAAGCGGTTGTGGTACTCCCATATGTCAAACTCTCGTGGTTCATGAAATTCCAAGTCACACCGATCCATGGAGGCATTTTCATGTTCCATTGTAACATCTAGACGTTCTACGAAAGCATTCAATGTATTTATTACTGCACATTTAGCCAAAGGATCTTGTAGGTGCAACGTTTTAAACCTGGGATCCAGAACAGCGGCCAATGCGAGAATACAGTGATGTTCCAACCGATTAAATCTTTTATCGATCTGTTTTTGAAGCTCGTCTCTGAGTTGAATTGTGCAATTATGTTTTCGACTTTTAGTGCGAAGCACGTCTCGAACACAGTTTACTAGTGGTATTACCTTACTCACAGTCACGTAATTTTCAGCGGATAACTCCTTTGTTATTGTTTCAAAAGGCTGCAATATTTCAATCGTAACTTTTATAGCGTCTAATTCATTTCCAGAAACCATTGCCGGTGTGTCTGATCGGGAAAGCAATATATCTGTGACGAATCCCGCTAACTCAATGAATCGTTGAAGCATGTAAAAGCACGAGTTCCATCTCGTCTTCACATCAACTATCATTTTTTTAATTTGACCTTCTGACACCTCAGCTTTCTTTTGCTTCTTTATCAGCTCATCACTAGCATTAACGGATCGTTTTATATATTTTACAATATTCCTGACATGTGTTATTACAGATGAAACATGGACCGAGTTATCAATAGCATTTGTTACAACCAGATTAGTAGAATGCGCAAAACATGAAATAATTTTCTTTTCCCCAACGAGTTCTCTACTTAATTTCAGCATTGTACTATCATTGTCGGATACCACAGCCATAACTTTTTTTTCGCAAATTCCCCACTCACTAATTATGTCTGCAGTGTTGCCACTGAAAAAAAATTTTACCGACCAAATTACCGCCCAATTTCGCCAAAAAAACGCCCAAAAATCAGAAGTCTACTTAAAATGGAATTACATATGTACATACTAAGTAATCTTGGCTCATACTTATTCAATTCAGAACTAACACTAGACTGTCGCCGATCTCTAAAGGAGATGGCCAAACAGACCTGTCTGCACCTCGTGTAGGTCCCGGGACGTAGGGTATCAATGGCAATTGTAGGGCGGATGAACTTGCGAGGCAGGGTAGTGCCCGTAGGTGCCGAGTAGGTTCTTCCTGACAAAGAACGCATAGGTACGCCGTTAGCCACAAACAAGCTAATTCTTAAACAGCATATCTATAAACTAGCAAGTAATAGATGGCAACAGAAGCCAGTATGTCGAACATCAAGGCAAAGCTAGCAGAAATGGGTTCACATGTGATCTCATCAGTCCTCTAAGGAGAGATGACATCTCGAACCTTGTGGGGGTACTCACAGGACACTGCTTCATCGGGAAATACGCAGAAAGGCTAGGTGCACCCTACTGCAGATGCTGCATAAGCTGGAGGCGAGGAGACAATCGAACACCTTATCTACCACTGCTCGGCTCTTAACAGCGGCAGACGACGCTTGGGACTTCCTTCCTGGATAGCTTATGCAAAGTCGCGCACGTTCACATAAAGGACCTGGGCCCTCACTCCGTAGTTTAATTCGAAAGAAAATTCGTTCGATTTCGAGTTCTATTCCATATATTCTATGCAATAAAAATGTGCTTTCGAATCGCTTTTCGCTTTTAAATAGAACTACATACATAGTGAGGGCCCTGATGAACTGCATTAAGTTCTTAAATTGGTTCAAAAAGGAGGAGTAATCCGTTTTCTTCTTGTGGTATCACAACGGGCATCTGCACTGGCCTAAGTGCGACTCTATGGTAGCCACTCCAACCTAACCGTATGTGAAACATAATTTGTGTTAAATTTCAGCATTTTATTTCCAAAATAAATGTCAGATTGTCTGATTTTGACGTTTCATTAAACTTGACATGCGAGATGAGTTCCAAGCGAATTTAGATATAACAATAAAAGAACTTTACACGGGAAAGATAAAATGTTTAGCGTCAGAGAAATTCCCAACAAACACTGAGGTTAGTTATCAATTTGAGAATGACTCGAGAACTAGCCTTATTCTTAAACCTCTAACGTTAGAGGACGACTCGAAAATCTATCGAGAATCATAGCGTTCTCAAACAAAAGGGTACCTAATTCTCAAATCGAGAAAATTATAATTCTCGAATCGAATTCTAATGTAGATCTCTAGTGAGATTCTGATCAGAATTTGCAAATACTTCCAATTGACATGAAAAACAAAGCTTTGTCTCCTTTTACATGATTTTTTCATTGTTTAGATTTTATTAACGCAATCTGTGCCTAAATTGCATATGATTATATATATTGACATGTATATGTTTACCACATTTATAAGAACTGAAATTTAAACAAAATTCAATCTTATTATTTAAATTAAAGGTACTTCTTGTACTTTTTAATGGAAAACATTGTACTACGGTAATATTAACTTTACCATTTTTTAGTATCTAATTTCAATATATGTATGTATATCACAGAAATATATTGAGAATTGATAAAAGGCGTGAGATTTGGCTCCTTCTCTAATCACTCGCTAATCGAATTCTAGTGTAGTTTTCAACCCTAGTTATCGATTTGAGAATATATAGAGAATTACACTAGTTATCTAAGGTAATCTCGACAAAATTTCTAACGTTAGAGACTGTGTTTGCTGGGTTGTCTCCACTAAAAATATTCATATTACAAATTGGACCAAAATTGATTTTAGCCGCCCAACAGCCCAAAGTAAATTTATCGGACCAGATTTGGTCCGAAAAGCCCAATTTCGGCATCACTGTATTAGTCCGGGAGCCCGCGACCGTTTAGAGTTAGTCATTTTACAAAAGCTGAAACTTTTTCCTAAGCTTTATTTGGTATCACTAGTAAGTGAATGGACCTCCAGCTTGCACGGTTCCGGGGGGTGTAGCTGCGGCAGCCTCCCACGCACGTAAAATAACAATAAAAAAAAACTAATACCGCAAAAGCTGAAACTTTGTTAACATGTTGATTATGTTATAAATAAATGAAAAAACGTGTCCAGCCGAATTTAGAGTGGGGGATTATGCCCCAGCTTTTCACGTAAAGAAGTGAAAAATATGCGCTGAGTAAACTGATACTACAAAAGCTGAAATTTTTTAAACTAATAGTTAAATTAATAACTTAAACGAAGAAAACATCCAGCTCTAAATTTAGAGGGGAAAAAGTGTCCAGCTGATGCAGTGAAGGATGCCCGTGCGCTCGGGCGCGTCGTATCTTTGACTGCATCGGCTGGACACTTTTCACTCACTAAATATAAAGCTGGATATTTTTTTCGGTTAACTTATTTAGTCAACTACTGTTTTACTAAATTTCAGCTCTTGCGGTATCAGATATCTATACTTTTCTGATTAAACACAGCGTGCCGTCCATACAGTTATTGGATGATAGATACGTATACCTTTTAATTTATTTACAAAAAGCATACTAAAATTCAAAATAAATATACATTGTGTACTAATACGTGTAATAAAATAATGAATCAGATAATATTTTAGATTTCGCCTTCTTCGGATTCATCGCCATCGTACTCATTATCGCTTTCATTATCACTGACAGTGATGCCTACCAGTGAAAGATCTTCGTCAGGATCTGTATACATATGTATATAATAATAATATATTAAAAGATATAGATGATAATAGTATATAAACATTTAACACGCAAGACCAAAATTTTAACTCAAATCTATTATATAAAAATAAGTCGCATTTTCCTCCCTGATGATTTAACTCCAGAACGTCTGGACTAAATTAAATTAAATTTTGCACGTAGTTTTCGATTGAGCCCGACATGGTTTATGGCCAAAAAAAGTATAAGAACCCGGGAAGGTTTTGAAGATATTCCACAAAATGTGGACCAGGGTAACCCTATAACGGGTTCGTAGGATATGGGTATCAAATGAAAAGTGTTGACGAGTGCTTGAACAAGGTGTAGTTATTGGTCCAATATAAGAACCCGTATTCGAGGTATTTCCTGAAATATGAATCAGGTGTGACCCCAAACGGGTTTTCTACAAAATGGATATCAAGTAAAAGGTGTTGGTGAGTATTTAAAAAAGAGGTGATTTTCAAGACCCTATGCGACCCGTTTTCCGTGATATAGACCAAAATGTGGACCAGGGGTGACCATAGAAAGTCTGGAGGGATAGAATAGGCATAGGGATAGGGCTAGAGATTTGGATAGAGATAGGGATAGGTATAGGTATATGGATAGGGATAGGGATAGGCATAGGGACAGGGGTAGGGATAGGGATAGGTATATGGATAGGGATTAAGGATTCGGGATTAGGCATTAGGGATTAGGGATAGGGATAGGGATTATGGATTAGGGATTAGTTATAGGGATAGGGATAGAGATAGGGATAGGTATAGGGATAGGGATTAGGGATTATGGATTAGGGATAGGGGTAGGGATATAATGGTGAGCAACACGGTAATCTAGGACTTTTCCTTTAGGCTTTATAGGAATAAATTTTAGGCAGAACAACGTCTGGCAGGTCAGCTAGTCTGATTATAAATTACAAAAAAAAAGGTGATATGCTATCCAAAATTGTTATAAATATAACTCAGTTTTATTTTTAAATTAAAATTTTATGATAAAATTAAACAGAAAATAATCAAAAATTGAAACTGAAAGATAATGATATGAGAGAAAAATATATCAGTATTATTCTAACCTTCAGTACTTTTTTGGTCATCATCGGTAGTTATATCACCAAGGGTAGCGGGTAGCTGGTCACCCTCGAACCATTTGAGATTGCATTTCCCCTCATTTTCTTCCCATCCAAAACACTACTCGACAAATTTTGATCAAATTTAACCACCAAAAATGAAATAATACTTTTCTAAAGCGAAATTTTATGCTGATTCCGAATATCATATCCATTTTTCAGTGGCAGACCCAGTGAAAGATTTCAGTAGGACTTAATAGTTTTTGAAAGGCGATATCAAGGATCTTGGCACGAGGATATGATGGGAGATTATACGTGGAACAAATGCAGAAAATCACAAAAGAGTAGTCAAAATTACTTACTCACATCGCTCATTATTTATCCTCTCCTTAAAATGGCGAAATAGAGATATTTTGTAGTTCAATTAATTTTTTCCTTTTAATCGCTGTTTTGAAAGATATTGTGCACTTAAAAAAACGTAATAAATGGAATGAAATAATCTTAAGTATTACTCCTTACTCCTCTTACAGAAAATTTTTGGTTAAGGACTTTCAATAAAAATAGGTAAATATAAAAAATGGTACATCCGATTAACTATTGCACAATTTGTCTTAACTGTTCACAGTTAAATTCTCTATAGGATAAGGGGGCTAACTTTTTGTCCCCCATAAAATTTTTCTGATGTTAGGACAGTCGAATCTGAGATTTCTTTAAAAAAATCGATGTTTTTTTTTTTCAAATTTTTTTATTATTTTTGCTATTGTAACCAAACTACTTGACCAATTTTCTTGTGTGAAGGCAAAAAATGTTTGTTGGAGCTCCCTCTCTCTTCCTAGATGTCAAATCACCAGGATGTCTGATAAAACTTTTTGCTGCACTTATGTGATGCAATGTCTTGCATATATGGCCTTTTCTACATTTTTACCAATATCTCAAAAACTGGGTCTGCCACTAAAAAATGGATATGATATTCGGAATCAACGTAAAATTTCGCTTTAGAAAAGTATTATTTCATTTTTGGTGGTTAAAGTTGATCAAAATTTGTCGAGTAGTGTTTTGGATGGGAAGAAAATGAGGGGAAATGAAATCTCAAATGGTTCGAGGGTGACCAGCTACCCGCTACCCTTGGTGATATAACTATCGATGATGACCAAAAAAGTACTGAAGGTTAGAATAATACTGATATATTTTTGTCTCATTTCATTATCTTTCAGTTTCAATTTTTGATTATTTTCTGTTTAATTTTATCATACAATTTTAATTTAAAAATAAAACTGAGTTATATTTATAACAATTTTGGATAGCATATCACATTTTTTTTGTAATTTATAATCAGATTTGAGTTAAAATTTTGCTCTTGCGTGTTAAATGTTTATATACTATTATCATCTATATCTTTTAATATATTATTATTATATACATATGTATACAGATCCTGACGAAGATCTTTCACTGGTAGGCATCACTGTCAGTGATAATGAAAGCGATAATGAGTACGATGGCGATGAATCCGAAGAAGGCGAAATCTAAAATATTATCTGATTCATTATTTTATTACACGTATTAGTACACAATGTATATTTATTTTGAATTTTAGTATTCTTTTTGTAAATAAATTAAAAGTTATACGTATCTATCATCCAATAACTGTATGGACGGCACGCTGTGTTTAATCAGAAAAGTATAGATATCTGATACCGCAAGAGCTGAAATTTAGTAAAACAATAGTTGACTAAATAAGTTAAACGAAAAAAATATCCAGCTTTATATTTAGTGAGGGAAAAGTGTCCAGCCGATGCAGTCAAAGATACGACGCGCCCGAGCGCACGGGCATCCTTCACTGCATCAGCTGGACACTTTTTCCCCGCTAAATTTAAAGCTGGATGTTTTCTTCGTTTAAGTTATTAATTTAACTATTAGTTTAAAAAATTTCAGCTTTTGTAGTATCAGTTTACTTAGCGCATATTTTTCACTTCTTTACGTGAAAAGCTGGGGCATAATCCCCAACTCTAAATTCGGCTGGACACGTTTTTTCATTTATTTATAACATAATCAACATGTTAACAAAGTTTCAGCTTTTGCGGTATTAGTTTTTTTTATTGTTATTTTACGTGTGTGGGAGGCTGCCGCAGCTACATCCCCGGAAGTGCGCCAGCTGGAGGTCCATTCACTTACTAGCGATGCCAAATAAAGCTTAGGAAAAATTTTCAGCTTTTGTACTTTTGGTCATTAAAAAATGTCGCTGGCTCCCGGACTATATGTATGTCAACTCGTTTTTTAGGTAGTCCGCTGTATGACTTTCTGTTAACTAAAAAATTCCTACTGTTCCACTTCATGTTTAACGTTTTCTAAGAAATGTCTAGTAACACCAACAAATGACATGGGTTGCATTTCTTCGGTCCACACATCAAAAGTGAGAGAATAATAATCAATTTTCTGGAGGGATTGCTTAAAAATGCTTGACATTACCATGTATTTCTCATCTATTCGAGCTTTGAAAGTTTCTCTACTGGGAACTTTATAAAGTGGCACGATTTCTTTCATGAGCTGTAAGAAGCCTTTGCCATCCACAACTGAAAATGGTTTGTTATTAAGCACAATAAAGTTAACTATTGCTTCGGTGATTTTTTGATATCGCGCACCATCTTTGCCTGTAGTGCTTTTAAATTTTTCGAATAGGGAACTCACAGTGGGTTGCACAAACTCTGTATGTATAGTATTTTCAGACGTTGGATGACTTACTTCACTTGAATTTTCAGATGTTGAAGGGATGTTTCGCTCCTGTACTTCAAAATGACAATCCTGATTTTCAGCGGCGAAATCAAGTATGTTCGTTTGCCTTATTGTAGGTTCCGGGTCTTCTTCCGACTCATAAGTTAATTCGTGGCCGTGGATTTTATCTAAGTGACAACGTAAATTCGATGTATTGCCTGAAGTCCGCAGAATTTTGTTGCATAGTTGACACCTCGCTGAGTTGGAGCTTAATTTTCGAAAATAGCGCCACATTTTACTTCTTTTTGGCATATTGACCTTAGAAAAACTGTTAGAAATGCAAGTAATTGACAATGGGTAAAAATTTTTGAAGTGGCACACAATTTTTCCAACGTCCAGTTTCGCTGTGAAAATAGAGATGCCGATGTTGAAATATCGTCAGGATTGACATCGATGTATCGGCGATTTTTCGATACTGAGTAATTTTCAAACATCGATGTTAAAAATCGAATATTCGTTCGATACTATCGATGTTCCAAAAACATCGATGTATCGTTTGCATCCCTAATTGCGGAACGATTTTCCGTCATCCCTTGTCAAGTTTGGTTTGGAAACAAACCGGTTTCGGCTAATATGCGCCATCTTCAGTGTCTTTTTTCGTTCTGAGTTATTTTGTGTAAGTTCGATAGTAATTATAGTAACTAACTTCCATCGTTTGGTCAAGTACTTCGTGTACATGTGATGTGTTCGTGCATTCGTGCGTTCGGGCGACGTGCGTGTGTGTTAGTCTGTGTTGTGCGTTTAGGTATGCAAATCTATTTTTCTGGCATCTTTTCATTATTGTATCCTCATTAACCAGGTAGGTAAAAGTCTGTTATTGTGCTCTTGTGTGTTGTTTTGTTTATGTCGGTTTTAGGTTTTCTGTCCTCTTTTCGGTATAGTAGCTTAAGGGGTTCAATTAATGTATCTGATGCGGTGTTTATTTGTTCATTTATTAGTTTACCTACGAATGTCTTGTTTGTATATCTCCATATTTTCTAATACGTTAAGCCATTTTCCCTTATGTTGAATGTGGAGAATTTTAGCTGTTTTTCTAATTTCATGAGTGTACACTTATTTTCCGCCATGTGGTTGGCGAAATTTGATTCCACTGTCGTTGATGATTTCCTTATTTTCTTATTGTAATCCCTTACGTGATCTAGAAATCTCATCTTGATTAGGCGTCCTGTTTGTCCTATATAGCTATTTTGGCATTCGTAAGTCAATTTGTATACGCCTTGTTTGTCAAAGGGGTCTTCCTTGTTAATGTTGTTTCGTAGAAGTTTTCCCATGCTAATTAATTGGCCTTTCATTTGGTACCCATATTTATACGAAGTTTTAAACAAATTTTGGAAAAAAACATTAAAAAAACCAAATTTGGTCCTTTTTTTAGAATATACGTGAATTTTTGGTAAAAATCCCTTAATAACTATGTATATGTTTACGTTTATCAGAGAGCTTTAAAATACCTTTGTTTTGATGTATAATTTGTTGGAAAAGGCCGCATAATCTCTTGCTGGAGTAATATTTATGAACCCATCCAGTCCTTTTGTGTAGAATACCTTCTTGCCGAAGGCCGCGCTTTAAAAAAAGAACCCTCAGCCGGCATAATTCTCGGGAAAATTTTCCAACAGTCTACAACGCGTTTAAAAAAAAGATATTGGGGGTTGTAGAGGAGGTCATCCTTATTCTAAATCCAAAAGTCCCGTCGACCGAAGATGTTTGTAAGTGGTAAAATTTACCAAACAAAACCCCAAAACTGCGCACTATTACCGAGGAAAGGCATTTAGAAAACACGTACATATGTATATACGTGTGTAGAACACCTTTTTGCTTAGCCGACCTTCGGCCGCGCTTAAAAAAAAAATAACCCTCATTCGGAAGAATTCTCTTTCTGGGGTAATATTTATGGACCCATGCAACTATCAAAAAATTACCAACAAATATCTCGTTAACTATAAGCCTCCGGCAGGTTTTGATTTTAGTTTTGAGATCTGTGCGCTTTAAAAAATAACCCTCATCCGGCAGAATTCTCTTTCTGGAGAACTTTAATATAATAATTTAATAATAGTTGAAAGTGTTAAAATTAAATGAATTATCATCCACAGAATATTTCCTGAGTTTTACTGGATTCCTAGTAATTTGTAAATAAATGAAGTTGGGGCTCAGCCTGGATGTAATGAACCAATATCATTTATTTACAAACTACTGGAAATTTTTCAGTGAAACTTTGAGGAAATACTCTGTGGATGATAATAATTCATCTAATGGCTCAGCTTGGATATAATGAACCAATTTCATTTATTTAAAAACTACTAGGAATTTCTCAGTGAAACTTTCATGAAATATTCTTTGGATGATAATTCACCTAATTTTAACATTTCAACTATTATTAAATTATAATATTAAAGTTCTCCAAAAAGAGAATTCTGCCGGCTGAGGTTATTTTTTTAAAGCGCGGCCGAAGGCCTCCTACGCTAAACGGTGTTCTACACACCTACATTATTTTAACAACGAATATCTCCTGAACTATAAGCGCCCGACTGGTGGGACTTTTTTTTGTGATCTGTGAGACTCCACTATCCTCCGGAAAAAGTCATTTTAATCGGATCGTGGTTCATTATATACAAATTTTTCCAAGGAATATCTCCTGAATTATAAGCGTCCGGCGGGTGGGACCTTTTTTGTGATCTGTGAGACCGCCCCTACCCTCCGGAAGGTAATTTTTATAAGATCGTGGTTCATTATATACACATTTTCCGGAAATTGATTCATTATATCCAAGCTGATCCGGGTGTAATAAGCAAGCAAAAAAGTAAAACGTTTTTTTATTTGTTGGGGGTAAGTGGAATTGTTAATAACTTTTTATTGAAATAAAAAAGAGTGATTATCTAGTTTACGGTGTGACTAAAATAGTTCCATTTTTTAAAAGCGGGGTATCAATCGACGCGTTTCGATGTCAGGGACACGAATCAAAAAGGCAGGCAATGGCTCAGCGGCTAGAACTGTAGTTGTTGTTGTTGTAGCAGTACTAAGCCCTACTTAGCCGGCACGATAGGCTCATAGATCGTCGTCAGGCGCACTTAACGGGAGGCCCAGGAATGAGGCAGCGTTTTTTGGGCTAGTCCATAGGGACAGGGGGGTTAAGTGAGTAGGTTTGAGTGGACTAGAACTGTAGTCATTGGGCCTGATGAATAAAAAAAACAATTGCTTAAAAACCTTTTACTGAAATTAATAAGCATTTGCTAATTTATTATATGAATAATATTTCAGTCATTCCCGTTTTTGCTACAAATTTTAAGCTTTTACTAGAAAGAGATCAAATGTTAAAAGATAACAAAATGTGACTAACGGAGCTATACAAAAACAAATTCAATAAAAATTACAACTTCATTCCCGGTATTACAAAAATAAGAATTTTATCTCGAAAATTTTTGGCACAGGGCTGCGTGATTTCGAATCAATTTTGATTTCAAATCAATTTTCAAATAAAGAATCAACCTTATTCGTGATTCAAAATACTTTCAAATAAAAGACAATTTTTATTTGTGATTCATTTCACAAAAGAATCAAAAATACCCTTTGATTCGTGATTCAAACTCTTTTCAAATAAAAAATAAATTTTATTTGTGATTCTTTTCACAAAAGAATCAAAAATACCTTTTGATTCGTTATACAAACGATTTTCAAATCAAAGATAAATTTTATTTGTGATTCATTTCTCAAAAGAATCAAAAATATTTTCTGATTCTTGATTCAAAATATATCTTTGATTCGAGTAAGTTTTGAAAAAAAATATTTTTGATTCTTTTGAGAAATGAATCACAAATAAAATTTATCTCTGATTTGAAAATAGTTTGAATCACGAATCAGTTTTTTTGATTCTTTTGTGAAACGAATCACAAATAAAATTTATCTTTTATTTGAAAATAGTTGAATCAGAGAATCAAAGAAAATATTTTTGGTTCGTGATTCAGCCAAATCAAAATCACGCAACCCTGGTTTGGCACAAACAACAAAAACGTCATAAACTGTACAACAACATGGTTATGCAAATAGGTAACAGAAATGCCATTTCTGGGATTTTCCTACCAAAACTGGTAGGTATTTTTCCTGTTGGTAGGACGATTTGAATTATATTCAAAGCACATTCAGACTGCATTTGAAATTAAGTTGATTAGTCGAAATTACTTTCCGAAATTACGTGCGTTCAGATACGTTTTTGAGTAATTTCATTTAGTCGTGTTTCAGTTCGCTGTTCCTGCGCCAAATAAAAATGTTTACAACGTCAACTTAAATGAAAATATCATTATTAAAATACTCCCACCAAATTGATTTTTTTATAATTAAAGAATCGCTTATGCAATATACAATAAGAATATTTTTAAGAAACCGTCGCGAACAAATTTAATAGCCGTGGTATTTTAGCGCAGATGTATGTATATGTGAAATATTAGCGATTGGTAAAGATTTTTTTCGATTATAATCGATAAAATTTAGAGAAGAGACCGATTGCAGAGTAATTTCGTGAGTATTTTCGCTGAAATGCGCATTTCAAGGGTAATTTCGGCTGGCATTTTTGTATGGCGAAACAATGTTAATTGTTAAAGAGTAAGCTTTCGAACTCGCTCCTTACTTATGATTTAAGGTGCGATTTGTATAAACATATGTGTGTAGAACACCTTTGTGTTGGCGGCCTTCGGCCGCGCTTCAAAAAAATAACCTCAGCCGGCAGAATTCTATTTCTGGAACCCATCCAACTACCAACAGATATCTCGTGAACTATAAGCCTCCGGCAGGTTTTGATTTCATTTTTGAGATCTGTGAGAGGCCCTCTACCCCCCTGAAGAAGAAATTTTTCTGGGTCCTTGGGTCCTTAATCTTGAGCTAAAGAAAATACCAATGCGAAGCTATAAATACAGTTGAAGTTAAATCAAGGCAAAAACTGCGTAAATTTGCAATCACAACAGAATTTATAACAATGAAAATGTAATAGCTTTAAAGATATCAAATATACAAAACTCCTGCCACTCAACACCTCGGCGTTTTATGTAAATAAAAAATATCCGTACGTCATGCGGGTGCGCCCCTCGTGCGGTCGGGCGGGATTGGAGGGCGTGGGTTATTATTATTATTATTATTATTGGCACCTTGAAAACAAACAAAAAAATGCAAAAGATTAACAGCCTTTTTCTATTCCCAGCCATTTGTTATACATCGAATATTGGACAGCATCGATAGAGGAAGCTTTGTATATTTTGTATATAAAAGCAGAATGTAACATTCGAAAATATATCAGTCAACAAACGAAAAGCAAATAACTAACAGCAAGCAAAACAAAAATCAAACAAATAATCTCAGTAGAAATGGCTTTCAAATTCATTTTAATCTCCTCACTGCTTTTGGTCGCTGCCAACGCCGGCATTATTCAACATCAACAACCCGCCGTTACCTACGCTCAGGTGGCTGCCCAACCGACCGGCCACGCCGCACAGTGGGGCAGCTTCCATACATTCAGCGGAAAAAAATAGAAGTTGTCGTAGGGCTTTGAAATTTTGCACAGAGGTTATATATGAGCTATTTAAGAAAATTTCCAAAAATGGTTGAAATCGGTCAACTCCTAGGGGTACCTCCCTTGGACTTATAGTAAAATATTAAAAAAAAATTTAAATACAAATTTTAATTTCAGCTCAAAAAAGTACGATATATCTACTAAACTTTGCATATCAGTTACCCTCATAAAGGGCATTGACGGTACAAAAAATAATTGAAATCGGCCACTCCCTAGGGGTACCTCCCTTGGACCTATAGTAAAAAATTAAAAAAAAATTTAAATACAAATTTTTATTTCAGCTCAAAAAAGTAAGGTATCTTTACAAAACTTTGCATATCAGCTACCCTCATTAAGGGCATTGACGGTACAAAAAACTATTGAAATCGGCCACTCCCTAGGGGTACCCTATAGTAAAAAATAAAAATAATTTTAAATTCATACATGTACTTAATTGTGAATAAAAGCGAAACGCGTTCATCGATTTTCATGATTTATCTATCATTTTGTTCATAAGTTATGTGACTTTACGTGAAAATAATAGGACTTTGAACTTTTTTACCGTTTTCGATTTTTTATGAATTAAAAAAAAAATTATTTTTAGGCAAAAAAATTTTTCTCCATACATTTATTTATAACTGCAAAACTGTTGCCTATATAGCGAAACGTTATATAAACAATGAAAGTACTTGTAATTCTTGATTTTTCTAAATTTGTTTAAACAAAATCCGACTAGTGGTTCTTGAGTTATGTTAAACAAAAGAGCCTTATCAGAATTGAGTCGCGAATCAATTAGCTGAAAAATGTTGTACTGTATAATACAACAAATTGAGAGGGGGCACCTGGGCACTTGATTAAAAATGTAAAAACAGATATGAGACAATGTATTAGTAGTGATTTCCAACTGGAGGCAAGTGGAGCTAAAATTGCAGGTCCAAATGTTTGGAGAAAAAAGGTATTTTTGTTATATGTTCATAAAAATAAACAAAAAAAAACTTAAGTCTCTGCAGAGTTTATCTTTTCAATTTTAGTAGACTGAAATATCCTACTTTAAATAAAAAATAAAAAGAAAAACGTTAGCTCGCATAATAAAAGATTATTCGTTTTGAAATTCTTAGGTTTAAATCAGAGACCCAAAATAACAATTATCCTAATATCGGCAATCTTTAAAATTACGGGATTAGACAATTTTTTTTTTCGATCGGCACATAATTGTTATGAGTAATTTATATTTTTTTCGATCCTCCATAACAATTACTGGAGGACGGATATTTTTTAGATCAGCTCATAATTGTTACTAGCAATTGATGTTTTTTCGATCTTAAATAACAATTACTGGATGATGGATATTTTTTAGATCATCCCATAATTGTTATGAGCAATGTATATTTTTTTCGATCCTCCATAACAATTACTGTTTGATGGATATTTTTAGATCACTTCATAATTGTTACTAGCAATTTATATATTTTTCGATATTAAATAAAAATTACGGGGCGATGGAGATTTTTTAGATCAGCCCATAATTGTGGAAAGCGAGCAAATATAGAATACCGAACACCGCAAAATGGGTATCAAATGAAAGCGCTTGGCTAGGGCTATCATCTGGTCGAGATTTAATTTCGATATATTAATCGATAACAAAGTTATCGATAAAAATATGGTGCATAAAAATTTCAATGAATGCACACAAAATGGGTATCAAATGAAAGCGCTTGGCTAGGGCTATCATCTGGTCGAGTTCTTATTTCGATATATTAATCGATAACAGTGTTATCGATAAAAATGTGGTGTATAAAAATTCCAATGAATGCACACAAAATGGGTATTAAATTAAAGCTCTTGGCTAGGGCTATCATTTGGTCGTTTTCATTTCGATATATTAATCGATAACAGAGTTATCGATAAAAATGTGATGCATAAAAATTTCAATGAATGCAAACAAAATGGGTATCAAATGAAAGCGCTTGGCTAGGGCTATCATCTGGTCGAGTTCTCATTTCGATATATTAATCGATAACATAGTTATCGATAAAAATGTGGTGCATAAAAATTTCAATTAATGTACACAAAATGGATATCAAATGAAAGCGCCTGGCTAGGGCTATCATCTGGTCGAGTTCTTATATCGATATATTAATCGATAACAGAGTTATCGATAAAAATGTGGTGCATACAATTTTCAATTAAGGCACACAAAATGGGTATTAAATCGTTATCGAAATTAAAACTCGACCAAATGATAGCCCTATTCAAGCGCTTTAATTTGATATCCATTATCGAGTAATTGTTATGGAAGATGGAAAAAAATATCAATTGCTAGTAACAATTATGAACTGATCTAAAAAATATCCATCATCCAGTAATTGTTATTTAAGATCGAAAAAAATATCAATTGCTAGTAACATTTATGAACTGATCTAGAAAATATCCATCATCCAGTAATTGTTATTTAAGATCGAAAAAAATATCAATTGCTAGTAACAATTATGAGCAGATCTAAAAAACAAAAATTATCCAGTAATTGTAATTTAAGATCGAAAAAAATATCAATCGCTCATAACAATTATGATATGATCGAAAAAATATCGATCTTTGACTAATTTTTATTGATGATGGAAAAATTTTTCCATTGCTCAATAATTGTTATGAGTGATTTTTATATTTATTTGTTATAATTGTTATGGTCTCTGGTTTAAATTAAGTTGGTTCGGTAAAACATACAAGTACTGAGTTTGAGACGGCTATAAAAAAACTAGCAGTCAGATCGGAGTAATTCTTTTTGATTTGGTTGTACCATTTAGTCTAAAATTCCAAAATATCACTGCATATTGCATGAAGAGTATGTTGACAATTTGACTTTTTTCCGCGAAACCCCACTGTGCGCCGTCGCCTCTAGTCACCAGAACGTTGTGCGCACCTTCGACGGCACTGTTTCGGAGTAATCGAAAACTATTGAGATACCCTATTCCAGTGTGCATAAGTACGATACACGTGTGAGCTCCAGCTGTACAAAAAACCATTAGCTATGCTGCTCCATATTCATATTACAAATTGAAGCGTGAAGCTATATATTATTTCAAAATCCACTATATATTCTTTTCAAATCCCCTCTTGGTATCGGCTCTTGTGGTAGATTTACATTTGGATAAATACACTGCTCTACAGCCAAAAAATACTCTGAACGCGACCATGCAATTTATATGTAAAATCGGTCGCTGATTCCGAAAATCATTTTTAATTCTATGGGAAGGTTTTTGAGATATCGGCAATTTACCGTTATTTGGCCAATGGCTCCACTTAATCCTGTATACCTCTTTAATGCAGTGGGCTATCTTCCTTGGAGTGACACCATATGAAAGAAAATTAAATTTCCTTTTCATCTCTTCTATAACATTTTTCTCAATATACCCGTGCAGAGGCATTGCGCGACTTGGCTGTATTTACTTGATCGCCTATAACATTTCCATTTTACCATGGATTTTCTTCGTTGATAGCTTATCTTTTTCCCAATAGAATGGAGCTTCACGTAAAGGAGTAAAACCGAAGGTAAAAATATTGGTTTTAAAGATATTGCCTGACAAAGTCAATTTTTTCTTCCAAAAATCGTAAAAAATCGAAAAAATTGAAATTGAATCGTCAATATTTCAGAAACTATAAGAGTTAGAGAAAAATGTTATAGCAGCGATGAAAAGGAAATTTACATTTAAGAGGTACAGGATTAAATGGAGCCACTGGCCAAATAACGGTAAATTGCCGATATCTCAAAAACCTTCCCATAGAATTAAAAATGAACCCGATTTTCGGAATCAGCGACCGATTTTACATATAGATAGGATAGTCACGTCCAAAGTACAGACAAAAAATTTCATTTTGTGATCCAGTGATATCGATCAGCTGTGCGAGTGTGATCCACAGGGTGGTTATTTGCAAAAAAAACATTGTGAACTCCAAACTAATTACGATACGATAGCTTTCGTATGTGATAATGCCATTTAGCAAATACGAGAGACGTATCACGGAATTATTTTTCGTATCGAATTCGATCCGTGGTCGTATGTGACGAATCGACCCTTGGTTTTTACTAAAATATTATATTTATTTGCAACATATTAGCACGTTTTGGTCGTGAACAGACCTGTTAAATAATGATTATTAATCGTAATGATTACCGGTTTGATTGATTATTTTTTCAGGTATCTATTTAATGATTGATTACCCACTTTTTTTTTTTCAAATTTTATTGATTATTTTGCATTTACCATTAAAAAAAATCAAAAAAAGTCATAAAAAATCAAAAAAAGGAAAAATAATCATAAAAAATGATAAATAATCAAAAATAATCAAAAAAAAATATTTTGAAAACAAAAAAAGGTATGTGCTACTTATGTACATATGTTTGTTCAGGCAGGCATAAACATATTTGTACAATAGTTTGTGTTGAGATCAGCGTTGCCGTTTTGTGGGTAATTCCCCAAATTTGGGGAATTTTTTAATATTTGGGTAATTTTTGGGGAATGCTATGATTTGGGGAATTTTTGGGGAATTCGCCTTTTAATAGTTTTAACTATATGAATAATAATACCTATAAAAAAATTAATTATTTTCATGAGTTTCTATTACATTCGCATTGTGTGAAAGTGTGCAGGACTTTTTGCAGCATTTATTTAATCTTGAATTACCGGCTGGTCGAACATATACAAGCAAACTTCATAAGCCCATTAAAGTAAGAAGTTAGCTAGGAAAAAAATAAGCAAATTTTATACCTTTCATGAACATGAAATGGTATTATAACATTGAGCCAAAACAGGTTTGTCGAAAGTTCCAGAAGGAGAAATAGTAGACCCACAAAAATATATACCGATAGTATCAGAATTATAAGCTAGTTCCTCCAGTTCTTAAGATACGCTGATCATTTGTCGGTATCGGCCAAATTGGACCATTATAACATATACCTCCCCTGCAACCAGCCATACATTTTGGGGTAAAACTTCTCCACTTAAATTGCTAAGATCATAACATTATTTTTTTATAAATATTTGCATAAACAACCCACAGAATTGGAGGTACCTATAAATTAAAGAAAATCGGACTATTTAATGTTTCATTTCTCTCTTACTTGCTTTATGTTTCTTTATAACTTTTTTTAACCACACATATATGTACATACAGGCCCGTGCGCAAAAATTTTCAAAATACAGTTTATAAATTTTGCATTGAATCTTGACTCATAATTTTTGACAAAATTAGTTACAATAATTTTACGGAAGAAGAAATTGGTGAAAGTTGCAAAAAATAAGGTTGGCCAATACATACATAAGTTCGGCACTTTGAATTGCACTTGGAGCTTTCCGAAATTACAAAGTTGTGTAGCATATGTTCGTTTGGCATTTTTCAAAAAATTGTACTGATAACAAAAAATGTTCATTTTGTGAAAACAGTGAGAAGTTTCAATTAGCAAGTACTGTAAACAGAACTATTCAGGACCTGGTTAACTAGTGCGAATAATAAGCCACCATATCACAAATTCTCTATCAATAACAGAAAAATTTGTACAACCAAAAAAAATTCTTGGGTATAATTTTAAGCATCAGAGTAGGTATGCAGTTTCAGAAAAGATAGAGCACATTTAAATTTATGATGTATGGGTCTGGATATCTGTTTCAGCAAATATGTTTATCTTAGCGAAAAATGTATGCGAATGCAAACCAAAATTAAAAACCCCCAAGGCTAATTCCTGCGCACGGCCCTGTGTACATACATATATGCACATGAATTTAAAAATACAAACCGTAATAAAGTAAAATAAAAAGAAAAGGGGGATTACTAATCTGTCAATATCTCCGCCATTACAGTCTTGAGTTTTATGTTATTTCATTTCATTTTGAGAGGATGAAATACCCTTTTCAATTCCACATAAAATCGACGTTTAAGTGACGGAATTATGGCGGACAAAAGATTTGTTTTTATGCAAAAAATTAATTAAATACAAGATGTATAAAAAGTCGAGGATATCAAAATTTTTGAAATTTTGTCGGGTAGTGTAATTTGAAAATATGTATGGGGAATTTTGGGCAATTATGGGTAATTTGAATATTTTTTTGGGTAATCTCAAGAATTTAAAACGGCAACGCTGGTTGAGATATCACTTTCTTATTAAATATTGCAACATTATTGTGGTCGCTTTTTTTTTTACCAAAGTGTCGTTTTCACATATGAGTTTTCTCATACATACTCTTCCCTTTTACATTATGAGCTGACACGTGAATAAACGTGTTCTACTTTGTACTACAATTTTCTTAAAATAAAATCAATTTGAACTTAAAAGTTTTTTGTACACATATTAAAGTATGTATCAGTGAACTGCACAAGCAGCTTGTTTGGCCTTTCAAGCGCTTGAAATTTTTTCCAATCTCTTTGCTTTTAAACAAACAAGCACGCGCTTGCTTACAATTTTTCAATCTAAGCGCTGCTTGGTTTGTTTAAAAGAAAACAAGAGCTTTGTTCAATAACTCAAATTTTTTAATTGCTTTTACTAATAGTTGCGAATTTTATGTTCAATAACCCAAAAAATTTGCAAAAGAGAGCCAAATTGGGAGAGTAAGACTTCGAGAGTTGAAAATAGTTGCAAGTAAAATTTTCTCTTGCTACTACTTGCAGCTTTAAGAAAAATAGAAGCGCCAAAAACATATGATCACAAAAATTTCAATTGGAAATATGCAAACATTTTAATCGCAAATTTCTAATTGCATATTAAATAAATTAGCGCAAAAAGGAATCTTCGTCTTCCTAATTCACTTGTTTACATTCATTTTCAATTTCAAAGATTTGAATTACAACCTAACCTAAAAATGAAATTGTGAAAACAGCGCATCAGCTGTTTACTTGCAAATGTTTACGATTTTGTGTTCAATAACTTTGGTTGAAATTTTCTCTTCTTTTCTCGTTTTTACTCTTAATTTGTCACTGACGCTCTTCTTGCAAGTAAAGTTGTTGAACAAAGCTAAGCTCTTGCCTGCTTGAAAAAAAAATTCAATAATTTTCAAGCAAATTTCAATCAAAAGCAAGCAGGCTGGAGGAGATTTTCAATCAGATTTCAAGCGTTCATTTCGCTTTTCCACAACAAGTTTTTTAAAGAGATCTTTCAATCATTGAGGAATAGGCTAACAGAAATGGAAGATGAACTCAATTCTGCCAGTTTTTTTCTGCAGATATTTGTAGGAAAAGCAAAGGGGAAAGCGGTATGAACATATGTATGTATTAGGGATTCCAATACCTTTTTGACGCCCCGAAAATCCTGGGATTGCTAGAATTTAATCCCAGGACTTTCGGGATAAAATAAAGACAGAATATTCCCCTATTATTTATTTATTTATTTATTTTATTTATTTATTTATTTAGCCAAACAAGGTACAAAAGACTTAACGGCTAATTGAATGATGTAGAAAGATTATAGGATTTACTAAACTTAAAGCTAACACATAACAATTAAAACTATTTGAAAAACAAGTTAAGAGAATTTACAAAATTAAATTTGGAAACTGAAAAATCGATATCAATATGCCTGGAAAGGCTGTTAAATTCAGATAAAGCTCTAGCCAGAGGAGCATTTAGAGTATACAGGGTTTTAGAGACACTGATGGAAAAAGGAACAGGAAAGCGAAGTGATCTAACAGGTACATTGAAAGGAATCTTTTCAAGAAGACCAGGACAATCAATTGCTCCATTGACCACTCCAAATACAAAAGATAACGAAAGAATCCTCCTCCTATCCTCAAGAGACTTTAGGTTGATCAAGAGACGTCTGGAATCATATGGCGGAATAGGGTCCGAAAAATGTATATTACGTAAGGCAAAGCGTAAGAATACCTTCTGGATTCGTTCAATCCTAGAAATATGGCAGCCAAAGTAAGGTGACCAGATAAAAGACGCATACTCAAGTCTGGAACGCACTAAAGCTGAAAATAGTAATTTTAAAGTGTAGGGATCAGAGAATTCCGAGGCATTACGCCTGATGAAATACAGCATAGCATATGCTTTAGAAATAATAAAACTATAGTGACTGGTGAATGTAAATTTGGAGTCAAATACAACACCGAGGTCCTTAATTTCACTTACGCGGCGGAGTGAGAACGAAGAGATATTATAAGAAGTATTATGTACTTTATTACACTTAGCATACGTGACAACATAGCATTTATTTAAATTTAGATTAAGCGAATTCTTGAGACACCAATCACTTACCATGTCTAAGTCTATCTGCAAACCTTTAGAGTCACGAAGACAACCAATAGCGGAATAGATTTTAAGATCATCCGCGTAGAGCAGAAACTTAGCGAACGAAAAACAGGCACGAATATCATTAATAAACAGGACAAAGAGTAATGGACCAAGTATACTGCCTTGAGGGACACCCGAGCTGGCTATAAAAGATGATGATCTAACATTGTCAACCACAACCGAGCAGTTACGATTGGCCAGATATGAGGCAAACCAGTCTAATATGGCTGAATGAAAACCGATACATGACAATTTTCTTAATAGTATGGAGTGGGAAACCCTATCAAACGCCTTAGAGAAATCCGTGTAAACAGTATCAATCTGAAGACCAGATTGAAAGGCAGTTAAACAGTCTTCAGAAAATATTGCTAAATTAGTAGTTGTAGAGCGGTGTGGCATGAAACCATGTTGCTCTAGGCAGACAGAGTTTTTTACTGCAAATATAAGTTTGGAATGAACAATACATTCAAAGAGCTTTGACGTAGCAGAAAGCTTTGAGATAGGCCTGTAGTTACTAATGTCACTTTTATTTCCAGACTTGTAGACAGGGGTAATATAAGCCAATTTCCAATCATCGATGAATACACCTGAGGATAGCGATTTGTTGAATATTTTCAAAAGGGGATAGACCAGCGAGTCGCATTGCTTGAACAAGATAGACGATAAACCGTCAACATCTGTCTGCATAGACGTTTTTAGATTAGTAATACCAAGGCATACATCCTCAGTAGATAGTGTAAGTTCTCCTAAATCAATGGATTGGTCAATGTCGAAGTCATAATTACAACCTGGATCCTGGACGAAGTTTGATTGGAAAAACAAGGCAAATAAGTTTGCGGCTGATTGTAGCGAATTGGCAGTTCTATCACTATAGAAAAGTGACGTTGGGATCCCGGAGGAAGATGTTTTCGAGTTAACAAAACTCCAAAAAACTTTAGGGTTAGATTTAATGTTTATTTCAAACGACAATATGTAGTTTCTATGCAAAAACTTTTCAAGACAAGAGAATGTGTTGGAGAATTGTTTGTAAAGATTATAGTAGCTTAGGTTATTAGTCTTCTTGAATTTCCTGTAGTATTTGTTTCTTTTATTTCTTAGATTAGTTAACCTAGCATTGTGCCAGGGTATCTTATAGTGTCTATTTGATAATAGGGGAATACATGTTTTACATATATCAACCACTGTTGTTCTAAATGTTTCAAAGCATTTTTTGACATCGCTCTGGACAAATAGGCTATCCCAGTCGACCTCTTTAAGACGATTGTTCAGTTTCTGAAAATCACATGATTTAAAGTTAAATGATAGGTTTGTAGGTACAAAACTTAAATCGCTAAATTGATAAAATTCAATTTCAATTGTTAAAGGTAAATGATATGCACATGGCTTTTTTAGGGGAATATTGCACTCATATACCGAGAATTTTACATTTTTACTTAAAAATATTAAATCCAAAGTTCGGCCAAGAGTGTTTCGGAAGGAATTGATTTGCACAAGATCTAAATTCAAAAAGTTATCGACAAGGTAAACTTCATTATTACTACTAGCATCACAGGCAATAAGGTTAAACTCAGATATCGTGGAAGACCATGTGAGATTACAGAGATTGTAGTCTCCCAAGACACATAGATGATCATCCCTCGTCTTTCCGGTAGAAAGGGACATGATGTTGTCGACATGCGCGACATACAAGCTGTGGGCGCTGTTAGGTGGAATGTAGGAAGCACATAAGATAAGAGAATCTGATCTATTATCGATTCGGACACAGATTTGATCTAGGATCGCACTGTCATTTTTAAGTGGGATGAGAGACGCGTGGTATTTACATTGCACTGCAATTAAAACTCCCCCACCTCTGCTGTGACCTGTGAGAATACCACATCTGTCTTTGCGGAAAACATTATAGAGCTTAGAATCGAAAAATTCTTCATTAAAGAAGTTTTCATTGAGCCACGTCTCGATAAGTACAAAAACATCGTAATCTAAATAAGAACTAAATAACCGGAGCGAGTGAGACTTGGTTCT
Organism: Urophora cardui; assembly: GCA_960531455.1. NCBI lineage: Eukaryota > Metazoa > Arthropoda > Insecta > Diptera > Tephritidae > Urophora > Urophora cardui. The sequence goes on along the minus strand of OY482675.1, from coordinate 23,120,370 downwards.
AAGCCCAGACACATTATGAAAGTAAATCCTCAAGGGGCCACATACTCTTCCATGTGAGGTGTCCTCCGGGTGGTGGCCCGGTGGGTTGGCGGTTTTTTGGAAGATTAAGGAACGGACTGACGATAACATTATTCGGCCAAATTTCAGGGACAAGAAGTTTCGAGTATAGGCTAACGTGAACACCAAGTTTAAAGTTCACACTTTTAAGATCTTCAAGTTTGGCATTCCTTTTAACTAAACTCTTACAGAAAATACGGTTTGATTCTATGCCTATGCGTTTGGAAACGTATTGTTTGAGTGCGTCAGCCGTAACAGACACCGGGAAAGCGGAGAGATGAAGCCATTTAAGGCGCGAAGCAGCCTGTAATTCCGTGTTCTTGGCCGAACCGACAAACAGTGGATTATTTTTTACTTTAGCATTACCCTGAACTGTGAATACAACTTGTATTTTATATAATTTGTATTGATTTCAAATCTGTATACTAATTGTGTTTCCTATTCTGAACGATAATATTGCATTATTACATGGAAGCATTATAAAGATGTTATATTTTTCATGTGATTAATGAATTAAGAGCAGAAAATGTTGCCCCGTAGTCGGACCAGTTTTACATTTTGTCAATAGAGCAAATAGCTCTGAAAAAATGTGCGGAATCTGTGTGGAATTGAACAAACAATATTTGCCAGAAGAGAAGGCCATTAGTTAATGTAAGGTTTAATATTTTTGATTTTTTTTTGTAATAATAAAATTTGTTGTAAGGAAACGTATTTTTTATATCTTTAGAATTCTTGTGGTAAAATTCATTTGATAACTTCTATTTCCTGATTTTTCTCTCAAGAGGGTTTTTGGAAATCTCTCCCCTTCAAAGTAAATAATAGAAGAAAATGCAAACACTATTCAAAAAATTTAATTATCAAAAATCAGGGAACATTTTTAAGTAGACTTAAGAGTTGCATACTACTATACTAAAATTAAATGTGCTATGCAGCTGCATACTCGAAACACTTCTCAAAATTTGTGTCCCTGGTCCTTAAATTTTTTCGCGAGTTGAATTAATTTTCAGATTTTTTCAGCAAGCCTGGAAATATTAGTTTAAAAGTAGTGTGTCATTAAATTGTACAAATATTTATTAGAAATTATCAAATGATCACAAGCCTCTTCTTAATATCTTAGAAGTACCAACTGTACAGGGAAATTATTTGTTCACCAAATGTACAAATGCCATTTTTCTTTGTTGGTTGTATTTTTTAATGTAACTCTTAAGTATAAATAAATAATACGCATGAATTAACGTTCCTGCGAGTATTTTATTTTGTTGCTAATAAAATAATTTTTGTTATAAATAAATAATGGCATTAATTTTCAACCCAAAATGTCGGAAATGGAGGATTAATGTCCAAATGCCGGGATCCCGGGATTATAAGAATAAATCTTGAAAATGACGGGATCGCGAAAATTGGAATCCATAGTATGTATGCAACCACCATATTTACATTCTGTTCGTGTAGGCACTAACATTCTAGCAAAACAAAATATGTATGTAAAAATGTAAGTACATATCAGCGTTGCCACTTTGGTTACTTTTTACCAAAATTGGTTAAATTTTTTCGTTTGGTTACGTGGTTACGTTCGGCCGATTTTGGTTACATTGAAGGTTCAGGTATTGATTTTACACCGTGATTTAATAGCTTTTTTCAGTAGAAAAATTACAATGTTATAAGAGATTCAGTGAACAAATCTATATTTATTTCAATACGATAGTACTATCGATAGTACTATCCATGGTTTATTTTTTTAAGACTATCGAACACTATCAATAGTTTTTTTAAAACTATCAAAAACTATCGATGGTGGGACTATCGATAGTTTCCCACCTCTAAAATCCTGTTTGATAGCAAATCAAAGTAAATGTGAATGCATGTACATATGTACATTAAGGTGGAGTGAAAACATATGAAGATATTGATCATAAGGAGGGTAAAAGGGGAGTTGACTCCCGCAGGCGGGTATTACTTTTCATATATAAAATGTATATTAAATAAAAGGGAATCAAAATACCTATCGAATGGTATAAAAATATTCGAAATCGGTTCAGTAGTTTTTGAGTAATTGCAATTTAAAAAATGCATAATATGAACTTTGACCTTTAATAACTTTTGTTGTCGTTTCAAAAAAAAAAAAAACACTTTAATACTCAGCTTAGCCATGTTTATCAATCCTCATACTTCGTGATTTTATAATTTTCAAAATTTCATATTTGTACCAGATCGTGCTTATTGCTTTCAACTTTGCGGGGCTGGGGGCAGTTCAAAACGTCATCCTATCGCCATAAAATTTTGTGGGGTTCATTAACTCGTATAAAGGCAACTTTTCATTACTGTTAGATACATTCAAAAAAAAAAAAAAAAAAAAATCTCCATATGTTTTCACTCCACCTTACACATTTACTTTGGTTTGCTATCAAACAGGATATTAGAGGTGGGAAACTATCGATAGTCCCACCATCGATAGTTTTTGATAGTTTTAAAAAAACTATTGATAGTGTTCGATAGTCTTAAAAAAATAAACCATTGATAGTACTATCGTATTGAAATAAATATAGATTTGTTCACTGAATCTCTTATAACATTGTAATTTTTCTCTGAAAAAGCTATTAAATCACAGTGTAAAATCAGGATGATATTTAACATTTCGTTAAAATAATGAAAAAAAGATGAATGCCGGAAAAAAATTAATAAAAAATTACATAAAAAATTTTTTGGTTCGCCATAACTCCGTCACTTTAACGTCGATTTTAATTATTTTTGCTTTGGTGGTAATGATATTTCATCCTCTGCAAACGAAACATAAAAACTGGTAATAGTGAAGATATTGACAGACTTGTAAGCGTATTTTTTTTCTTAGCTCAAAAACTGAAACTTCAAAATATTTCGAAAACTGTTTCTTTCAAAAAATCTACAAAACTGGAACCGCCTTTTATTCAGTCTGCAAATGTATAAATCAAAACATTTTGTAAATATGTACACAGTAAATTCTTACAACTTTCAATAGCTGGTACTCTGAATGTGCAATATGGAGGTGTGTAAAAGTTGTAAAACTATCGATAGTACACATTTCCATCGATAGTTTTTAATAGTTTTGAAAAAACCATCGATGGTCTTCGATAGTCTGAAAAAAAAATATCGATACTATCGATAGTGCCATCGATAGTCCCCCAACTCTAGTCCACAGAAAATAAAAATAACCAGTAACTATCTAGGTATATGCTTCATTTTATATTTTATTAATAAAATTCTATGGGGTTACAACCCATTCATATTCTGCCAATTTTAAGGGGAAGTCAAATTTAAAATGACAATCAAAACAATTGTCAAATGTGGCAATATGTGGTCTTCCACCCTCAAATTGTCTCACAGTGTAATCGAAAGTCACAGCATCGTGTGGCAGGGTTTACTAGTAATAATTATTTAAAGATGGATATTTTCCCGATAATACGCACGACCTTTTCCAGTTTTCATAAAACAACCTTCCAAATGATGTGTGGGTATAATTGTGTATGTGCACTCTAGTAGGTATTTATTTATTTTTTTTTTTTTTCGGATATAGTTTTTATTGTATCATTCTTGGAGAATATGACAATTTTTATAAAATCTTAACCTAGTATACAATGACGTTATTGGTTGCCACTGCTTCAAATAACATTTGGATGAAAAGCAATTTTATTTGACATAAAATAAATACTTATGAATACATTTATTATGCGTATGGGAATATTTTTGTTTTTCTTAGAGTATGTTCGTATGTATGCATGTATGTAATTTTATTTCATATTCGTTCATTATGTTATTAATTTTCATTATTTATGAATTTTGCCGTCGGAATGGAATGGAATTCCAAGCAGCTGATTGTATAGTATTAAAAGTTCGTACGGCCTGACAGGACAGGCTTATCGATAACACAATCATGTGTTGCTTTATGAAGTGCTGTTGCAGTTTCGTATTGGAAGGAATTCCAATAAGCTGCGTGTATAAACTTAGGAAATTTTACGGCCTAATGGGATAGGCTCGTCCGGAACACAATTATACATACAGTGCCTCACAAAAGTATTCGGAAATACATATCCTCGCTTTTAAAAAACAAGTATCATCTTCAATTTTCTTCGGTTATGGCGGATTTTAGGGTATCCTTTGAAGTAATGTTGTGTTTCCTAATGACACGCTCCAAATCTGCCCACAAATGCTCTATCGGATTAAGATCCGGGGACTGAGGTGGCGTTTCCAAAATATTTGGTGTATTATACAATATCCAAAGCTTAGTATTGTGAGCTGAGTTCTTTGGGTCGTTATCTTGCTGAAAGATATAACGACCCGATAGCCCAAGTTTGGCAGCGCTAGCACTCAAATTATCCTTTAGTATTTGAATATATAGCCTGTGATCCATTCTATCAGTAATAAATTGCATTTTCCCGACACCATTTGCACTCATACAGCCCCATAGCATGACATTTCCACCTCCATGTTTAACCGAGCATATTGTATTTTACGGTCCATTTCGGTATTCGCTTTTCGCCACACTTTATTACCACAATCTGGTCCGAAAATATTAAACTTAGTCTCGTCACCAAATATTACTTTAGACCAAAACTCATTATCGTGATTTATGTACTTTTTTGCGAACTCCAAACGCTTTAGTCTATTTTTTTCACTTATGAGCGGCTTAATGCGTGGAGTTCGACCATTATATCCAGCAGATCTAAGCGTCCTTCGTACAGTTTCTTCACTAACGCTTATTCCATTGAACTCAGCAAGGTTCCTATTAATTTCTGGTGCAGATGTGCGGGGCTGTTCCTTTATTTTTCTAATAATAACTGCCTTATCTCGGGATTTCAATTTTTCAGGCCTTCCAGATCGTTGTCCTAAGTTCAAGGAATTCCTTTGCTGAATGCTGTGGATGGTGGAAATGCTTCTTTTTGTGGCACATGCTATCCTTTTCAGTGTTTTTCCTTCATTACGTAGGTTAAATATTATTTTTCTTTCTTCCAAGGTCGTTTCTTTCGACTTTCGGCCCATATTTAGTGAAAAATTCGATCTTTTAATTTTAGAAAACTTAAAACCACCGAAATCAACAAATATTAAACACAGAATGAGTGTAATATTCTGCCAACAGCGATGCGCTTCTGTATACATAACGGTGCCTTTACAATCCCGTTAACATTTTTAATTCCGAATACTTATGTGATGCACTGAATGTTATAAATGTGTATTAGTAAATGTTGTTGTAGCTTCTGAATGGAAGGAATTTCAGTAAGCTGCTTTTTGTAATTTAGAGGTTTTATGGCCTAATAGGATAGGCTCTTCGAAGTTTTAATTTTAGTGGCTCTAGCCTTGGTCACAATTTAGCTGGATATCCTTTCTCTTTAAATGCCTGGGGTATCTCTGTTCTAACAGACTTTTAGCCAGTATGTTTGGATGATTGCCTAGTCTTGTGGCGTAGTTAGTTTGTATATTTCTTACTTCTTCAACAACTGTGTTAATCTTTAGATCCCTGTGTATAGCGGAATTTTTTACGTACCAAGGCGCCCGGCATATTGTTCTTAATATCTTAGATTGTAGATGGTTATATCACCATATTAAATAAAAGTATTTTGTTGTCTAGGCTTAATTTAGATTTTGGACCAATGATCCATTGTAAATTGCTTATTTTCAGCTTTGCTTGCATTATCTTATTATCAATATGATATTTCCAAGTAAGCCTTCTGTCTAAGGTAATACCAAGGTAGGTGAGGTAATATTTTTGGGTTTCTATTTTACCATTAATTGAGACAGCGGGGCAGGTATCTTTTTTTAGAGTAAAAGTGACTTGTACACACTTAGATTCATTGACTTTAATTCTCCAGTCTGAAAGCCATTGTTCTACAATTCTTAGATGGCTTTGCAACCGTCTGGCAGCCGTTGAGGGATTTGAGTGCACACTAAGTATTGCTGTGTCATCCGCAAATGTTGAAATAACGAGATTTTCATTAGTGGCCAAGTCACTTGTGAATATTAAATATAGAATGGGTCCCAAAACACTACCTTGTGGAACTCCGGCGAAGATTGGATAGCTTTCAGTGGTATAACTTTTTTGCCTTACTCGAAACTTTCTTCCCGTCAGAAAGTTCTCTAAAATAAGCCATATATTGTACGGAAGTGTACGTCTTATTTTAAATATTAGTCCCTCTAGCCATACCTTGTCTAAAGCTTGTGCTACGTCTAAGAACAGTGCAGTGCAATACTTTTTTGTTTCAAAAGCCGACCGTATTTGAGTTACTATTCTATGCACTTGCTCTATCGTACCATGTTTTTCCCTAAACCCGAATTGGTGACTTGGTATAGTCCCGTGTGTGTCTAGGATGGGCTGCATTTTTTTCAGCAACAACTTTTCAAATAGTTTGGAGAATATTGAAATTAAGCTAATTGGCCTGTAAGAGTTTAACAGGGTTGGGTTTTTGCCTGGTTTTGGAATCATAATGATTTCGGAAAGTTTCCAAGATTCAGGAAAGTAGGGAGTTGTTTTACCATTTCACCGGTTATTCTGTAGTGTCCGGGTGCCTTATTATTCTGGATGTCGTTACAGATAACATTATTCAGGTCATTTATGTTGAATTGGAGAGACTGTTGGTAAGCGAAGGGTATGTTCTGGGAGGAAGTTGCTCCCTGGATTAGGAGTAAATACCCTCGAAAGGTGGGCTGCAAATGCGGTTCCTTTTTCCTGGTCACTTCGAGCAAAGTCACCGTTTTCGATTCGTACTGGAGGGTCCTGCAAAACTGGCCTTTTGAAATTTTTCAGTGACCGCCACAATGAGTAGTCTGTAGAAGATGTAGCTGTCAAGGACTTAATTCTGTTTTGGAAATCTGCTTCTTTTTTATCCTGCAATAGCATCTGAAGCTCTTTCGTGCATTTTTTCAGTTCGTATTTCAAAGTTGGAGAGCGTAACCTCTGCCAGTCTTTCCTAATTTGCTTTTTCTTGCGAATGAGATCGGTGATATCGTTTCCTTTGAAATAATTAGAGACACTCCTCTGGGTAGTGTTAGGCTGTGGGTTCGTCGACACTTTTGCTGCTACTTGAAGGTCATTTGTGAAGTCAGTACTGATAAATTTTTTGTACTTAAGCCAGTTTGTAAATTTATTGGTTAAGCTCGAATTCAATTCGTTGAAAGATGGGATTATAACAATAGTGGTAACACAAGGAGAATGATCAGATGATAGATCGAAAGCCGATTTTATCTTAATTAATTCTCTTTCGATTCCACGAGTTACACCAAAATCTATTAGGTCGGGAGTTTTGCTTCTATCAGTAGGCCAATATGTTGGCTGACCAGTATGTATGTTTAGCGTTATAATCACTCGCTGCAAGAAACCGTGGGCCCAACTTCGTAAAGAATTCAGAAAATTGGGATTCTGTTATATTGAAACCCCACCCACCCACCAGAGCTATCTTCTACGTGCACTGATGTTGAGTGTATATAGTTCCTGCAATATTTTCCCAGTAGATGATGCTTAATCCGTTTTCTAATAAGTATTCCGGTTCCACCTCTAGCTTTACCTTCGGGGTGCTTGGTGTCGTAGAACGCAAAGCCGTCAATACTAAAATTATTAAAGGCCGTCAAATGAGTTTCAGAGATTAGCATTATGTCTATCTGCTGTGTTTCTAGAAATATTTGGAGTTCGTTCCGGTGTTGGCTTAGGCCGTTATCATTCCAAAAACCTATATTGAGTGAATTCATGGTCTTGTTAAGATTGTTTGTAATAGGAGGTTTTGGTTTCTAATTAATTCTTGCATCATATTTTGCATTGATTTCATGTGATCTTGCATCATTTGCACAAAACTGTTTAAAGTTTTTTCCAAGTTTGTAGATGGAGTGGGAGTCTCCTGCGGGTCAGGCTCCGCTATACCTTTGACGGCTTGGGAATATGTCCTGAAATGGTTCTGACGAGCATTATTATTGACCGCATTTGGAACATTTTGGGGTTTTGGAACTAGTTGGGGCTTTGGAGTCAAGGCGGCGCTAGTGGTTTTCTTAGTACCCTTTTCCTTTAAGGAAGTATACACCGAGCAGCCGGGCCCACCCGTTTGTGTGGTTCTTCCACCGAGATACGACGGTGCAGAAGGTACCGTAGGTTTTATATGGGATGTACATCTCCCTTCTTTAAGAGTTGGAACTCGGGTTCTATTTTTACTCGAACCATTGGCTGTGGTATGTTTGATTCATTTTTTATATTGTGTACATATCTTTTAAAGCATTCTCAATTTCAATAGGATTCACGGAACTTTCAATTCCTTTCAACACAACTGACAAGCCGCGGCTACTCTTTAATTGGAATGTATAAAATGACCTTTTGCTATTTTCAAAATAGAGTTACTTTTCGGAAGTATTCCTCGCTGTAAGTTTGGATTTTCATTTCCCTTTTTAAGAGGTACAATATGGAAGTTCTTTTCCCCTATTAATGCTACCAATTTATTTACAAGTATACCAGAACTTGGTTCCCTCAGATAAATTGGTGGAGGCTTGGATTTTTTTGCGGTACTTCGGGAGTCTTCTCTTCATTTTGGGCAAGGAGACTAAATTTGTTGTTGGTCAGTGCTACATCTTTAGATGGTTCTTTCACCATGGAATTTTTTAAAACCTTATTGGGCTTATCACTTTTCTCCGGGGACCGCCTTCTTTTTACTAAGATATTGCGGTCCATTCCGGTCTGAACCTTTCCGCCCACTTTCTGCATTTCACTGCTCGCAGCTGTGGATTGATTTATATTCCCTGAGCGTTGAATTGGGGGAAATTGTGCAATATTGCCTGGGATGGCTGGAGAACAAGATCGTGCTCTTTGATCACTCGTGTTATCTTTAGAGATCTTTAGGTTGTTTTCATTTGAATTGTACCTCAATGTGAAGTACGCATTATTCTTCAATGTGCTATTGGTAGAGTGAGTGCCTGGAGCACTCATTTAAGAATTTTTTTTTGTTTATTTCTGTTTTTTATACTCAGCTGTACTAGTAAACAGAGTATTATAATTTTGATTTCATAACGGTGGATTGTAACATAATGAAATAATCGAGATAGATATAGACTTATATATATCAAAATGATCAGGGTGAAAAGAGAAATCGATTGAGCCATGTCCGTCCGTCCGTCCGTCCGTCCGTACGCAGGATAACTCGCGTAAAAATTGAGATATTTTGATGAAATTTGAAATGAAAGTTGGTATCGAGACTGGGACGGTTGGTATTGAAAATGGGCGAAATCGGACCATGACCACGCCCACTTTTCCTATATAGAAAAAATCGGAAATTTGGTATCTCAGCCACTAATATAGCTAGAGTGATAAAATTTTACCCACGTATTGAGCTCAGGCCCTTATGAAGAAATTTGATGAAGTTTTGGAAAATGGGCGGTGCCACGCCCACTTATTAAGGGTCAAACATTGAAAGTTTTATATGTCATAACTCAGAAACCGTTGAAGATATATCGATGAAATTTGGTATGCGTAATTTGCTTACCTGTACAAATGTTTTGGCGAAAAATTATCAAAATCGGTTGACGGCCACGCCCACTTTTATATATGGGAACTATAAAGGGGCCTAATAAAAACATTTTAAGCGATATCTCTGTCAAATATAAAGATCTATCACTGAAATTTTGTGGCAGGAGTCCAACTACGGACATAAAACAAAAAGTACAAAAATTTTGGAAAATGGGCGGTGCCACGCCCACTTATTAAGGGGCAAATATTGAAAGTTTTATATGTCATAACTCAGAAACCGTTGAAGATATATCGATGAAATTTGGTATCCGTAATTTGCTTACTTAGACAAATGTTTTGACGAAAAATTATCAAAATCGGTGGACGGCCACGCCCACTTTTATATATGGGTATTATAAAGTGACCTAATAAAACTATTTTAAGCGATATCTCTGTCAAATATAAAGATCTATCACTGAAATTTTGTGGCAGGAGTCCAACGACGGACATAAAACAAAAAGTACAAAAATTTTGGAAAATGGGCGGTGCCACGCCCACTTATTAAGGGGCAAACATTGAAAGTTTTATATGTCATAACTCAGAAACCGTTGAAGATATATCGATGAAATTTGATATGCGTAATTTTCTTACTTAGACAAATGTTTTGGCGAAAAATTATCAAAATCGGTTGACGGCCACGCCCACTTTTATATATGGGAACTATAAAGGGGCCTAATAAAAACATTTTAAGCGATATCTCTGTCAAATATAAAGATCTATCACTGAAATTTTGTGGCAGGAGTCCAACTAGGGACATAAAACAAAAAATATAAAAAGTTTGGAAAATGGGCGGTGCCACGCCCACTTATTAAGGGGCAAATATTCAAAGTTTTATAAGCCATAAGCCGAGATTGTCAATGCGATAAAGATTGTCAGTGCGATAAAACTGGTTACATACAAGTCAACACAAATAAGCTTGTGCATAACACAGTGAACGCCGACAAGAGCAGAGAGCAAAGCCGATGAGTGCGAGAAAAACAGTTTCAAAGCGTTTTGCGCGCTTGTTTGCATTGTTGATGTTTACTTTTTAGCGTGAAATCGTGATTTTAATGGTTTTTTTAAAGAAATTTAGCTGGATATTTTCTTAAATCATTATATAAATGTTGAAATTCACCAAATTGTTATGGCTCTGTCAAATATAAAGATCTTTCACTGAAATTTTGTGACATGAGTTCTACAATAGACCGGAAACAAAAAATAAAAAAGTTTGGAAAATGGGCGTGGCACCGCCTCTTTTTATACAAAGGAATCTACGAGCCTATTACTCGACAAATAACTGAGATATTATGACGAAACTTGGTTTATACTCTTTTATAACATGTGTTAATAGACACGCAAAAATGTATTGAAATCGGTTTAAGACCACGCCTATTTTTTAACAAAGATATTTCTGGAACACCCTTTTGGAATTTGTAACGTGAAGTCTTTGTAACTAAAAGTCATAGAGGGATGCAATTTTGCACTAACAATAATATTTATATGCTTATTTGGATGATTGATACAAATTTTGAAAATGGGCGTGGCTGCGCCCTGTTTATGCAGCACTCGTGTCATATAAAATACACCCTATATCGAACAAACGCAAACAAACAATGAAAGCATACAGCTGAGTATCTAATGTTCGATTCCACTCGAACTTAGGCTTCCTTACTTGTTTTAATTTAATTTTATTTTATTTTAATTTACTTTATTTTAATTTATTTTATTTTCTTTTATCTTATTTTATTCGGTTCTATTTTGTTTTATTTTATATGATTTTATATTATCTTACTTTATTTATTTATTTTATTTTTTCTTATGACCACTCGGTTTTTTTTTATATTTTACGATACTGCAGATCCCTGGACGGTGCGGAACTTTGGTTAGTGCAGCGCCATCTATCAGTCAGTTGTAGCTACTGAAGATTGGTTGGCAAGGCTGTTCGGAATGTTGCCAATTGCCCACCTGAACAGGTATTTATTAAAGACAATATTTTTATATAAAGTACTCTTCATAAACGTAGAACACATACATATGTATGCATGTGTAACAAAGGTTTTGTATGGGATCTTTATTATAAAATATGTACTGCAAATTTCTTTTTTAAAGGTGATGGCACCCATAGACGACATTCAAATTGATTGCACAATGACCTTCAAAAATGCACAATTTTTTGGACAAATTTGGCACAATTTGAAATTTCCATGTTCCATCCCTGGTAGCAGCCGATCCTTTTGTTCAAACAACAGAAAATATGTATATTTACATTTTAACAAAAATATATCACATCATTTACATTTAAAAAAAAATTCACTTTTTGGACTCCAAGAGAGGCTTCATCATAACCATTTTCTCCACATGCCGCTTTTGCTTCAGCTACTCCAACACGTTGGGTTTTTCTAAATCCAAGGACATTATGCATTGCATATTTTTTTCTTCGTACATGAACAAACTCGTCCTTCCTTGTAATATACGCAGATAGGAACGCCCTAGTCTATTTATTTATTTATTTATTTATTTATTCAGCAATCTACCAGGCTCAGCCCTCACAGATTCATCATACAATGCTCTTACATTGATATATAGTCTCCCCCATTGTCGCAATTCTCTTATCCCTAAAAATTTTATCTATTTTAGTATCATTCAAATAACTTCGTACACATAAAAGCTTTTTTACTTACATCTTCTTTAAATTGTTTTCCTTTGTTTATTTTTTCGTTGTGCAGCCTTAATTTTCACTCTTTAATTTGTTTCTCTTGTAATAGTTATGTTCGGTAAGAAAATAATTTGTACAATTTCAACAAATTTTTTCTGAAATTTTGTCGAATCGTGTTCGGCATTGCACGAAACATGCAAGGACAAATCGCATTTTTACATTTGGTTTGCAGAGAAATTACAAGTTTTTACGGAGTCTTTTTGACTTAGTAAAGACTGGAAAGCGTACCGAACAGAACTAATGAGTGTATACATCCCCATAATAATTTTTCTTAATTCTCAATTTGAGATGCATTTAAGAACTAACTTTATTCTCAAACCTCAAAAGTTAGTTATCAAATGCACTTCAAATTTCCCTTGATAGCGTTCTCAAACAAAAAGGCACATTTTTCTTAAACTTTAGTGAGATTTTTGAGAAACTCTTTACTACCAAATTGAGAATAAGGTTTACTCAAACGGTTGAGATTTTTTGGCCTGATGTGTATTCGGATATGTCTGTCAATGCTGCCAAGTGAAAAGGGTTAGTTGTCACAAAATCTATCACAATTTATAGAGATCGGAAGTTGATCCAGAAGAATACCAGGATTACAAAATTGTTGTTGCATTTGCTTGGAAAATTTTTATCTCGATCTGGATCACTGCCATGGGAACTCAGCTATTGTTATCAAATGGATTAGTTCTTTACAGTTTCAGTGCAAGCGTTTCTTTCTTTTATCATAGCCATCGTTTCAATTTCGTTGGCCAGGGTTGTTTTTGATGAAAATCGTTGCTTTGACAATGTCCACATCATTCCTTCAACTAACGCAACTTCTCGGACTGTTTCGGACTATTTCATTCTTTTTTATTACTTCAACGGACGCGCTTAGTATGGTTTACATATTAGTGCCGCCAAGTCGATTCATATTGACAGTGTGACGTCCATTAATAACCCGCTTGTTAAAAATTGACGAGTTTTAGCCGTTGCACCGTAAACTACCCTTTTTTTGTCTAGCTTAACGGGCCGTATTCTGCACTTATGCCCCGAGAAGGATTTTAAAAAAAGACTGCAGAATGTAATCTCTGAGATGCATTATTTCAGCTTTTTCGAAACTAATGGGTCGGCTTTCCAATAATGCCATACGCCCCCAAAAAAATGACTTTTACTGGATGGTAGGGGAGGGGAAGTAGGTTCTGAATTTGTTAAATTTAGGCGCCGGACGTACCTGGTTTTCCCGGAATTTGTTAAAGTTGTTAAATTTTACCAATTTACACACACAACTGACATATCTACAAGTGTTTGTACAATTTTGCGAGTTGAAATGGCCGCAAAAGTACTGTAGACCGGGCCATAGATATTACGCTGAAGGGTGTACTACGCAGACGGACATCACCGTGGCGGTAGCCACGGTTGGTGCACACGTCCGGACGGATAGCGTAGCCCAGGGTTATTCCTTATAAGCGCGGCCGAAGGCCGCCTACGCAGGAAGGTGTTCTGCGCAAAAGCACTGTTTTTTCTTTATCTATCCAATTTATATGGAGAGTTACTACTCTTTAACCAAACATTTCTCGAAAACGAGGTACGTCCGGCGTCTACATTTTACGGATTCAGAACACCCTTCCCCTCCCCTACCGACCGGTAGAAGTCGTTTTTTTGGGGACGTGCGGCATTATTGGAAAATTTCCCCAAACTAATTTTTTCAAATACACTTATAGGCGAATTCTGTAACTCCGTCTCATCTCAAGTCACTAAATTTGAAATTTGAGACATGAGACATTTTTAGTGACTTGAGCCGATTTTGGTATTCAGCAACCGGCAGTGACTAAAAATTTCACCAAAGATTGTGGTGCAAATGTACTGAGACTGTTTGAGATAACAAAATAATTTAACGAATACTCACTAATCGATTACATACGAAAATGGATTTTGGAAATGAATTTATGAGCAATATATTGCATTAAAAAAATAAAGCGTATCATTTTTAACGAATACTCACTAATCGATTACATACGAAAATGGATTTTGGAAATGAATTTATGAGCAATATATTGCATTAAAAAAATAAAGCGTATCATTTCTACTTATAACTTATAAAAATAGTGGCTCACATTTCCTTCTGTCTACCAAAAGCTATATCTTCAAAAGTATTACACATCTATTCCGGTTTACGATCCACTTTCATCGGAGGTGAATCGGATTAAATGGCATTCTGCAATTCGATTGACGTCCGATGAACGTCAGATTTTTTCGAAGTTCGTAAATCGGCATTCTGGTTCACGATGGATCGGATTTTTGACAGTTTATCGGAGCGATTCTTTCCGTCAGCTTTTGTGTGTCGGAGGCAATAGAAATTTTGATTATTTTTGGAAATATTACCAATTTAATGTCATTAAACTATGATGAACAAAAGGAATCTGCTTTAGTACAATAGACTGAATAGAGGGAAATAAGTACAAGGAGTTTCAACGTATTGAACTTTTATTAATAATAAAATTTATTATCCTTTTTAGCAATATTTATATATTATTGTTTAATAAAAGCTTCTGAAAATAATTTTAATTGTGAATTATTACTACGATCATGTAATATGAGTGGGTAGCGCAACTCGGGCATAATTTCTGTGCCAAGATGTACTCCTTTAAGCATTTTTGCCTGACTGTGTCTTTTTAAAGATTTAAAATATCGCCTTGCAACATGATTTACAAACATTTGCACGAGAAACTAACAAATCGAAGAAACGTGCTCACTTTCTATATCCGTTCATGCTCAACGCGTCCTGGCGAGTCACAAAATTCCTGCTACACGATATGTACATATTCATGATTTGGTTGATCGCAACCTGGATCTCAAATTTGCTTTTATGTTTTGCGATCCATAAAAACTTGTTGATATGCGACCAGTGTGGAGCGTCATCCATGGATTGCATCAGTATAACATATTACCATAAATAGTGTAAAACAAACCAACTCCAAGAGGTTTTCGCATGAAACTTTGTTGGAATAAGCTGTAAATGTTATTTTCACTAAAGTTGGCATTTTCATTGCCCTTGAGTTCATGGAGTCCAGTTTTTTTCATTATTTTTAAATTACTAATAGTTAAAGTGGGATTCGCAATAATGTACCACTGGTGTTAAGGGAAAATTTGTATATAATGAACCACGATCCTATCGCAGATCATAAAAAAGTCGCTCCCGCGGACGATTATAGCGCAAGAGATATGCTCCTTGTTAAAGCAATGTGTGTGTAGAAGACTTCTTTGTGTCACCGGCCTTTGGGCGCGCTTTAAAAAAACCTCAGCCGGCAGAATTCTACTTTTGGAGAACTTTAATATTATAATTTAATAATAGTTGAAAGCGTTAAAGGTAGATGAATTATCATCCAAAGAATATTTCCTGAAAGTTTCACTGAAAAATTCGCAGTAGTTTGTAAATAAATTAAATTGGTTCATTCTATCCAAGCTTAGCCGGTGTTAATTTCAGAATTACAAGGTATTATCGCATGAAACTTGGTGACAGTATTCTATAAATGCCGTTTTCATATATGTTGGCACTTTTTTTTATAAGAGAAAGCAATATTTTAAAAAATTGAATTAAAATTAATGTCCAAATTCCTTTGTTCTTCCATTTATTTTTCCACTAAATAAGCTGCTGAAGCAATGGAATCCATTTTTTAACCATTTAATATATTCTTTCTGAAAATTTAATCTAAAACTTACTGAAAATATAAATTTGCTGTCAAAAATACAAATGTGCTGTCAAATAATACATATTATTTCGCATAAACGCTATCTAACACTGATTCGAACATAGTTTAACACTTAACAACACTTATGTTCGAAACGTCGTAAACCAGAATACCAATTTTCGTTTTGTCGTAGCAGCCGGCGTCGCCGCGATCGGAGTTCCGAGGGATTGTAGAATAGCTGTGTTAATGTTTTTCAAATGAATGTTTCAGGGGATGTTAGGCGGGACTTTTTTTTATCTAAATTTATTACCTTCATAATTATTTTACTATTATTAATAATTGCAAATTGTTGTTAAATAAACTAACACCATTATCACCAATTTCTAAATTAAACACACACCTAATCCTTACTATAATTTCACACGTAGCTTTATTAAGCTGTTCGAAGCACTTTCACACACTTTTTATTGATTTTATTTGCAGAATTTTACATTTTAATTGTTCGACCAACTGCTTTTGTACCTTTTCAATAATAATAGCCCTGTTTTTTTTCAAGCGCATATACATCTGCGCTTAAATTTTGTATGGACAACTAAGCGCGGACAGAGATGTGCGCTTAAAAATCCATACAAAATTTAAGCGCAGATGTATATGCGCTTGAAAAAAAACAGGGCTAATAATGGCCACCAACATATAATGGTGATGCCACACCTACCAAAAGGTAAGTCACATGATAAGGTCGCATGCACAGTGCGCGATTCGGAGCCAATGAAATGATTAAATAAAGGCGAAGGCCGCCTACGCTGAAGGGTGTACTACGCAGAAGGACATCACCGTGGCGGTAGCACACGTCCGGACGGATGGCGTAGCCCAGGGTTATTTTTTATAAGCGCGGCCGAAGGCCGCCAACGCAGAAAAATTCAATACGCCCAACTCGTTTACCACTGTGACGACGGCCTTATGAAATAGTCGACTGCGTGTGGCAACTCCGGTGTTTCTATTTCATTGTTTCGCAGAGAAAATGAGGTAAAATATGACTTTTTTTGAAACTTTACCTACAAATTACTTAAAAACTAAACATCTCCGGAAGCCAAGACTTTTACATTTAGAATCAGGAGGATCTCCTCTACAACGCCCAATAACTCTTTTTTTCCAACGCGTGGTAGACGGTTGGAAAATTTTCCCAAAAATTTTAAGTAAGCAATATTCTGTTACTGCTTACTTTACTGAATTACAATTTTACTTCAGTATGCCCATCTATGCCTCCGACACACAAAAGCTGAGGTAAAGAAGAATCGCTCCGATAAACTGTCAAAAATCCGATCCATCGTGAACCAGAATGCCGATTTCCGAACTTCGAAAAAATCTGATGTTCATCGGACGTCAATCGAATAACAGAATGCATTTGATCCAATTCACCTCCGATGAAAGTGGATCGTAAACCGGAATAGATGTGATTCTATTTTTGTAATAGTAGCTTTGTTTCTTTATACACTAATTAACGTTAATAAACACTAATTTTTAGATTTGACATATAATTTGTGTTTCTTTGGTTTCTCTCCAGTAAAAGAGAGCGAACTGAACGAAAATTGAGAGAGCACTGAACGAAACTGGTGAGAGCGGCAATGATAGTTCTACTAACTTTTTTACTGGACAAATTTCCACTAGCAAGACACTAGCAAGAAGAAGAAGAAATGTCAAATGTGGAAAAAGGAATTCAAATTTGTATTTGAAAATACAAAAGTAAATATATACGTAGTAAATCAAAGGTTCTTTTCTTTACTTTCCAGCAAAACATTAACTAACATTTCTTGCTAATCTCTTTTAACGAAATTTGGAGAGTAAAGTGACATTTGCTCTCAGTGAGAGATATTAGCAAAATAGATTAGGAAACCTGAATTAGCAAATGTTAGTGACATATCACCGTTTACACTTCGTAACCGCCCAAGTGAGACTTTCATAACCGCCCAACTCTCCGACTTCAGAGGTGAAAAGAACATTAGAAGGAAATATAGAGCTTCCCAAAGGCCAAAATCTGTGGTATAAATCCATAGAGCTGAACACTAGAAGTTAAAGTTTGGAAAATCTCAATATTGGCATAGGCGTTTATGAAAGTTTCACTTAAGCGGTTATGCAGTTTAAACGACGAAATGATTGTTTGGCGCATGAAAAAAGATAAAAGACGCCCGAAAATTTAAGAAAAAATAAAAAATTGAAATCATCATCAGAAAAGAAAAATATGGATTTTAATATATCCCTTTAAGTGTTCTATTGCCTTAGAAAAACCAATTTCGACTGACATATTCGCTCGAAAACGCTTTCAAGCAAGCTTCTGGAGATTCGAAAATTATGACGATAGCTCGGAACTACAATTTCAATGTACTGAAGTAAACAATTCCTGGTATTTCGATTGGTTAGAAACAAAAAATGCATTCGCCGTTCGGAGCCGGCATATATATAGTACTCCTATATTCGTAATACCTACGAGTTCCATCAGCCAACATTACAGTACAGACATATAAAAAAAGAAAGAGAAAACCGAGCAATCAAATTTAAAAAATTACATATGAATTCAAAATAAACCGCAGTGACGGCACATAAAAAAAAATTATAGGGAATTTACATATTTATTAATTGATTCTCATATTAAAAAATTAAAAAATGTCGAAGCGGTGCTATATTTGTGATAATGAAAGGGATAAAATAAATAAAATAGCTTTACATACGTATTTCGTTTTGAGTGCATTATTGGTTATATAAATATATATATACATATGTAAATATATTTCCAAAAGACGAAACCATTTGCAAACAATGGATGCATGCGTGCGGTCTGATGCCTGACGACGTTGTTAAAAACATTCGAATCTGCAGCAACCATTTCCAAAAAAGCGATTACACTAGGAATCGCATGTACGTATCAATGCCTGAAAGATACTGCAGTAGTCCGGGACTAAAAAGGATTTTTTAAACCCAAGCTCCGGACGAAACACTGCAGCTCCCACCCGTCCACCTTTTATCCGCCTGTAAATATGTGGAACATATAGCGATTGGTTCGTAGTCCTTTCTTCCATCCGTCTTGTTATATTAGCTGAGTTCCCGTGGCAGTGATCCAGATCCGGATACGAATTTTGCAAGCAAATGCAACAACAATTTTGTGATTCTGATATTTATCTGGATCAATTTCGGATCCGTATAGATTGTAATAGATATTTTGATCCAGATAAATATCAGGATCATAAAATTGTTGTTGAATTTGCTTGCAAAATTCGTATCCGGATCTGGATCACTGCCACGGGAACTCAGCTATTATTACCTGTGGTCCCCTGTTGAGGTCGGTTTAGAGAGTAACGTAGTCTGAACTTTGGTCCTCATATGTTGCTGTGTCCAAAAGTTCGTCGTCTAAATTGTCCTGTTATTCAGTTTAGAAATTCGCAGTACTCACCGCGTTGGCGGCATTCGAACGTACATACAAACATAACCCTCAAACGGCAGAATTCGACTTTTTCATATAATGCCCATGGATCGGACCACAGGATTTTAACATGAAACGCTTTCCGCCGCGATTCATAAAAATATGAGTGCATAGAAAATAGATTTTTCTAGAACATTTCCACTAATTTTCATTAAAAAAAATTCACAAAAGTTCTTATATTAATTATAAACAAATTAAATAACTAAAATCAAAGGGGTATAAGTCCCCTAGAACACAATGATGCCTTTCAATTTTTTTTCAAACGCCTCTGAACTCAATTGAATGGATTTGTCACACATATTCACAGTTGACATTAAATGTAATTGAGGCGCATGCGCAGAACTTCCAGTTGCACAAAATTTTTGGATGAATTCATACACATTGCACAGATAGAATATTATCAATATAGAAGTACTATATATATGGGAGCCGGCATTAAACTGTAGGACCACCCAATTAGTAGGAAAAAACAAAAGGAGCACACCCCGAATTGGGAGAGAAGCTCGGCCATAAAACTCGTCAGAGTTATAATAGCGCCCTTGTATTATTATTATTATTCGCTGAATATTTACCAGAATTGATAAAGTCTACCTGCGTCCACCTGCGATTTTACTTTTTACATCAAATAAAGTGAAACAGCCTTGGGTACAAATACGCGTCTGGCCAGGTGCAGATATGGTTATCTCCGTCACTAATAGCACGAATGATGAAATTTCATCCACTTAATGAGATCGGGCTGTTATAAAGAAATAATTAATTTTCGAAAATGGGCTGCACCACTTATTTAAAGTTTTATAAGTCATAACCGCTGTGGTGCAGTGGGTATAGTGATCGCTGCTATGCCGGAGGTTTCAGGTTCAACCCCCAATCCAAACACCAAACACCAAAAAAATTTTTCTAATTAGTAAATATTAAATTATTGGATTTTTTGAGAGCAGTGGTCACCTCTCGGCAGTGGGCGGCATACCCTCCGAGTGTGTTTTTGCCATGAAAAAGCTTCTCACAAAAAATGCATTTGCCGTTCGGAGCCGGCATAAAACTGTAGGTCCATCCAATTAGTAGGAAAAACAAAAGGAGCACACCTCGATTTGTGAGAGAAGCTCGACCATAAAACTGGTCAGAGTTATAATAGCGTCATGGTATTATTATTATATTAAGTCATAACTCAGAAACTATAACAGATATATCGATGAAATTTGGTATGAGTGATGTAATTACTAAGGCGAATATTTGGACGAAAAACTGCCAAAATCAGTTGCCGACTGCGCCCACTTTTACAAATAGGTATTATAAAGGGGTGTAACTAAAACATTTTAAGCGATATCTTTGTCAAATATAAAAATATATCATTGAAATTTTGAGGCAAGAGTACAACTATAGACATAAAACTAAAAAAAATTTTTTTTAAATGGGCGTGGCACGGCCTCCTTTTAGAAGCAGGAATATACGAAATTTCGGAGCCCAAAACTCGACAAATGATTGATATATTATGACGAAACTTAGTGTATACACTTTTATGACATGGTGGTAATACATGCTCAAAATTTTAGCAAAATCGGTTGACGGAAACTATAAAGGGGTCTAATAAAAACATTTTAAGAGATATCTGTGTCAAATATAAAGATAATTCACTGAAATTTTGTGGCATGAGTCACACAATAGACCGAAAACAAAAAACAGAAAAAATTTTGAAAATGGGCGTGGCACCGCCCCTTTTTAGACAAAGGAATCTACGAGATTTCGGAGCCCACAACTCGAAAAATAATTGATATATTATGACGAAACTTAGTGCTTACACTGTTATTACTTGTGCTAATATACGATAAAAAATTTAGCGAAGTCGGCTTATAACCACGCCTACGTTTTTACAAAAACATTTCTAAAATGGCCTTGTGAAATTTGTGACGTGACATCTGTAACTAAAAGTTATAAAGGAATAAAATTTTGCACTAACAATAATATTTATACACTTAGTCGGATAATTGATAAACATTTTGAAAATGGGCGTGACTACGCCCACTTTAAGCGGATCCGCATTATATAAAATACACCGTGTTTCCGTCAAACGTAAACAAACAATGAGAGCATCCTTATGCCAAAATAGTTGACTTATCTGGTCTAACGCTCAAATGAAACTTGATAAACCAATTTTATTATTTTTTTCATTAAGTTTGTACTTACAAATTCTTGTTTTTGCATTTTTATAAAAATTTGTAATTTTGACGAATTATTTTGAGGGACCCTGTTATTGTGGGCCTATGAATTTTCTACCACAAATGTTCAAATAATTAGCTTTCAGATGCAGTTTTAATCTTTAAAATTGGGTGTTTGAACCCCCACGAAATTCTGGTAGATAAATTTTACTTCTATCAAAGCTATATGTTGAAACCACTAGTTTACAAATAATTAATTTGAGAAAATACCAAGAATTTCAGGTATAGGGGAGGGCTGGCATGAACCTGCTGAGGTCAAAACCATTTTTTTATGGTTAGGGTTTTGAGATAACGTAATTTTGGGTTTTTTTGGTTACAACTTCAATCAAAAATTCTTTTCGCTGAAGTTACAAATAACCGCAAACCGTATCTACTCCGTTCGAAAGATAATTAAAGTGCGCTTCTAACGACATACCACTTATAAATTAAATTATGTTACATACATTTTCTAAAATTTTAGCATATTTCCTTATAACTGCATAAAATCATTGCATGGCTGAAAATTCATTACTAGGGTTATATTAGTGTCTGAATTAAAGCATTTTTGTGTGTTTTTCGTAAGATCCCATATATGGGATGTTCGCGTTGTTATCCCTTTCGGAACTTCTTTTTTGTTTTTGACCTTAAAAATCTATATTTGCATTTTATTTACTGTTAAAGGGTTTTTTATGAATAATCAAAAGGAATTTAAAAAAAAATTTTTTTTAAAGTGGTTTTTTGGCACTATGCTATATGGCATAGATTTCACCCAACGGAAATAAAAATATGTATAGAATGAAATCAAGCCGCAGTGAATTCGTGTTTTTTTATAACAAAAGCAAGCAAAATTGTGGCCCACAAACTAAAATATACTTTCCCGAAAGTCCAAATATTTCAATTTACTTTAGTTTTCGAGATATCCTTATCCAAAACTGTAAAAATTACATTTTTTGTCAGTTTTCGAGATCATTTAGTATCAAAGTTTTTCTTTCAGTCAAGAAACTGTTAAAGTTATCTAAAAGTATGAGTTTTTTCCTTCTAAATTCCGTTGGGTGTTGTAAAATATCAGTTTTCTTCACTGAGATATTTCATTTTTAAATGTGCATGTTTGCAAAGGATGCAAAGGATATTCGAGATATAATTTCGATTTAAAGATATAATGTATTTATTTTGTTATGGATACGCATTCTATACGAGTGGAGCAGCAATGCATGGCGGTCGGCATGATCTAGGGTTGCACTGTGGCTAGTCATTGTCGGCTGAGCGGGGTTCTTGCCTACATTGCTGTCCTGCGCCATAAACAGAAAAAATCATATCATGCCTTTTTGAAAATAACGAGAAAAATCACACGAAAACAACATCCGGTTTGGCCGGATGCCACGGACGGACCGTTGAAAAATTCAAATATTCAAAAGATAACCCGGAAAAATCAAATTCAAAAGGCCAGGCGTCAGTTAAATTTAAATAAATACGAACCGAGGGAAAATGACGTTAAAATTTGAATATGAATTTTGAACGTACATATGTACGTTAAAATCAGACGGACGTTAGCAAAACATTTAAACCGAAATTTAAATCGGACGGAAATGCTGACAATCGACGGAAAAATTTAAAAATATATGAGCGCACGTTAAATTTAAATTTGAATATATATATATCGCAAAAAAAAATCGTTAAATTTGAATTTAATTTGAATCAACCGGAAGGACCGGTTATTAACAGGCATCTGAAAATACATAAAAGAAGCTGAAATTTAAAATATATGAACAATCAAAAAAAAAGTTAAAGGCCGAACTCACAAGGGGGTGGCGTTGCTGATGTTGTTGCAGCGCCGGTGCGTTTTTGTCCCACCCTAATCCATAGTTACTGTCGCACACGAATACCAGTAACCCCTTACCTGTGGTGCGCCGCTGGTGTTGTTGCAGCGCTGGTGCTTTTCGACCCACCCTCATCCATGGTCATCAGTGCACCTATGTTTTGATGACCCCATTCCTGAAATCCCTATGCCTTCTTAAATAAAGACAATCAGCACTCCCATTTTAAACTTACAATTTATTTATAATTCATTCTTCCTTTTAACTTATGTATATTTAAATCTTTACTTTTCTTGCATTTTGTGGTTAAATATCTGTGTACCACAGTTGGGCAAAATTTATTCGAATAAAAATAATAGATGAATAATTTTTTTTTTTTATTTTTTTTTTTTTTATTTTTTTTTTTTTTACTATTACTCAGTTGCTTTTTTTTTTTGTTGTACCCTGAGTTTTTATTTATTATTTGCAATAACGAATAAACCTCAGAATAATTATTCGAATGAATTTATCTGAATAAAATTTGAAAAATAAATTTTTATTCAAATAATTATCTAAATAAAAATTTATTCGAATAATGCCCAAGTCTGCTGTGTACAAATTAAATAAATTAGGGCGCCCCTTTTTGATACATTCAAGCATTAGGGTGATCCGCAGTCAACCCCAGAAAAACATTATAACAAGCTTGCAATATTGAACATTAAGCTCGAGAAATGCCTGAGTAAACTAAGGAAAAGGGACTAAAGAACAACTGTAGAGAGATCAAAATGGCAGCCTTTTTTTTTTGTTTTTAGCTTATAAAACTCATTGTTACTTGGTACAAAAGGAAAATTTACTCGTAGCAAGCGTGCTTGTGAATTAGCTCACGATCAAGCTTGTAAAAAGTGTTAATGCAATAAGCTTACAATGGACAATTGTTCTCAAGTCTTATTACATTCGCCTACCTTCTGTTCCGCCGGTAATCTACATAAATATGCACACGTGTGCTTCAATTCTAATTAATGAAAATAAAAAAAATGAAATATAGATACAAAATAATATAAATAGCTTACGACCTAGGCTCCGGCGACTGGTGTTGACGTTGTTGTAGTTGTTGATGCTATGATGACTGTTGTTGATGCTGTGGTGGCTATGGTGGTTACTGCTGCGATGCTGATAAAAATTTTTGTTGTTGTTGTTGCTGTTTACTTGTTATTATCATTGTTTAAAAAAAAAATTTTTCTTTTTGTTTTTTTTTTTTCCTTTTTTTTTTTGGTTTTATTGTACATTTAAAGGTGTTTATTTACCTAAGTCACCAATGTCTGAACCTTAAATCAATCGTCGTACACATAACAAATCAATCTCAAATATTCATTCATATCACTTCTTCCTTACAGTTTTTCTTTTTTTTTGTCTTGAAACTTGCGTCTATTCGGTACCAGTTAAGGATTTGTTCTTTTTTTTTTTTTTTTGTTTTGTTTTGTATTTTAATTTCAAGCCTTAATTGCATATTTCTGGTCTACCATGGTGAAGTGATAACGTTGAGGGTTTATGACACTTTATAATAATACTTAAGCTTTCTTGGTTCTTTTCTTTTCTTTTTTTTTTTCAACAAAAGCCGTTCTAGTAATTGGAGTTTTGCGGCATAATAAAAAGTATGTACATATATGTCACGCTTCTATATATCACGCGCCACATGCGAATTAATATATATTTACATATCGCTCGGCAATTTTCTTCGCTTTTTGGACATAACTACACAATTTGCGTATCACCAGTTTGCACTCTAAGGTGGCGACATGTATTTTTAAATTTTTTTTCCGTATATTTTTTTTTTCTTACACTTATATATGTGTACATGTTCATACAATACTTTATTTATACAAATTTATGTATGTACATATGTACGTATATGAACATTCATATGCAGGTACATATAACTATTGTTTTTTTTTTTTTCTTAAGAATTTCTAGTCTGTTTTAATAACGAAAATCGAAGTGATGGTAGATAAGACTCAAACTTTTTATAAAAAAAGCACATCCAAAAATTAAATCGAGCACATTTTGCGGCATAAGAGGTAGCGCGCGAATTTTGACACCGACTTGACTTTTTCCCAGCTTGCTCGCCTGACTGCGACTTTACTCATCAACCACTTTTTCCAACTAATAATCGCTGTACTAAAAATTTTCTATCCAAGCGTGCCTTCCACCTTTTTATCTATCCAGTTTGGAAGAGTCCCGTTTTCTTTCGTTTAGAGCCCGTGCACAATTGGCTTTGTCTGCTCCAACTTTGATAGAAAAAACCTTAAAGCAAAGCGAAGTTCCAGATGCTTGCTACAATTAACACTTTGACAATTTCCACTTCACTTCTTTGCTTTAATTTATAAACCTGATTTTTGGTAAAATATTTGGGGAATTTGCTTTTTTCTGCTTATTCGAATGTTATTTTTTACTTTTCTCTGTTCACTTCTCACGAAATTGCACGAAATCGCTAAAATAAGTGTAGATATACAAACATACACACACACACACAAGGGGAGATGTTTGTCAAAGTGTAAAAAAGTTGAAACATGGCTAACTTTATACCTTGCTTTACTCGCTTCACCTCAATTGTGAACATGTCCCTTTGAAAAGCACATGCTGAACGAAACTGTCAAAGCAAAACTCTGAAGCAAAGCGAGGTAGAAGTCAATTGTGCACGGGCTCTTATGTATGCATTAGGGTGAAAACAGAATCAAAACGTAGCGACAAGACACTACGTCAGCGACAGTCTGTCACGATTAAAATATATGCGCTATTATGGAAGCGATTACAACAAAGTCTACGCGTCGCAACGTCGTCCAACGACAAAGTTACGTTGTCATCAACTTAGACTGATTTCTAATTTCGGTGACGAGGAAGAGTTGTCGCTGCGTTATGAAATATGAAAATTTTGACGACTCAATAATTCTGACGAGCTTTACAGAAAAAAAAAAATAAATATTTAAACGCAATCAAACGTAATGAAAATCTAATGCATTACATTAATGAATTTAGCTATTTAGCTTATCATTTTGCGTTGAAAATGTATGATCTAAGCGAAAGAAAACCTCTAATTGTGACTTAAAAATTGTAATGTGGCTGCAACAGGCATATGTAGTGACAATCGTTGACACTTTTATCATGCTTTAATCGCTGAACTCGCACTGACATTATTACGTCCAGCGTCTGTCGCTGTCGCACCGTCGCGTCGCCTCGATTTGTCTTCAGCGTAAAGTGGCGTGACTGCCGCTTGTTCAGTGGCGTGATTTTACTGTAATTTGGATGTTCATATTCTGGTGTGACGCTAGCAATAACACAAGCGAGATGGAATGCGGTTGCCAGGACACACAAAAAAAAATTACCAAAACTTTCGGAATAAAATGCCTCAAGCATTTTCCCCATGAAACTATCTCAAAAAAGTCGATTTTATTCGTGCCCTAGTAAATTTGCCACTGTAAAATTCTATTAGTGTGCGTTGGGGAATATTAATAGACAATGTTGTCTTACGCTCAAATCATAAAAATGGTAAGAGACAGGAAAATCTGATTAATGAAACAATAGTATAAATATGTGGTAAATAATTAATTAATTTTCTGTGAACTATCTAAATTTTAAAATTGTATGGATCGCATAAGAACATTTTATAATATGTACATTTGAAAGTACTAAGTCACCGAATAACCATGTGTTACGTATTTTCACAATAAGAAGTGTTCATGGCAACCCTGGAGAACCAGTTTCTCCATCACCAATACATGTGCATACCTCGCCATTGGAACGATTGTTAAGGTTGAGATGGGAAATTTGAGTTAAGCTTTCCCCATGAAAGGCCTACTTATAGAGGTTGGCTCGAAAGCTTGCCTATTTGCAAATAAGAAAAATTTTCATGCAATCTATATAGATTGAGATCTGGAAATTACAGCAAAACCATATAACCATCTAGAAGAATAAAAAGAAATCAATGTAAATTTCGGATACAATTACTTATTTAAAATTTGTTTAGACTCTTAGTGGAGGAAGAGGAGAATTAATTACAGGATTTTGAATAAAAAAAAAAAGGTTACATTTAAGATATCTAGTAACTGAATAAGAAAATACAAAACGTTAGAACACCACCAGTGGTGAATGAAATTTACTCGAACAAGGAAATGGCTCCTGTCAAAAAAAAATTGTCAGCTGTTGCCATCGAGACAACCTCATAAATCACCCTCGTCTCGCAGTGCGGCCACCTATTACACTAGCCCATAGCTCAAACATACAAGGTCGATGCGAGGGAGAATCGCTCTTCTTCTTCTTGGCATATGTCACTTATTGTCTGTTGATTTGATTTTACAATCTTGCATGCCTTGTTCGCAGAAGTAGAATGCTAAGCTCAAGGTTTATCCAAAGAAGGTTATATTAGTTACGTTTTGATGTGTGTGTTTCCTTTAAAAAAAAAATGTCAACGTAAAAGAGGAGAGAAATTATTTTCAAAGCAAAAATTTTCCCCAATCGGTTCTATCTGACGTTCGCACTTTTTTTGCACACGTACCCAATTGCAATCAGCTTATCTGCCGCGAAATCCTTCTTTAAACAACCCTTGCTAAGTTGTGTGTTCACTTCTTTTTCCCTGCTTTTGACATTTGAAACAAGCCGCCTAGCGTCAATCGCATATTCTGCCTCCCATGCGACGACCTGTTTAGTTTGGCCACGCGTCAACCATTCTTCTTCACCATGTCAGCACGTCGGCCATTATGAAATGGAAGTTATTGGAAAAGTACTAAAAAAAAACTACTGAAATAGTGGTGCTGCCACACAGACAGAATCGAGCAACCGAAATTAACCCGTTTATGATCGATATCAGGAATGATATCGATAGCGAACCATAACAATTTTAAAAGGTAAAAGTCATACATAATAAGATACATTGACATAAACCATTCATAAAACAAAAAACATTAAAGATAAAACCTTAAATTCGCTTTAAAACGATAGAATTATAGTGTAAACGATTTCAGCTCTTGTTCTAGTAAATTACTAGATCCTCCTCTGTATCAGTCCTGAAACAAAGAAGAAAAGAGATAAAAATGAGATAAAATATATATATACATGTCTCTTAGCAGCAAATATAACTTACTTTATCTTTTATGATATCCTCTGAAACGGTTCCTCGGGCCATTTAGAATGCGCAACACGAATATCCTTCGCATCCTTTTCAAACATGCACATTTAAAAATGCAATATCTCAGCGAGGAAAAATGATATTTTAGCAAGCTCAACGGAATCTGGAAGGTGATAACTCGTACCTTCGGATGAATTTAATTTTCTTGACTGAAAGAGACATTCTATGCTACATTACCTCAAATAAAAGGAAAGACCCCAATCTTTACACTTTTAGGTCAGGATATCTCGAAAACTGGAGTGAATTGAGATAGTTGGACCTTCGGAAAAGTATACACTGGATTCCGGGTAACAATTTTGTTGGCCTCTGTTCTCAAAAAACACGCAAACGTTGCAACGCGTTGCGACTAATTTCATCCGATACATTTTTTTATTTCCATTGAGTGAAATATATGCCGTATGGCATGGTAGGAAATGAAAAAAATCCTATAACTTTATTAAAAAGTCCAGGGTGCTAATTTTTTTCGAGACGTTAAAATCAACAATTTTCTACTAATATATGTACAAAAATTTGCCAAATAAATTTGTTTTTCCGTGAAATAACTGAATTTATGAAGTTACTTTTTCTTGCAAAAAACAAGACTCAAAAGAGATGATTGCTTTTGTAATTATCGCGAGTTACTGTTTGCAGTAATCAAACATTTTTCAATTCTTTCTTATTAAGAATTCTTCAAAGAAAAAAAAAATTGGATGTTGAAGTTTTATGTCATAAATCTGCCACAGAAGTGCGACTATGCCGTACGGCATAGAATAACCGAAAGGGTTATAGTCCGATTTCACCTATTTTCAATACTAACTTTTCAAAGTCAACATTTTATTGATTTTTTGCGATTATTGAAAAAATTTGGTTTTTATTGGGGTTTTTATAAGAAGTTGTAAAAATCAGGAAAGTTTTATTCTTTTTAAAATTATTCTGTTTTATTGCAAACATTTTAAGCGTAATATTAAAAAAAGATTCGATGAATACTTTATCTTTGGCGATTTTTTCCAAGTGAAACAAAAAGCATGTTTTATGGTCGAAAAACTCGGTTAGGTGTCCCAACTAGTGCTGGAAAAACATCGATGTTTACGAGTATCGATATTTTCGATATTTTTGAGAAAAAACATCGATATTATCGATATATCGACCTTTATATTAGAGCTCTAGATACCCGGGTATCAAACAATTCGAAAAGATCGATTTTGTCTGAGGCTCGTTTGTTGTTCAAATGCCCGTACAAAAATTCGAGCATTCGAGCTTACAGACAAAAAAATTTGTATCAGGAAAACAAAAATAAAAAAAAAATACATATGAAGACAACAAAAAAAATAAACAAACGAAAAATACAAACTTCAAATGCCCGTGCAAACCCAGCCAGCAAGGCACCGTACATTTTACGAACATTGCGATTTACGAGCTATTCTCGAATAAGAAAACAATAACAAAATAAACTTTTTTCTATCATGTCAAAAAAAAAGAAAACGAAAAATTTCAAACTCAATATTTTAAAAGTAAGTATGTATGTTTGTAAAATTTCTACATTTACGATAAAAAAAACGGACGTAAAAAGATTCATATACGAGTGCTTTTTCGATACATTTACGACACTCATAGGCACTGAACATTTTAAAGCGAAACAGTATTCGTAGGCGAATCGTAAACGGATATCATAAACGATATTTTATTAGAGCTTTCTTCGAGAAAACATCCGTTTACGAGCTCGTTTACGATGATTTTGCTTACAATTCACTTACAATTCACTCTTACCTTTCACTCTTTGCTATTATCCATCTTCATACATATGTACATACAGAGATTTTTAAGAATTGTAACAATGCTTATGGAGCCTATTGAAAGCGATGACGATATTGAACAGGTAGCTGTAGAAAGTTTAAGGTCAGTTGACATCGGCTTGTTTCTAATAATAATAATAATACAATGGCGCTATTATAACTCTGACGAGTTTTATGGCCGAGTTTCTCTCCCAATTCGGGGTGTGCTCCTTTTGTTTTTTCCTACTAATTGGGTGGACCTACAGTTTAATGCCGGCTCCGAACGGCGAATGCATTTTTTGTTTCTAACCAATCGAAATACCAGGAATTGTTTACTTCAGTACATTGAAATTGTAGTTCCGAGCTATCGTCATAATTTTCGAATCTCCAGAAGCTTGCTTGAAAGCGTTTTCGAGCGAATATGTCAGTCGAAATTGGTTTTTCTAAGGCAATAGAACACTTAAAGGGATATATTAAAATCCATATTTTTCTTTTCTGATGATGATTTCAATTTTTTATTTTTTCTTAAATTTTCGGGCGTCTTTTATCTTTTTTCATGCGCCAAACAATCATATCGTCGTTTAAACTGCATAACCGCTTAAGTGAAACTTTCATAACCGCCTATGCCAATATTGAGATTTTCCAAACTTTAACTTCTAGTGTTCAGCTCTATGGATTTATACCACAGATTTGGCGGGGAAATTTTCAAATAATGCCGCACTCCCCCAAAAAAACGACTTTTACCGGTGGGTAGGGGAGGGGAAGGGTGTTCTGAATCCGTAAAATTTAGACGCCGGACGTACCTAGTTTTCGAGAAATTTATGGTTAAACTTTAGCAACTCTGCATATAAATTCGATAGATAAAGAAAGAACACAGTGCTTTTGCGCAGAACACTTTTCTGCGTAGGCGGCCTTCGGCCCCGCTTATAAAAAATAACCCTGGGCTACGCCATCCGTCCGGACGTGTGCACCAACCGTGGCTACCGCCACGGTGATGTCCTTCTGCGTAGTACACCCTTCAGCGTAATATCTATGGCCCAGTCTACACTACTTTTGTGGCCATTTCAACTCGCAAAATTGTACAAACACTTACCTTGTACCTAAGTCAGTTGCGTGTGTGTGTGTAAAACTTGGTAAAAATTTAACAACTTTAACAAATTCCAGGAAAACCAGGTACGTCCGGCGCCTAAATTTAACAAATTCAGAACCTACTTCCCCTCCCCTACCATCCAGTAAAAGTCATTTTTTTGGGGGCGTGCGGCATTATTGGAAAGCCGACCCGATTTGGCCTTTGGGAAGCTCTATATTTCCTTCTAATGTTCTTTTCACCTCTGAAGTCGGAGAGTTGGGCGGTTATAAAAGTCTCACTTGGGCGGTTACGAAGTGTAAACGGTGATATGTCACTAACATTTGCTAATTCAGGTTTCCTAATCTATTTTGCTAATAGCCGTGTTTCACATACGGTGATCCTAACCCAGATAAAAATTTTTGCATGTAAATGCAA
Organism: Urophora cardui; assembly: GCA_960531455.1. Lineage (NCBI taxonomy): Eukaryota > Metazoa > Arthropoda > Insecta > Diptera > Tephritidae > Urophora > Urophora cardui. The sequence goes on along the minus strand of OY482675.1, from coordinate 23,088,560 downwards.
CAACAAAGATTTCAGCTCGATTAAACCAGATAAATTGCTGGTTCAATTTCTGATCCGCCCTGTTCGATTTGTTTTTTCCGTGCTGATTTGGCAGCACAGTGCTTTTTTGATTTGGCAGAACTGAAAAGTGACATTTGTGTATGTATACATATATATAAATATACCCTGCAGTAAATTTGTTTTACTGCTAAATGATCATTGATCATTCTTTGTTGAATATTCATCACTATCGTTTTGCGTTGGTGCAAGCAAGCAAGCTATATTGAAACACCAAACGAAATACCATCTAGGCGGTTAAAAACCCATGATCCAGCTTGTATTTCGGTAGGTTTTTTGACATTTGGCAGCTTTTCTGACAAATTTTTCAATTTGACTACTATAAAACAAATTATATTTAAATTAAAAAATATATGGAAATAAAAATTTCAAATTTGCCTCTTGTAAGCTTCTGCTTTGGCCGTAAGGGGAAAGAAGAAGTCCGGAAGAAAAATTATACTGCGCACTGGCTTATCCTTATAACATGGAATACATAGCTATCCCGCCATTTGAGTTTCATAATTTATTTCAGTAATTTAAATTCAAATTTCCAAAAAAATAATTTTTGAAATAGTTATTTTCATTTAGTTTGAAGTTTAAAGCCAATCAAATTATTTTTGAGGGAGTATTTGTCTCTTTTCAACGTACAGAAGAATTGTTTTTGCGCTATTATAACTCTGACGAGTTTTATGGCCGAGCTTCTCTCCCAATTCGAGGTGTGCTCCTTTTGTTTTTCCTACCATTGGACAGTTTTATGCCGGCTCCGAGCGGAGTCATATAGGCATGAGGAAAGCAAACCATTTATTTGAAAAAATTCAGCAGCCTTTATATGAAAGCATTCATGATGAATTTCATCAGTGATTCATAAAGGATTCATTTCATATTTTTACTGCTGGGTATATGTTGTATATGTTTCTTCTTCTTTTTAGTTCTTTTCAAGTGCAGCCAATTTTCATTATGAGCCGGATTGTTTCAGTAAAAATTTATCTTAACCCAGACCCAGATGTAATAACTGAAATGCCCCTAATATCTCTCACTGAGAGCAAATGTCACTTTACTCTCACAAATTTCGTTAAAAGAGATTAGCAAGAAATGTTAGTTAATGTTTTGCTGGAAAGTAAAGAAAAGAACCTAGTGTTAGTACTTTCGGTCACACAATTCTAGAAGGGTAAGATACTGCTCCATATGAACACAGATATACATACAAATTTTCCTTTAGTGATATATAGATCTATCGTCTATAATCAAACCTTTTCTCCTGGTCCGTAATTATCTTGCTTCTTGAGAAATTTATTAGAAATTTTAGCAAAATCTCGTATAATATACACACGTTGAATACTGAGTCATATACTAATTGATATCGTCCTATCTATCAATATATTCACTTTTCACACTTCTTCTATAAGCATGTTCAGATTGGCGTAATTTAAGGGTTATTTAGGCAAAAATCATTAAGGTTGTTCTCTGTGGCTAATATTTTTGCCGAGATATCATGATATCTTGAGAAATTTGCCACACAGAGAGAGCGCACCTTTAAGAAAATAAAATTCTAATGCTGTGGTTATGGTACCAATCAACATTGCCAATCAAAATCGGAAACATTTCGTGATTGGTGAGAGGTGGTTATGCTTACATTGGTGATTGGAGCGCACATGCACAACATAACACATGATAATTACTGAGCACATACACAACATAACACATTATTACCTCTGAAACCTCGTTTGCTGGCTGCCTGTTTCACACAGCAAGTTTGCTGGATGTGAGAGTCCGAAAATTCTCTCACCGTCGGAGTGCACAACAACAATTACACGGTGCTCGACCAGCTTGATTGGTAGCATAACCAGGCCATAACTGACTTCATTGTGAACTAGCATGTTAGTCATATTCTTTCCACTCTTTATACAACTGTTGTCGCTTTGCTTTGCTTGCTTCAATTTCGAATTAATTAATTTTTTATCTGAATAAAATAAAATACTTAAAAACAAGAACTAGAAACATAAATTGAAACTCACTTCTCATAGAAGACCATTGTGAATGTAATAACATGGTTGCATTTCCCGTGATATTTTTCTCCTGATATCACATATCACGGGTTGGGGTATGAGAAATTTGCCGAAGCTCCAAATTTGACAAGACGTGTATTTTGTTGTTGTGCTCGGCAAATTTATCACACTTATGTCATCTCGGCAAATTTGCCAGGCCAAAATCACAGAGAGAGAACAACCTTATTGTTTCGTCTTTAATTACCCTTAAATAACGTAGTTTCGCCACATGATACAAGAAAGAAGGTAGTGTAAACGTCAAATTTTTGTCGCCATATTAACCACCTGACAATTATATGGATTATGACATTTCGTGCTGCCATATTCAGTGTTAAAAATCCTCCATTTATGTTATTTTTTATTTCCATGGTTACCATGATTACGATTGCAACAAAACGAATTTTTTAAATTTAAATATTGATATATATATATGTATATATATAAATACGCACATTTACGTGTTAAATTCTTCATAACATCAGATCAAAAATAATTATATAAAAAATAAGATTTATTCTTAAAATAAGTTGCGGCAAGTTTGTGGAATATAGTACATACTACATTCCCACTACACCTCCTGTGAATTTCATTGAAAAATTTCAGTGGTTTAGAAATTATGAATATTGGCACGACTTATGAACTTACAACCGAAAAAACAAGTGCGGTCGATGGCATGGTTATATGCAAAATTTATTAGTAAATACAAAATTTAATTTAGATGAAAAGATACTAAAAAGGTTTTTTTGCGAAGAATCTATTTCAGAATTAGGTAAATAATAAAATAAAGGAAAATAAATTTAGTAACGCAAGTAAAAACTAAAGAAAACTGCAACATAAAAATTTAAACTAAATTTACATTGTTATATAACTGCTAAACAATATTCTTGTATAAAACATTGAAACCAAATATGCATATATATATTTACACGTACGCAATAAATAATACATATAAAGAAAATCAAGAACTCTTACTTTATTCATAAAAAATCGAACAGTTTTCAAATATTGTATAAAGAACGTTTTGATAGCATTTTTCGACTTTAATAACTGCATAAATCTATTTTATTTTTTATGAATAACTTATTTTTTATTTTCTTTGAAAAGCTCATTACATCGGCTCATTTGTTTTGTTGATTAGCATATGTGAAAAACACCATTTCATTTAAAATACCCAATATTTTGTTCAAATATACCCTCAGCCAAAAACTTTTGATTGGGCAACGCTATCCTAAATTTTTGACTTAAAATGAGACGTCAAAAATCCATATTATAATCAAAAATGACAAAGTCAAAGTGAAATGGAACTACCTTGATTGTTTGTATCATGGTTTCGCCATAAGAAATAGGCCTGTTCGATGAACGCACTAGAGTACTCTAGTTCAGAAAATCGCTTTCGATGACAATTTTTTTGCACTAAACTGTTCAGTAGCCCGTTTCTGTAACCTTGCGATATGAATTATAACGCAAAATACAACCCTGTTTCATATTTATCGCAAGGTAGCGTTTCTGTAAGTGTGGTGAATTTTGGTTTTCGTTATTTCTTGCGATATTCATATCACCAGCTTTGAGAATAGTGAAAACAGATACATTTCAAAATAATCACCCCGATTCTAAATATCCGCCAGGATCTCAGCCCTTGTGGATTTTTTTGTTCACCAGGAAAATTTCCTCCTATTCTCTTTCACTAGCGAGAAGAAAAACTGGCGAACAGAATTTCGAACATGTGAGCGGATTTTCGAAGTCAGCTTTTTTGTTGCAAGGCAGATCTAGGAAGGTAGGCGCATAAGCGGATTCAGAAATTTCCGATGCATTTTGTTATTGTATTTGGTAGTGTGGTGTCAAAATGATATTTCGCCTTGGTTAAAACCTGAATTCACTTGGGACTGGTCCATTCCTATTGGGCCATGATGTGAATTCGCTTTGATTTTTACATTACACTCTACCTTTGTAAATAAAAAAGTAACTTCGGAATTTGCCTATGCGCCTCCCTGTGTCGCCTTCGATATTATGCGAATGCCGTATTTATTTTCAAACCACTAAGAATTTTTCAATAAAATTTTCTGGAAATGTTATGTGAATGTTAATTTTACAAATTTTAAAACCCCACTATGCAAAAATACTGTGGACTGCTCCAGAAATATAAATCCAGAAAGGGAATACCGCCGGCTGAGGGTAATTTTTTTTGAAGCGAGGCCGAAGGCCGCAAACGCAAAATGTTTTTCTACTCAAAACAACTGTGGATCGGTCCGTAGATTTTACTCCAGAAAGAGAATTCTGTCGGCTGAGGGTTATTTTTTTTAAGCGCAGCCGAAGGCCGCCAACGCATTAGGGTGTACTACGCAAAAATAATTTATTATTAATAAACTATAAGTTTTCCCAAGATTTCGTTTGCATTTTAGTGATCCATATGACCCCCCTACCCTAAAATAAAAAAATAAAAAAACCGAAAATTCAGGGGCCTGGCCCGTATCGAAATTTCCCCACAAATTTTCCATTTTTGTTAAAAAATTGCAAATTTAACAAAATTGAGAGTGAATATACATGGTATTGCTTTTCGAAAGTAGCAGAGGTCTATAAGAGGAAGATTGCGCGATGGTACGAATCTGTTTGACGGAATCTTTATAGGAAATAAAAGTTTTTTGAGAGTATTGCATTGATTTTATTAATTTGCAGCTTTATTAAACACTATAGAATTAATAAACCTGCGTTCAAATATTTGGGGAAACTTTCCAATAATGTCACACGCTCCCAAAAAAAACGACTTCTACCGGGTGGTAGGGGAGGAGAAGAGTGTTCTGAATCCGTAAAATTTAGGCGCCGGACGTACCTCTTTTTCGAGGAAGTTATGGTTAAAGTTTAGTAACTCCATATAAATTCGAAAGATAACGAAAAAACTTTTGCACGGAACAATTTTCTGCGTTGGCGACCTTCGGCCGCGCATATAAAAATAACCCTGGGCTACGCCATCCGTCCGGACGTGTGCCCTAACCGTGGCTACCGCCACGGTGATGTCCTTCTGCGTAGTACACCCTGTGAAGTCGCTATTAGCAACATTTTTAATAAAAGTGATTTTAACGCAATATTGTAAAATTTATTAAGTATATTAGTAATATACTGTGTTGTGACTAAAATAAAGAGTGATATTGGTTTTGTAAATGAGGAATTGGGGTTGTTATTGGTAAAAATTTAACATCTTTACCAAATTCCGGGAAAACTAGGTACGTCCGGCGCCTAAATTTAACTGATTCAGAACCTACTCCTCCCCTACAACCCAGTAAAAGTCGTTTTTCTCGGGGCGTGTGACATTATTGGAAAGCCAACCCAAATATTTATTGGACATTTTAATATCACATACACAGCAGCCAAAGAAACTATTTGCAATCTCTCCTCAATAAAACTATGCGCATTCTTCCGTTTTTTTGCTTGAAGACGGATATCAAACGGGAGTTGGAAAAAATTCTGACGTTTGATTGGCTCAATCCACCTTCAGCAAAGTTCTAAAAGTTGTTGAAATTTTTGAAAATGAGTTGTATCCGATTTGGATTCATAAAGCTATGAACAGCGACGAAAAAGAAAGTTTTTAAGTGCGGTTTTTAAAACTACGACATCTCTAGTGTCCTTGAATGTATTAATGGAACACATGTCCGTATCATCGCTCCATATCAAAACAAGCACCCTTACTACAACCGGAAGGGATACTACAGCCTACAAGCCGCGAAATATCCGGCTGCCCCTTCAATAAACTTACTAAAATATCTATTTGCTGTTTATACTTTCCGTCATAAAAATAAGCAAACCATTACATAATTAATTCAATTATGTATTTTTTATTAACAAAAGTTATATTCACTCACATTTTGTTCAACATTCACTTAAAATTGTCTTGTGAAAAATCTCACAAAATAATGGCATAAATTCTCGCTTTTATTTTCATTCATGATACCTACTTTTCTTCCTTATTCGCTTTTCACTTTTTCGAACATCATTTAGAATAGCCGGAAAGGGAGAAGCGAAAAAATACACAAGGAATTTGTGTTTAGAATAAGGGAACAGGGAGAAGCGGAAAAATTCTTGTGGATTTTTCGTTTAGAATCGGGGTGAATGAGTGTGGTTTGTATTAAATTTCTTGCATTTTTATTTATTACATTATTTTGTGTTTTGTATAATAAAACTATATAATATAATAATATAATCACCCCGATTCTAAACGAAAAATCCACAAGGATTTTTCCGCTTCTCCCTGTTCCCTTATTCTAAACACAAATTCCTTGTGGATTTTTTCGCTTCTCCCTTTCCGGCTATTCTAAATGATGTTCGAAAAAGTGAAAAGCGAATAAGGAAGAAAAGTAGGTATCATGAATGAAAATAAAAGCGAGAATTTATGCCATTATTTTGTGAGATTTTTCACAAGACAATTTTAAGTGAATGTTGAACAAAATGTGAGTGAATATAACTTTTGTTAATAAAAAATACATAATTGAATTAATTATGTACTGGTTTGCTTATTTTTATGACGGAAAGTATAATAATAATAATAATAATAATAATAATAACCCACGCCCTCCAATCCCGCCCGACCGCACGAGAGGCGCACCCGCATGACGTACGGATATTTTTTATTTACATAAAATGCCGAGGTGTTGAGTGGCAGGAGTTTGTTAAGCGTCGAGATCTTAAACTGCTCAGCTACAGAGAAATAAAATCATCAGCTGAGTATAGTACAATTGAAGTTAGTCTTGAGAATTATAAAAGAATAATCGCTACTATGTGTTAAGATAAGACAGTATTTTTTCCCTTATAATGAAAAGTGAGTCCGAAATATCTAAAAAGCTGGAATAGGAATTAAAGCTCTTACATAAACCCCGGAAAGGTTCATTTAATTCAAAGTTTGATTTACACTGCTTTAAGTAGATAGGGTTGAAGTGTCTTGTTGAACGAGAAGGAATGTTAAAGTTTATTTCAGCTAGCAAGAAAGGAGAAAGAATTAAGCCATTCAAGAGCTTAACGATAAATATTACCCCTAACATTTCTCGTCGACTTGCAAGAGTCGGAAGATTAAGGAGTTTTAAACGGCTAGTATACGGTGGAAGATTGTAACCAGAATCCCAAGGCAAATTTCTTAAAGCAAAAAGCAAAAACTGTTTTTGGACTGACTCTAAGCGATCAGAGTGAATCTGATAGTATGGATTCCAAACTATGGAACCATATTCCAATATAGGTCTTACTAAAGTTGTAAAGAGTGTTTTAGTTATGTATGGGTCGCTGAATTCCTTTGACCAACGTTTTACAAACGCTAAGACACCTCTTGCCTTATTTGCTGTAGCATTAATATGAATGTTAAAACTAAGTTTGCAGTCCATTATTACACCTAAATCCACAAACTCATTTACTTGTTCGAGGCCAAAGCCATTTATTGCATAAGAAGCTGGCTGTACGGTTTTCCAGGAAAAGCGCATGAATTTACATTTATTGAGGTTAAGTGGCATTAAGTTAGTGTCACACCAAGAAACTAAGGAATTTAAATCTTCCTGAAGCAAAGTTCTATCATCAAATGAAGAGATTGATCTAAAAAGCTTTACGTCGTCCGCATACAATGAAATTTTTGAGTGTTTAATTGTAGTAGTTATATCGTTAATAAATAGCAAAAACAGAATCGGGCCAAGGTGACTGCCTTGAGGAGCTCCTGAAGTAACATTAATAATAGACGAGTAAGCATTTTTGAAAATCACCCTTTGTGTTCTATTTAAAAGATATGAAGATATCCATTGCAAGAGGCTGGGCTGAAAGCCAAGAAGATCAAGTTTAAGAATCAGCAAGGAGTGATTGACTTTATCAAATGCTTTGCTGAAGTCCGTGTATATAACATCAGTGGGTAAGTTTTGAGAAAATCCATTAGAAATACTAGTGGTAAACTCCAGTAGGTTTGTGACCGTTGATTTACCCTTACAGAACCCGTGTTGTGAATCACAAATTAATGAGGACGTTGAATGAGACAATCTATTGGTAACTATTGCTTCAATTAATTTAGGAATAGCCGAAATATTTGCTATACCTCGATAATTTTCTATGGAGGACCTACTCCCGCTTTTATGAAGGGGGATAATGAATGACTCTTTCCATAGCATAGGGAAAATGCCTTGTTCCAAGGAACTATTGAATAATGCAGTTAGTGGTTTAAACAGGTTTATGGCACATTTTTTTAGAAAGCATGTTGGTATCTGGTCAGGACCATAACTAAATGACTCTTTTAATGATAATAAGGCTGACAACACGTCCTCTGCAGATATATATGGTTTGTAAATTGATGTATTAGGAGATAATCGATATGGATAGTTACGAAATGGAAGTTCTTCTATGTTGGAATAATTATGTTTGAAAAATTGTGCAAAAAGATTGGAAATTTCTTGACTATCACTTGAAGTGTTGTCTTGATATCTCATAGCAGACGGAAACCCATTAACTTTTCTCTTGGAGTTTACGAAACTGTAAAACGATTTTGGATTACGAATAAAATTAGACTTAATTTTACGTATATAGGCTCTATAGCAATTTTTATTTAACACAAAGTATTGGCGTCTAAGCTCAGCATACTTTAAGTAGTCGGCATGCAAGCCCGATTTCTTGTATGATTTGAAAAATCGGGATTTCTTATTTTTTAAAGTTTTAAGCTCTTTTGTGAACCAAGGTTGTATTGGCTCACTGTACTCACGAACACGTTTAGGCACAAGTTTTTCAAATAGGCAATGAATAATTTTATTAAAAAGTAAAACGTTTTGCTCGACATCGTTATTGAAATAGTAAAATAGATATTTTAGTAAGTTTATTGAAGGGGCAGCCGGATATTTCGCGGCTTGTAGGCTGTAGTATCCCTTCCGGTTGTAGTAAGGGTGCTTGTTTTGATATGGAGCGATGATACGGACATGTGTTCCATCAATACATTCAAGGACACTAGAGATGTCGTAGTTTTAAAAACCGCACTTAAAAACTTTCTTTTTCGTCGCTGTTCATAGCTTTATGAATCCAAATCGGATACAACTCATTTTCAAAAATTTCAACAACTTTTAGAACTTTGCTGAAGGTTGATTGAGCCAATCAAACGTCAGAATTTTTTCCAACTCCCGTTTGATATCCGTCTTCAAGCAAAAAAACGGAAGAATGCGCATAGTTTTATTTAGGAGAGATTGCAAATAGTTTCTTTGGCTGCTGTGTATGTGATATTAAAATGTCCAATAAATATTTGGGTTGGCTTTCCAATAATGTCACACGCCCCGAGAAAAACGACTTTTACTGGGTTGTAGGGGAGGAGTAGGTTCTGAATCAGTTAAATTTAGGCGCCGGACGGACCTAGTTTTCCCGGAATTTGGTAAAGATGTTAAATTTTTACCAATAACAACCCCAATTCCTCATTTACAAAACCAATATCACTCTTTATTTTAGTCACAACACAGTATATTACTAATATACTTAATAAATTTTACAATATTGCGTTAAAATCACTTTTATTAAAAATGTTGCTAATAGCGACTTCACAGGGTGTACTACGCAGAAGGACATCACCGTGGCGGTAGCCACGGTTAGGGCACACGTCCGGGCGGATGGCGTAGCCCAGGGTTATTTTTTATATGCGCGGCCGAAGGTCGCCAACGCAGAAAATTGTTCCGTGCAAAAGTTTTTTCGTTATCTTTCGAATTTATATGGAGTTACTAAACTTTAACCATAACTTCCTCGAAAAAGAGGTACGTCCGGCGCCTAAATTTTACGGATTCAGAACACTCTTCCCCTCCCCTACCACCCGGTAGAAGTCGTTTTTTTGGGGGCGTGTGACATTATTGGAAAGTTTCCCCAAATATTTGAACGCAGGTTTATTAATTCTATAGTGTTTAATAAAGCTGCAAATTAATAAAATCAATGCAATACTCTCAAAAAACTTTTATTTCCTATAAAGATTCCGTCAAACAGATTCGTACCATCGCGCAATCTTCCTCTTATAGACCTCTGCTACTTTCGAAAAGCAATACCATGTATATTCACTCTCAATTTTGTTAAATTTGCAATTTTTTAACAAAAATGCAAAATTTGTGGGGAAATTTCGATACGGGCCAGGCCCCTGAATTTTCGGTTTTTTTTTTTTATTTTAAGGTAGGGGGGTCATATGGATCACTAAAATGCAAACGAAATCCTGGGAAAACTTATAGTTTATTAATAATAAATTATTTTTGCGTAGTACACCCTAATGCGTTGGCGGCCTTCGGCTGCGCTTAAAAAAAATAACCCTCAGCCGACAGAATTCTCTTTCTGGAGTAAAATCTACAGACCGATCCACAGGTGTTTTGAGTAGAAAAACATTTTGCGTTTGCGGCCTTCGGCCTCGCTTCAAAAAAAATTACCCTCAGCCGGCGGTATTCCCTTTCTGGATTTATATTTCTGGAGCAGTCCACAGTATTTTTGCATAGTGGGGTTTTAAAATTTGTAAAATTAACATTCACATAACATTTCCAGAAAATTTTATTGAAAAATTCTTAGTGGTTTGAAAATAAATACGGCATTCGCATAATATCGAAGGCGACACAGGTAGGCGCATAGGCAAATTCCGAAGTTACTTTTTTATTTACAAAGGTAGAGTGTAATGTAAAAATCAAAGCGAATTCACATCATGGCCCAATAGGAATGGGCCAGTCCCAAGTGAATTCAGGTTTTAACCAAGGCGAAATATCATTTTGACACCACACTACCAAATACAATAACAAAATGCATCGGAAATTTCTGAATCCGCTTATGCGCCTACCTTCCTAGATCTGCCTTGCAACAAAAAAGCTGACTTCGAAAATCCGCTCACATGTTCGAAATTCTGTTCGCCAGTTTTTCTTCTCGCTAGTGAAAGAGAATAGGAGGAAATTTTCCTGGTGAACAAAAAAATCCACAAGGGCTGAGATCCTGGCGGATATTTAGAATCGGGGTGAATAATACAATGGCGCTATTATAACTCTGACGAGTTTTATGGCCGAGCTTCTCTCCCAATTCGAGGTGTGCTCCTTTTTGTTTTTCCTACTACTAAAACTATGAGTGGGAAAATTTCCAAGTTGCAAAAAGTGAAGCTCATGGAAGAAATCCAATAAATAGTCGCAATGGGAATATTTAGTGGGCCGAATAGTGCCTAACTCGCAGAGTTTGCAAAACCGCGGAACAATGGAAAAAGGTAAAAGGTGTGCATGACAAGACGAAAGGGTGGCACTGTTTTACCTTTTTTATTTACCTTATCATTTTCGTTTTTATTATTTTTAAATCACATACACAATACCTGTGTTCAATAACAAAAAATTGTTACGAATTTTTCTTAAAAAGTGTCATTTTTTATGGATCTGTAATTTTTTACGAAAAATTCTTAAAAATTTTTTGTTATTGAACTAGTGATGGGTGAGTCCGAGATGTTTAGACAATCGAGAGAATCGCCATCGTTGCAAAATCACAATCGAGTCAAAAGTTGACTCGCTCCTCGACTACACAATCGAGATGTTTTTGCGATTGTTCCGAGTCAGCGAGTCGGAGGTTGTTTCGATGACATCTCGACTACACAACCGAGATGTTTTTGCGATTGTTCCGAGTCGGCGAGTCGGAGGTTGTTTCGATGACATCTCGACTACACAAGCGAGATGTTTTTGCGACTGTTCCGAGTCGGCGGGCCGGCAGTTGTTTTGATGATTTGTTTTAGTTGATAAAATAAACTGAATGAGTGTTGTTGATGAAGAAAGTAGGATTGTTAATGGAAGTGAGGCAAATACATATGTAAATAAATGAACCAAATTGAAAAATATGCTATATATAGACGCTGCATTTTTGCAATCACAATTAAAGAGTGTCGTGCTTAATAAATACAACTAATTATTTAAACATTAATACATTAATAAATTTTCTGAAGTGAGACGCTTACGAAACAAATTAATTTTACGAGCAGTGACAACGGCAATAGATTTGTACCACTGTATACTTTTTTAAGCAATTTTGATATTCAATCGGCAACAACAAATGTTATGTATTTTTTGCAGCGAGTCCGAAATGTAGGGTTGCTTTGAAAACGAGAGGAATCATTGGCGAGTCCGAGATATTTTAGCGATTGTTTCGACTGACGGCAATTTACGACTTGACTCGAATACGAATGAAAACCATCGAGACCATTCGAGATTTTTCAACAATCGAGAGAATCGAATAGAACATCTTGGACTCGCCCATCACTATATTGAACAGAGCTAATCTTACTGGATATTTAGTTTTTTTTATTATTATTTTATTTATTTATTATTTATTTGTTGTTGAGCTCAAGGCCGTTTAAAAATACCAAAACATAAAATTTTGAACTTTTTTAAAAAACATTTATTGTCATATATAAATATATATATATAAATGTTTTTTAAAAAAGTTCAAAATTTTATGTTTTGGAATTTTTAAACGGCCTTGAGCTCAACAACAAATAAATAATTTTCACAAAGACAATAAATGTTTTTTAAAAAAGTTCAAAATTTTATGTTTTGGAATTTTTAAACGGCCTTGAGCTCAACAACAAATAAATAATTTTCACAACAAAAGGGCCAAAATTTATTTATTTTTTTTTATAATTATTTTATTTGACTTAGGATATCGAATAAAAATAAATGAAATGAAGCGGTAATGATTCGTTTTCTAACCATTCTTCCTCGGTTCAACAAACCATCATTTGGACGGTCTTTTTCAAGAAACTCTACTTCAACGAAATTTCTATTCCCATTGATATCGGGAAACTTAATCTATGTTTCAGCCTAAAATTGTGTAGCGTTAAATATTAATATTTGGCAACGAACGCGCACTTTGTTTACAATTTTTTGTTGGGAATGACACATTTTTCGATTATTCCAGCGATATGACGACAACTCACCATTACCATATCGCAAGGTGAATTCATGAGTTACAGAAACACTTTTCATATCGCAAGCGATACGAGCCTTGCGATAACATTTCGTTCGTTATTATAACGCAAAGTTACAGAAACGGGCCACAGAACTTATGGCGTTTTCGATTCTGGCCAAAATGTCGCACTTATTCTGCACTTTTATCGGGCTGTCAATTTTATTTGTTCTATTCCACATAGATTCCACAAATTTTTTCTGGGTTGATTGTTCTATTGAAAAAAATGTCGCACTCCCCCCGACCACAGGGCAGCATTTTCTGCCTTTAATATGAACAAGGGGTTGCATTATTTTTGTTTCATACATCACATGAAAAGTGCAACATTTTCTTAGGGCACAGGGCGCATGTTGATAATGTTGCCTTGTAATAATGCAGCATTTTTGTTCAGAATCAAAAACGCTATTAGTTTTTCGAGTTAGCAACAACTTACACTTTACTGCACTAAACTACACCATCTTCATAGTTGGTGTAAGTTTGTGCAGCATATGAAAACAGCTGTTCTTAATAGTTACGGTGGCAAAATAAAATAAAACCAAAAGTAAAGAAAGTAAATTTAAAAAATATTTGTATAAAAATTGCGATTTGCGATCCTCGAAAATTGTTTTATAATTTAGGTGAATACATATTTAATCCTGTGGATTTGGTACAGACCGAAAGCATGATCAAAGTCAAATGGGTAGGCAACCAAACGAAATTGCTCATACATTTTTTGAAGGAGTAAAAAGCGCAATTGTGAGTAAAAACAAAGCAAAAGATGTAACAAGTTTCCGTTCAAAAATGGAAAATTTGTGTAAATTAATAGCTATAAATTTGACCATCGAGAATTGTTTGTTTACATAAATCAAAATGTTTTGTTTCCATAAATCAGCTGGTTTGCACTAAATCACCATTTTCGTTAGTATTCGTTCGTTGACGCTTTTGCACTAAATTTCTCTGACAACTGTCAGATGTTATTCTGCCCTAAACCGTTCTACACTTTCAGTGCACTCACCGAACAGACCTAATGCTAAATACACCCTACTACACGGGTATTCGTTACTCTTTCAGTTATCAATTCGTTACTGGTCACTCGCCGATGCGGCTTTGTTTCAATTAGTTTTGTTAAAGCGACGGGAAAGAGGTAACCAATTTCCCCGTCGGTCAACGTGTACGTGTGAGTGCTCTGTCCCACTCTTACCGATTGTATTGTTAGACTGTTGCTCTCTTTCTGGTTTGTTTACATTTTTCCTTTGTTTTAGTTACTAGGTCAGATATATATTCGTCACCGCTAACAAATGTTTACAACAACAAAAACACAAATCTTCCTCTTATTTTTTCAAATGAAATGCATATTTTAGCTTTAATACATTTACTAAATAAATTTAATTTTAATAAATACATTTTTTACAAATTATACTAGAACTTATAAAAAACTTAGTATATTTATAAATATACTAATATTTTATTAAATAACTTACAGTGTCCACTTATAAATAAACTAATATTTTATTATATAACTTAGTTTCTTATTGTTTACATTATTTCTTATAAATAAATTTCTTTTTTACATTATTTCTTATAAACAAATTTCTTTTTTACATTATTTCTTATAAATAAATTTCTTTTTTTCGTACATTATTTCTTATAAATAACTATTTTAATAAAAAACATTCAATTCCTAGTTTTTTTACATTATTTGTTATAATTAAAATAATATTTTGATAGATAATTTCTAATTCTTTTCATTACCTATTTCTTACAATTAAACCAACATTTTAATAAATAACTTATTTATTGAGTACATATGTAATAAAGCACTTATAAAACACGCACAAATGTATATATGTGCATAGAACAACTTTTAGCGTTGGCGGCCTTCGGTCCCGTTTAAAAAAATTCCCTTAGCCGGCAGAATTCTCTTTCTGGGGTAATATCTATGGACCCATCCAACTATCAACAAATATCTCGTGACCTATAAGCCCCGGCAAATTTTGATTTCAGTGTTGAGATTTGTGAGTCCCTCTACCCCCTGCAAAATTAATCTCGGACCGTGGTCCTTAATGTAAAGTCGACCCCGTAATTTTGTTACACTGTTGTTGTTGTCAATAAAGGTCTTTTTCTGAAAGCAGGCATCAATGAGTAGTTAACAAAAGAAAAAAGTGACAATCATTAAGCATGGGTTGAAGTCTGAGCTCACTTTGAAAATTGGATATCATCCCACACACAAGCTACATACATACATATGTACATACCTTCTTCACAAAAGCCCTTCCATTAACCATAGCGCTTAATTTATCCTGATGCGGCGCCATATTTCCCATCCACAGCAAAAATCCCACCAAAACATAAGCTGTACTCGAATCACTCAAATCCTCTCTAGTCGGTGCAACCACATCCAACTGGTCCAAATGTAAACGTGTGCCACGATAACCACATTTATAAATTTTCAGTTTATGACTGTGGCTTATCTGCAATTACCGACACTTGACTAACAATGCGTTGAGTGCCAAAAATTAATTCCATTGACTTTTCAATTTCTCTGGCATTGATTGTTCATAACCACCATCACTCAATGTAACAGCATTCATATTTAAACCCAACTTTGCAATCCGAGCGAGTGCACTACGTCGTTCGGCGGTGCTACTCGAGCGACCAATTCAAAGCAATGCATTTGTTTCGGTTTTCAGTAGCATAATATAATCGGAGCCGCAGAAATCTTATGAAATGCTATCCATTCCAATGCAACGCAACCACTTACGTCCGTGCAGTTGATAAATGCAATTGGAGGTTTCCGATAAGAGGAAGTGGCTAGAAAGGAAAAAAAATTTCATATATTTTCTTCTACATACATATGTTTGTATGTATGTACATACAGTGGCTCTCAGAAGTATTTTGCATAATTCATTTATTAAGAAAACGTTAGAAATTTGCCTTTTTTTCGAATTCTTTTGCAAATTTTTTTAATATGGTATTATAGCTGAATCTTCATACTACAAAAACACATTCATTAAAAAACCAAAATGCATTTCATATTTTTTATAAAATTAAAGAAACGAAAAAAGTCATACATTTTTGCTCACAAAAGTATTTTGCATATTGGTAATTTTGGTGAATATATGCATCTACAACCTGTTTAACATTTTTTTTTTATGATATCCGTCCTTTTTCGAGTCTAGGGATGGGCTCTGCTAATTTTTGGCAAAATTCCGGAGGTTTTTTGTCCCATTCCTCAGCCAAAACCGCATTTGGATAATTTTTTGGGGAAATCTTCGATTTTCTCACATGATCTTCAAGATAGGATCAAAAATTTTGAATGGTTCTTATATCGGAGCTTTGAGCACAAATTTGGAAGTGTTTTTTATTCGAAGGTGTTCACATTTTAACATTATGAGTGATATTTTTCGGAAAAAACTTGCTAGTACAAAGAAGAACGTCGGTAGAAGAACGTGAAATATTGAGAGAAAATCAACTAAACCCCCACACATAAGCTCCTACAATAAACAGAAAACTAAAACCAATACTCAATAATCAAGTATCGGACGAGACAGTGCACAGAGTACCGAGAAAAACCATATTCACCGCCAAATACTGCGCAACCAACTCTCTATTTCAAAGAAAGTGTCTTATTTTCCCCAATAAACACAAAATTAAAAAAAATTGACATTTCTAAAATCATAATTTTAAGTTCCGAAAGCAAATATAATATTTTTGAGTCGTATTTTATGGCGGAAGCCCAATTAAAGGCTGGTATCGACCTCTCAAGAAACAGCTCAAGAAATTTTTGGATTTATTTCTTGAGTAAAAAATAGTAGTAGACAAGAAATTTTGACGTTTAGTAATCCACCGTGAATACCAAGTGAAATGAAGAAGAGAATCAAAAACGTAAACAAAATAAACCTTTTTGTAAACATAAGCAATTAGTAAGTTCTTAAAAAATATTAAATAAAAGCTTTAAATATATGCTTTCAATAGTTTTATCTTGTTGTTATTTTAGGAAATCATCGGAAGCGACGAGGATGACCTTATATTACTGGTAAACTGTTCTATATTGATGGCCGGAATGGAATAAAATATGAGAAATCGATGCCAACTATGCCCTTGCGTCATTAGAAAAATTGTGCATTCTATTTTTCGTTTCTTTTTTGCCATTTTCACTAACGATTTCCACGATTTTTTTTCAACACGCAACAAACGTCAAAATTTCTTTAAGAAATAAATGCTCGATGATATATTTCTTGGCAAAACCTGTGTTGCTGTGTTCGCATAACGTTGAAAAATAGTATTAAAAAAGTGTACTAATTTTCTTGAGAGGTCGATACTCGCTCAAGAAAGTTTCACAAGGAAAATTTCTTGAGCATTTCTTGTACGTCATTTTATATGAAACTTTTGCGTTTCTTGAGAGGTCGATACTAAGCTTAAGAGCTGAAAATCAAAAATATTAAAGCGACTGTTAAGCAATGTAGGAGTTTGTGATCAATCGAGGCTCAGGGAGTTTGTATATCACCTCAGTGAGTTGTAAAACTTATTTTAGTGGATAGAACGATGGACGAGTATTCCCGATTTTCCATTTTCAGGGAAAACCTACGTTCTAGTGCAGAAAAAATGGGTATGATATACAATGGGTTTTTAATTCAACAAGATAATAATCCGAAAAATACCGCTAATGGTGTTAAAATATGAACACTTTCGAATAAAAAACCCTTCCAAACTCTTTTTCAAAGCTCTGATATAAGAACAAATCAAAATGTTTAGTCCTGTCTTGAAGATCATGTGAGAAAATCGAAGATTTACCCAAAAAATAACCCAAATGCGGGTTTGACCGGAAATTTTGCCAAAAATTAGCAGAGCCCATCCCTAGACTCTTGGAAGCCATTTCGAAAAAGAACGGGTAGCATAAAAAATATTAAACAGGTTGTAGATGCATTTATTCACCAAAATGACCAATATGCAAAATACTATGGAGAGCAAAAATGTATGCCTTTTTAGTTTCTTTAATTTTATAAAAAAGATGAAATGCATTTTGGTTTTTTAATGAATGTGTTTTTGTAGTATGAAGATTCAGCTATAATACCATATTAAAAAAATTTGCAAAAGAATTCGAAAAAAAGGCGAATTTCTAACGTTTTTTTAATAAATGGATTATGCAAAATACTTCTGAGAGCCACTGTATGTATCTAGTAGTGCACTTACCCATTCAATAGTTCGGTGAATATCATAACAATATGGAATACCGGCAACACATCCCACCAATTGTAAATTAATATCGTCTACATGTAGTGTGTAGTCTCAGCTGCAGCAAAACTCACCCAGTATAATAGATGGAGCATTCAATGCAGCAACCATAATTAAGGCAATTATCGTGAGAAGTAATGATTTACGAAACTTCCTGCTGTTGGAGGAGGGTCATCGCTATTCGCGCGGCTGGGACTGTGTTATTTACACATCGCACACTAAATCAAAAAGCGTTACAACTCAAAATTCAAAAAATTTCAGGAGGCAAAAAACTTTTTAATTTTTGTAGGCAATCATATGGGAAAAGGCTACGTATAATAGTTATTTCTCAGTTAAAAAAGACTCTGATGGAAAGTATTTTTTGGCAGCCGCTAGAGATATATTCTGTGTACCAATTTATGGAAGAAACCCGATTTCGAAAAATTTTGAGTTGTAACGCTTTTTGATTTAGTGTGCGACATATGTATGTACATAGATATGTATTTATAAAAATCCTGAAAGCAAAAATAAAAGGAACATACATACATATGTATGTATATTATAAAAAAAAAAGTAAACATATACGATGTGCGCGAATATTGCGATACCTTTTTTATTGCTCAGACGAGCTCTGGAGTTTATATTTCAACCGCTTTGCTAATAAATTTTCAACGCCATTCTTTTTTTAATTTCTTCCCAAAGCCCATGGTATAAAAAATACAGGTATGTGCATTGTCATTTTGACGCTGTCTTTTTGATTAAAAAGCAGATTTTTGAAGTTTAATCTTATGTCAGTTTTGGAGTATAGCGATGCCAGACTTTTATTTTTTGAATGCGTAGATTTTTGTTTGAAAGTTTGGGTATTTCAGGAATCAAAGGATAGAAAGAGAAGGGGCACTAGTGAGCAGATTTATGGAACTTCCGGTAGCGCCTCTTCGCTCACTCCACAAATCTTCATCCACTCTCCGCGAATAAAGGGTATCGTCGGAAATTGGAAAAATTTTATATCACCGTCTTTGCAGCCATATTTGGTATTATTGCACCGCGGAAATAAGCAACTCATATTGTTAAAATCTAGGGTACATATTTTTTTGTAATTGGATTGGACATATGTGGTGGTGTACATACATATCGTCGTTTAAAGTGCAAAACCTCCTGACATTTTTGCCAAAAATGAGATTTCATCAAAAATACATTCCTGGCGCCCGTCCCCATCCCTTCATGCAACAATTTTGAGATTCACACAACGCAATTCCAAATAATGACACAGTTTCAAAACCGCTTTTTTTAAGGAAATTTTTCGAACAAATACCGCGAATAATAGGTGTTATTGCTTTATAACTGTACTGTAATGTACTAAAGTTGATTATACTTTCATAAACACGAAATGGATTATAACTTTGTTTTATTGAAGAAAAGTTTTCACTTACGCCTGCAAAACCGCGTATACGTCACTATTGAACAAAATAAAAGACGCAAAACCGCTTATAAATACATAAGTAAGCCAATAACTGCACATTTAACTGTTTTTCGCCAAAATGATATTTGGATTAAGAATATAATCCAAAAATCTACTTTGGTGTGGATGTGGGTTTGCAAAATTCCGAACCGTTTTGAATTAAAACAGTTTTTACTGTCTCCTGTAAAATTTGGGTGGTAGCGGATACGCGGTATTGCACTTTATGCGACGATATGGAGTTATAATAGATCAATCTCCAAAACCTCCCCAAACTATATACCAGAGGGATCACAAAGCCTAAATTAAAAGTGATCGTAACTACTAAACTAAATTAAAAACTCTCCGAGAATACCGGGAAAGGGCTACTTTGTAGTATGGCCAAACTGATATTCCGCGAATTAAAAATCCGAAATGAATCTTTTATGAATCACTGATGAAATTCATCTATGACTGAGGAGGCATCAGTGAGTACTTTCAAATAAAGACTGCTGAATTTTTCATATAAATGGTTTGCTTTTTTCAAAAAAAAAATAATAATAATAATAAAAATTGTACTCAGAAGAATCATCAATTATCATTCAGCAGTGAAACAAATTTACTGCAGGATGTGTAATTTTTTCAAATTGAAAAAATTTCTTTCAATTCAAATTGAAAAAATTCGTTACTATGAATACCATGGTTACAATTAATTTTTAAAACAAAGCAGTGAAAAATGCTATTAATGGAGGATTTTTATCATTGAGTATTGGCAGCACGAAATGTCATAATCTGCTTAATTGTCAGGTGGTTAATATGGCGACGAAAACTTGACGTTTGTTTTACCTGGTATACTTATACCATGCCCAAAGCCCACTATTTGACAAGGCTTTATTTTTGTATTTTCATTACATATGAGCAATCTGTTGTCTCAATCGGTCATATACGTTAGGCTATGGCCATTATACGTTTTTATTGTGGTCCTACTCTAACTCAAGTAAAGTATAGGAGCCAAAATACTGTAGGTGTGTTAGTGAACAGCTGAAAAGCTGTAATTGTGTTGGTGAATTCGTTACCCACGTCTTGTAGGGACAGTTACTTATGGAACAAGATCTGCTCCATAAGAGCCCGTGCACAATTGACTTCTACCTCGCTTTGCTTCAGAGTTTTGCTTTGACAGTTTCGTTCAGCATGTGCTTTTCAAAGGGACATGTTCACGATTGAGGTGAAGCGAGTAAAGCAAGGTATAAAGTTCACCATGTTTCAACTTTTTTACAAACATCTCCCCTTGTGTGCGTGTGTGTATGTTTGTATATCTACACTTATTTTAGCGATTTCGCGCAATTTCGTGAGAAGTGAACAGAGAAAAGTAAAAATAACATTCGAATAAGCAGAAAAAAGCAAATTCCCCAAATATTTTACCAAAAATCAGGTTTATAAATTAAAACAAAGAAGTGAAGTGCAAATTGTCAAAGTGTTAATTGTAGCAAGCATTTGGAAAATCGCTTTGCTTTAAGGTTTTTTCTATCAAAGTTGGAGAAGACAAAGCCAATTGTGCACGGGCTCTAATTGGCAACAAAATCTTTGCAGTCAATCGCGAAGGAAAATCTGACACAATATCCTCTTGGTGGTCAATTACTTGAGGACAATTTTTATGTGAATGACGGAACCGGTTGGTCAGACAGCCTAACCACAGCAATAGAAATCCAGCAGCAACTGATTAATATTTTGAACCAACGGGGCTTTAATCTACAAAAATGGTGTGCCAATCATCAAAACTTACTACAGAATATCGGCATGGATGAAAACGAAGTCGACGTAGACTTTGACAGTAACGTGAATCAAACCATTAAAACCTTGGGATTAACATGGATGCCCAAGGTTGATCAATTTTGTGTAAAGGTATGTTTAGAAAATGGCATTCTGACAAATAAACGTTCAGTAACCGCCGACCTAGCTAGGCTCTTCGATCCTTTGGGCATACTGACACCGGTGGTAGTAATGGCAAAAATGTTTGTTCAAGACCTTTAGAAGCTAAAACTCACATGGGGCGAAGCGCTGTCCGACCAATTACATGAAAAGTGGACATCATTCAGAACAGATTTGGAAAAGTTGAACAATATGAATATTTAACGCCACGTATTTGAAGGGCACATCCCAGCAAGTGCACCAATACATGTGTTTGTAGATGCATCTGAAAAGGCATATGGTACTGCGATTTACCTCAGATCGGAACTGGATGATGGACACGTAATGGTACGCCTACTGTGTGCAAAATCGCGTGTTGCACCTTTGATGAGGCAAACTCTTCCCCGTCTGGAACTGTGTGCAGCAGTATTGGGATCCCAACTAAGTGCAAGAATCAAGACAGACCTCAAACTGGATGTCCTTACTTACTATTGGACAGATTCGCTGTTGGTGTGGATCAACTCATCTTCAGCATCTTACCAAATTCTGTAGCAAATCGAATAGCGGTTATTCACGAACACACCATCCCTGAACAATGACGGCACATTGGTTCAAAATAGTGTCAGCAACTGTACAATAATTATTGTACACGTACAATAATTTCATGACTTTTTCAATCCTCAATCCTACGCGTACAATATCGATAAAAGTACAATAATTTCAACGATATTTATTTTATAAAAAATATTATCACCCCGATTCTAAATATCCGCCAGGATCTCAGCCCTTGTGGATTTTTTTGTTCACCAGGAAAATTTCCTCCTATTCTCTTTCACTAGCGAGAAGAAAAACTGGCGAACAGAATTTCGAACATGTGAGCGGATTTTCGAAGTCAGCTGTTTTGTTGCTAGGCAGATCTAGGAAGGTAGGCGCATAAGCGGATTCAGAAATTTCCGATGCATTTTGTTATTGTATTTGGTAGTGTGGTATCAAAAATGATATTTCGCCTTGGTTAAACCCTGAATTCACTTGGGACTGGCCCATTGCTATTGGACCATGATGTGAATTCGCTTTGATTTTTACATTACACTCTACCTTTGTAAATAAAAAAAGTAGCTTCGGAATTTGCCTATGCGCCTACCTGTGTCGCCTTCGATATTATGCGAATGCCGTATTTATTTTCAAACCACTAAGAATTTTTCAATAAAATTTTCTGGAAATGTTATGTGAATGTTAATTTTACAAATTTTAAAACCCCACTATGCAAAAATACTGTGGACTGCTCCAGAAATATAAATCCAGAAAGGGAATTCCGCCGGATGAGGGTAATTTTTTTTTGAAGCGAGGCCGAAGGCCGCAAACTCAAAATGTTTTTCTACTCAAAACAACTGTAGAACGCTCGCTTTTCTTTGAACACTGTATGATTCGGTGTCACTGCCGATGTTATGCTTGATTCGGTTTAAGAGACGGTCAGCACCAGTGATGTCATTTTCACTTCGATCGAAGTATTTCACTTCACTTTTATGCCCATCATTTCGACACTTCCTCTTTCCCCAAATCACTTCGATTTTGACCAATCAGAATTAACTTTTATAATTTATTCTTACAAATTCTAATAAAAGTTGCATATGCAAGTGTGCAAGAGGTAAATATTTATACAATTATAAGATATGGCATCCCTCATTGAGATGAATAATCGATTTTTTAAAAGCTCCTCTTATCTTTATCGCTTTTTTTAAGAGTTTGACACAGGGCCCCGGAGCGGAGTTCGAAACAAAAAAAAAAAAAATGGCAAATAATAGCCCGTGCACAATTCACTTTAAAGCAAAGCGAATTTCCAAATGCTTGCTACAATTAACACTTTGACAATTTCCACTTCACTTTTTTGCTTTGATTTATAACACTGATTTTGTGCAAAATATTTGGGGAATCGACTTTTTCTGCACCTAATCAGCAGCCGTGGGAGAAATTGAATTGTCAAAATTAATGTCAAAGCTTTCAAAGCGCTGTCAAATAGAGATTTCGGCTATTCGAAACTCTGAGGTGCTTTAAGCGCGTGAAGTAAGCTGCCATATGGCCAACTTTTATACATTTAAGTAGAGCTCAAAAAATTGTTGACATTTCTCAAAGCCAAGCAAGCAAAGAAAGCGTGCATTTGGCCAAAACCTTAAAGAAGTTGAGAGATAGCGCACTTTACGCTACGCCTTACTCACTTCACTTCAATTGTGAACATGTCCCTCTGAAAAACATATACTGAATGGAACTGTACGGATGCGGAGTAGGAGCGGAGCAAACGAAAAAAAGCATTAACTGTGTCACCCTCAAGCTATCCGAAAAGGTATACCAATCGAAAAAATTCGAACTGTGGCGGTTATTAGATTCCGCCAAAACGTGAAATATATAAAATCGCGGTTTTCTCAAAAAGTTACCATTGGGCGATTTTGGGGTTGACAGATACTTGTTAGTGAAGCATTGAACTTTGATATTCTGCAATGATCTGCCCTTCTTATTAAAATTTGTTCTACCCTACCGTGTGGTATTTTGAGTATAAGTTTAATTTTTTTTTTATATTGGGTCATATTAATAAAAGCTGAGCATTTGCTTTTACTTAAAATTTGAGACCTTGTACTCAAATTTTGAAATTTGGTTCTTACAAATTGATGTCAAATTTCTAAACTCTTGAGTAAAAGTATTTGCTTCGTTTTTATTAATACGGCCCATTGAATGGATTATAACCAGTACCTGTTATACATAAATAAAATATAATTTCACGAGTACATACTTAAGTATACAAAAGAATACTTAGTACATTCTCGTTATCCAATGCCCTCTCTCTGTAGTTCGATTCGAAAGAAAATTCCATATTCCATATAAACTATATTCTAAAGTTTACGAATGTGCTTTCGAATCTAATTTCACTTTTGAATAGAACTACAGAGTGAGGGCCCAGGAATAAAAAAGATCTCGTATTTATATACATGAGCCAATATAACCAATTGAATATGCTGCATTCATATATATAGATATGTACATAATGTATGTATGTACATATGTACGTGAATTTGAATTTGATGGATTTTTTTGCATATCGCTAAAAAATTTAAGCATTTTATTTTATATGTAGTTTTAATAATTTTTCTTTGAGGTGATACTTAAAAACTAAATGCAAATATTATTCCGTTTTTACGATCCAAATTTTCTTCACCTCGCGGGAAACGTATGAAAAACCATTTAGCCGCGCTTCACTTCGAATCACTTCGATTTTTCAGCCGCTTCACTTCACTTTAAAATTTGGCGGTGACAACACTGGTCAGCACTTGCACGACAGCATATGCTAGCCGGGTTGAGTGACAATGCAGTTCGCTAATTTCCATTTAGCCATGAGCACACAGGCTTGAGTATATTTTATGTGCCTTGCGAGTAATGTGCGAGAGAACCTTCCACATTTCATATAAAAAATATGGTCCATTTAACATGGCTATGTCCTAGGCAGGGATCACATACTCCGATTTCCGCATGGCACCCGAATAATCCAAGGAGTACCTACATGGGATTAATCCATGGAGTAGGTACTAAAATTAATTAAATTTAATAATCGCTGAACAGATTTGAACGACTGCCAATTCAATATGATTATTAGCATTATATACATACATAATTATGCTTTTCTTTATTAAAAAAAATAATAAAATGTTTCTAGCGCAATCACCAACATGTTGTGTCGCGTTCAATGTCTCTATTACTAAATCGTGCACGTTCAAACTTGCTTCGTCGTTATCGCGATATACATACATCCGGGTTTCGTAGCAATGTTCGGCTAACTACGGGCCGATGCAGATAAACGAGACGCTCGCTTGGGTCTATGTTTATGATCACTTTGAAAGTACTCCAACCTACCACAAAATGGATCATATAATCCCATGATTTTTACAGGGTCTATGTATGAGCATACATACATAGAACATTCATTTTATTGTAATTACATATTAGAAGGCTGCATGGATTCGAAACGACCAACAAAATATTCGCGGCCGTCCAATTACAGTACCTACTTGTTTCTGTCGTTTGCGAATAAGCGCAAGTAGAGCACAACCATAAACAGAACCAATAAAATACTTATTCTTAGCGACAATTACATGACCTTAAAAAGGTTCTGCAAATAGTGTACACTACTTGCGAATACTTCGAATATAATCGAAATATATGTATGTACATATTTTCATAAACACACATTCAGACATTGTGTCCCTGCAAAAATTCCGAGTACTCCAATCGCTAATCCATGGAGTGCTCGCTATGGACCAACCGATTACTCCATAACTTGCCACATTTCATACAAAAAATATGGTCCATTTAACATTGCATGTCATTGCAATGGAGTATATACTCCAGTCCCGCATAAAAATCAAATTAGTCCATGGAGTACCTACATATGGAGTACCTAACAGTTATATAGGCCCGTCACATAGCATACGTCAATCCGTCTACGTCGACGTATGTGACTGACAGCTCACGTACTTGACGGAGAGGTCGCCACATAGGAAACGTTGGCGGATATACACAAATCAGCTGTTTGATTAACCTTTAACTACAGAGGTGGTGGCAAAAACTTAACTCTTTAGAATATTTTGTAATTTCTCTTTTAAGTTGCCCTATTGAAATTCAGTTTTCAGTAACTTCATATCTCCTGATAATTCTTAACAATTTTGTTTTATGGAGGAATGTTATACAAATGAGTAAAAACTCGAAAAGCAAATTGCAAAAAAGTGAAATTCAAGAGTAGCTAAAGGTTAACAATCAAAAGCAATCAGCTGACATAGCGACGGATTGACGTATACCAAAAGTTGACTTTTGGGCAACTTCGGTACGTTGCGGCGACGGATCCGTCGTACGTGTGACGACGTACGTTTATATGCCGACATTTTACTGAGCTGTCAGTCACATACGTCGACGTAGACGGATTGACGTATGCTATGTGTCGGGGCTAATAGCCCAGTTAGTCGAGAACGTAAACCCGTGTACCGTGTCAGCTGATCCAACCTATTTAATGGGATTTGTATGTAACCGATTATTCATCGACGTACGACGCAGAAGCCCGTACCGCAGAAATCGAAATCATTTTGATTTCTTACGTAAAAACGTGGCAGCTGATCGCTCGCATGGTTGCAAGGTAGAAGGGTTGCCAGTTGAACATTTTTAGTTATTAAATATTTAAACAGTAATTTTCACAGCATTATACAACTAACTCAACAAGATTGTAAAATGTTATCGAATATACATATATGTGTTCACATGGAAAAAATGGTATGTCTACTTAAACGAACCATTTATTATTACTTTAATTTTTAAAAAGAAAGGAAAGAAAACGTTTATAAATTTTTTTTAAATCCCAAACAAAATGGAAATATATATATATATAAATTAATAACAAGATAATAGCTTTGTTCAACAACTTTACTTGCAAGTACTTTCAAAAAGAGCGTCAATGTCAAATTAAGAGTAAAAACGAGAAAAAGAGAAAATTATCAACCAAAGTAATTGAACACAAAATCGTAAACATTCGCAAGAAAACAGCTGAAACGCTGTTTTGACAATTTGATTTTTAGTTTAGGTTGTAATTGAAATTTTTGAAATTGGAAATGAATGGAAATAACTGAATTAGGAAAACAAAATTCTACTTTGGCTATTCCACAACATCATCAAGATTCGTTTTTGCGCTAACTTATTTAGTACACAATTAGAAATTTGCGTTTAAAATGTTTGTATATTTCCAATTGAAATTTTTGTGATCATATATTTTTGACACTTCTATTTTTTTTAAAGCTGCTAGTAGTTGCAAGTGAAAATTTTACTTGCAGCGTTTATCAACTCTGTCGAAGTCTTACTTTCTCAATTTGGATCTCTTTTGCGAATTATTTGGGTTATTGAACATAAATTCGTAACTATTCGTAAAAATATGTAAAAATTTTGAGAATTGAACACTCCTAATAAATGAAGATATTACTGAAAATTAAAGCAAAAATTGTATTTATCCACAATGGTGGCGGTATTTTCTTAATTGATAACTCTTGGTGGTCTTATTCTGCAATTTTTCTACATTAAAAAGTTATAAATTGCCACAATAAATCTAGGTTTCTGTAACAAAACCGGGGAAATTGTCAATTAAAGTGATGTCACACTAATACGATCCACACTTTGTCACCACCTATTTCTACTAGAAAAGATATGAGTTACAGAAACTCAGTACAGATTTCTTAATTAAACACACATTTTTGTGAGAATCTTGTTGCTTCCCAATATAGTTTTTTTTTATTGATTTTAAATTTTGTATGTGGATGTTTATGACTTCATGCGCTGCCTGGAATCCGCGAATATCTATACATATATGCATTGTGTTCTTCGTTTTTGTCACTTTATGCGCTCATGACGATGCCGCTGTCTGATGCAAATGACGATTTTTGTGCTCTCATCGCCCCGATTCCGGCGACTGCGATTCCAAAGTTATTTCTCTGCTCGCCTCCTTGCTGCGCAGCACTGCACTACAGTGTCCGAATATATGCGTGCATATGTATGAAGTTTCTGTGGGCTTTGCCGCCTAGTGTGTTTTGCTCATTGTTAACGAATTTCTTTGGAGTTGCGGAAAGTTTGCTGTTTAAGGGCCGTTTACTCAAGCTCCGGTTAAGCACTTAACCACAGATTTTTGTCCGGTTAAGCAATTTATTTGACAGCTCACCATACAATTTACGTCAAACTAACCAGCGATTAAATTAATCAGATGTTGAGTAAACGGCCCTAAGTTGGCTTTGTTCAGAAACTCAGTTTGAAGCGCAACCTGATTTTGTAGTACAAGCAGAGCGTTCATAAACGTAAATTTTGCATGAAGCGTCGCTCATCACAATCATCAAAATAATAATTACTGCCGCTGTTGCGCTTCATGCTGCGTTTCTGAACATAGTCGTTGTTGGCGCCAGAACGCTAGTAGAGCTCTATCGGTAGCGCTGGCGAATTCGTTGAATATATTGTGATAGTTGTAGTTGGTAGTTTTGTTGAACAACGTGGTATACTGGCAGCGGCCTCGTTTTCCTCCACGTGGCCGAGGCAGCGCTGCCGGCACCTTCGAGGAATGTTCCTCGCCGGCTTGAGCTGCGGCGCCAGTTTAAATGCGCAATCTCGCTACACTATAAATGCAAGAATTGTGGTACACATTTCACATGTCTATTCCAGTGGCCACACGCATTTATACATACATATGTATATATATATATGTATATATGTATGTATGGATATGTATCTCGGGCATCATTATACTTACGTACCTTATCCGCACACTTTTTTATGCCAAATAAATATTTCTTCGCAAATAAGCGCTGATTGATGTCCAGGAAGCTGCTGGACTGTTGCTGGAGCTCAAATAAAATTGTTTCCACTTTTAGTTACCCGGATTTATATGGATACCTTTTGAAGTTGCTGGATGTACTTTCGTCTTCTTCGGCGATCTCAATTCAAAATGAAGTCGGAGGTTTGTTTCATATGGCGCTTTGCCACCTGTCAAGTGGCGTCGTTCGCCATCTTCTGCTCGGTGCATGGTGATTGGTCAGTAAGGTTAAATGTCAAAATTTGGCTGTGTTTCATGATACAAGAAAACCAGGTAGTTCCATTCCCTTTGCTTTGGCCTTTTTGATTATACTATGGATTATTGATTATAATCTTATTATCTAAAGCACACACAAAGTGCATGTAAATTTTTTGTACAAATTATTTTAATAATTCACGCTAGAATGCAGAAGGAAAGCAAAAACGTAAATACGATTTGTTCTTTTAAATTGAAAAACCAAAATTGCCAATGTATCGGACTTGAATTTTACCGAAATTTATAAATTTACGCAACAAAGTCGTTCGGTAAAGTAATTAACTCTGCTGAACATATTTTTCTACGAATTTTGACAGATAATTTATTACGATTATCATTTTATCACTTTACTCCATTTACCAATGATTTATCACTTTAGAGGAAGCCCCTTATTGACAACAACAGATTTTCAAAGAAATAAAATGAGGAGTTATTCATAAAAAGTAGAATAGATTTATGCAGTTATTAAAATCGAAAAATCTCATCAAAATTACTTTCTGCAAAATTTCAAACTATTTGATTTTTGTATGACAATACATTCTTTCCTGTATCATGTTGTGTTTAATTAACTTTCGTGGTCAGGGATGCTTTTCGTACATCTGACACAGGGTGGACGCAACATCCTTCAGATCCAATGATTGAAAGATCTTCTTAAAAGTATTCTTTTGAAATAGCGAAATGCTTGAAATGCTTGCTATCTGATTGAAATTGATTGAAATTTGCTTGAAAATGATGGGTACGTTCGCGACGGCAATCAGAACCGCAGTGTTGCAAGTATCACGTTCTTCGCGTGTTTGTGGCAACACCTGCAAAAGTCAAACGTTCGTTTGACACATTAACCGTGCAGTTTGTTTGAATAATCGGCAACAGAAAATTTGTGTCTGCAATTTTTGCTTAAAAAAAATGGAAAGAGAAGATTAAGCATGATTGCTATATATTTAATGGAATATGCAATAATGTAATTTTAATAACACAAATTAATTGCAAATACTTTTAATAATGCTGTTATTGCAATATATCAGCTGAGTATCAGCAGGCAAGTGCAAAATAAGCAACGGGGTTGCTGTACTGCTGCAGTTATAAATTTTCATGAACGTACCCGATGTCTTAAGCTGGCCACAGACGACGAACATGCTCGTGGTCAGGTGCATTTTTCTCGTTAGTGGCGTGGTTCGCCAACATGTTGGCAAGAATCAAAATTTTTTGATATTTGGCCAACCGCTCGCGCACATGTTCGTCGTTAGTGGCGTGGTTCACGAACATTGCATTGAAAGCAACAACAACAACCTCATTTCGTGTTGACGTTGAGCAGTAAACATCGCGGATGAAGTGAGTATCACACTGGAAATTACTGAACTGCATTGAATGCAAAAGAAATATATGCAGTTTTAAGGATTTTATACGTATTTCATCAGTTATTCATACGATTTTTTTCCAAATAATGCCCAAAAGTATGTTTCAATAGTTTTCACACAATTGTTTTGTAGGAACATTTTATGATAAATGCTTATAATATCATGCATATAATTTTTCTGTTTAAAAACTGTATAGAAAAATTCTCTATGTATCTTGAAACCAAGAGCTAATCCAGACTTTCTGAAAACGCCATCGTATTTAGTTGGGGTATTTCAGCGTTTTTCTGTGATATTTTTGCCTCCCTACAGTGTAATTAAAAAAAAAACAAATCATAAATATATATGCAAATCTAACTCATAGCAAGAGCATCATCCGCGCATTCATTGCCATCTTCCCACTTGAAGTACGCATTTACAAATGAGATGTTGGCACGTTAGTGGGCAAAGGCGACGAACATTAGGCATATAACAAATTTTGACGAAAAATTTGGCATACCAACACGTGGTGGCAAATATTGTACAAGTAATGAATATCACTTTTTTATGTGATTTCGGTTCAAAAACGTTCCGCGCAAAAATGGATTTCTAAAAAAAAGTCAGATTTTTTTTTTTAATTGTATATTAATTTAATTATTTTAATATTTTTATTTTTACGTTTTTGTCAATTGTTATATGAAATAAGTTTTAAGTTTAAAATATGTGATGATTTCCACATTTCTTTTAATAGACCTTAAGGTAAATATCTATTATTATGAAGAAAAACCTGAACCTGTACAGTGTAAAAAACTTTTTTTGTTTTTTTCAGCAGTTCTGATAAAAAGTAATTACGTTTTGCGCGGAAACTTTTTTGCAATTTCGCAAAAAAAAAAAAATACTGGGGTTCATACTTTTTTGTGCTCTATTCGACTATGGTATGCCGTTTTTCGTATTTGCAAAAATTGTAAAAAGTTATATGCCTAACGAACATATGCGCGCGCATGTTGGCGAGCATGTTCGTCGTCTGTGGCCAGCTTTAAAGAAAACCAAGCAAGCGAGAGATTGGAAAAATTTTCAAGCGCTTGAAAGGGCAAACAAGCTGCTTGTGCAGATCACTGATGCTTATACGGGGCCCTTTGTTGTTGTTGTCGTAACGTGAACTGCATGGGGAAAAGCACAGACCATAAATACATTTGTAGGCATTTCTTGTTGTATGGTTTGGTTTTTAATGTTGGCGTGGAATTGTCACAGTTCCTCAAAAATATCTGGTGTCGTCGTGTGGCTTCCAGCCAAGATTTGCCTCCACTAACCGTCTTTGTTATTTTGTACGTGGCTCACGATTAAAAATTGATTCACTGAAATTACTTTTCTTAGTTCCCGGTGCCTACAAACTGTGGCAGACTTTGTTATAAATCAAATATATTACTTGGAAAGTTTTTAAACAAATTTACGATCAGATATACATTTATAGATATTTTTGCTGCGGATTTAATTTGACTTTGAAAAATGAGACAATAAAAAATGAATTGGCGCACGAAAAGGGCGTTTGATCTGAGATATATCTCAGATTACGTACATACATGAAATGTTGGGGTTTTTTGTTTTGACTAATTAGAAAAACGGAACAAGAGTCCGTAAACCTAAGCAAATAAAAAAACTGTCCCCAACTGTAGCGGATGTAATTCTTGACAAAATTCTTGACGACAGTATACAGGAACTGAAAACAAAAGGCATACAAATAAAATACATAAAAAAATATGTAGATGACATCTTTGCAATAATCAAGAAAACAGACGTGGGAGGAATAATGAAGACATTTAATGAGCAACATACGAAAATCAAATTTGCGTGCGAAGAAGAAGAAAACCAATCATTACCTTTCGTAGACATAAAAATACACCGAAACAATAATATAATAAGAACGAACTGGTACGCAAAATCCATATCATCATCGAGAATCATTAATTTCCACTCTAACCATCCATTTACCCAAAAGAAAAATACAGCAATAAATATAATAAAGAAAATAATTACACTTAGTGACCAGGAATTCATAAATGAAAACAGGAAGAAAATTAAAAGTATGTTATACAAAAATGGATACCCCGACGCTCTCACTGAAAGATGGATAAACACAACAATAAATACGTTAGCACACCCAAACAATAATAAAGAAAGAGATAACAACAATAAAATATATACAAGTATAGCATATTTGCCGGGACTAACAGAAAAGAAATCGCTGGACAAAATTATTACTAACAACAAAATGAATTATGCATATCGACCACTTCAAACAACGAACACAATATTCTCAAAAACAAAAGACAAAATAAGTAAGGAACAACAACATAATGTGGTTTATCAAATCAGCTGTACTGGAAAAGAGAACGAGCAATGCAAAAAAATATACATTGGCACAACAAAAAGAGCATTGGGAGTCAGAATCAACGAGCACAAAACAGACGCGAAAAATAAGAAAACGACAACTGCACTAGCCCAACACCTGACAAACAACAACCACACGGCGGATTTCGACAATGCACGAATAATAGACAGAAAACAAAACGAGAAAACGAATAACACTGGAAGGGCTGAGGATACAACAACAAATACATTATGCGTCGAACCATAAAGAGGACGTTGACAAAATCAGCTGCGCATACAAAGCAGTGATAAAATGAACATGGACAACAGCTGACGAGCTTAATTAAAATAAAAAAATTATATGTATATATGTAAATATGTGTGTTGGTTTATACACTAAATGTTAAGTGTAATATTGATATTGTTTTGTAAAATGAGGTATGTTTGGTGTAATAATGTTGTTATATGTATTTTACTTAATGTGTTTTTGTTTTCTTGTATAAATAAAGAACTCCCTGAGAAAGGCGCCAAAGGTGTCGAAACGCGTCGGAGGAAAGAAGACAAGCGAAAGCTTTTACTTGAAATTTGCGACCTAAAAGCTCCACAAAAAAAAAAAAAAAATATAACCCAACAAACATCATAATTGGTCCAACAAACAAATTGATTAACATTATCGGAGAGCGAAACCGAAACAAATACAAGAAAACAAAATAACGTATTTCAAAATGAAGCACTTCTTTAGTCACATAAGATACAAATATGACGAAGACACCTGTCGGAACATCAAACTATATAACAAAAACACCAAAGATCTTACAAAACAACAACAAAGGCTAAGATTCCTCCTAAACTGCAAACAATATGGAATTACACCAACACATTTAAAGGGTAAAACAAATAAAATTATGCATGGGTTTAAATTAGACATAACGAAAAAAGAGGCACAAAAAGTAGAAAGCATATTTATCACCAAAATTATAAACATAGAAATTAAAGAATGCAACATACAAATAAAAATAAGTCGGGCAATTATAGGACACGTTTACGAGAAAATAAGCAAACAACTAGATGAAAGGGACCTAAAAGCAGTAACTGAATATCACAAACAACACACAAAAAAATTTATGGAATCCGAAAAAAACCACATCAATAAGAAAATTCAAACACATATCACAAAAACCTTCACTGAATTCGGGTTAAGATTAAATGAAGACTGGCTCGTTAATTTAACTAATGTCAATATACCTCATGAGTGTAGATGGCTACTATCACTGGGTAAAAAATTCGCTCTACCAGTAGACAGGAGATCTGTATCACCCATACATTTAATTGCAGACATAGAGCAAGGAGTTCAAATGATCGACGATGACAAACAAAAAGACACAATTAGATGTAACATTGCCAGCAAAATAAACAATTACAAAAACAAAATTAAACACAATCCAAAAGAGAAACTTATTCTAAAAATCTTTGAAGAAACAAAAAAAGTCACAAAAAATACAAAGATACATTGATAATTACTAACGCGGACAAAGGCAACAAAACCGTCATAATGGATAAAACCGAATACAAAAACAAAATGAATGAACTTTTGGGCGATAAGTTAACATATAAAACCACAAGAGCCGACCCGACTCAAAAATTACTAAGAAAAAACAACACCTTCATCAACGAAATGTACAGACAAAATAATATAGACTTAAAATTAAAACATCAGTTGACATGCCATGCCGCAACTGCACCCAGGTTCTACGGATTACCCAAGATCCATAAGAAAAACGCCCCCCTAAGACCCATATCGTCATCACTAAATGTTCCATGCTACAAACTATCTAAATACCTAGGAGGAATCCTACACAATATAGTCTCAAAAGAATACAACATTAAAAATGCACTCCAAATAAAAGAAAATTTAAATGAAATCTCCATCAAAGACGACGAAATACTAATATCACTTGACGTAGTTTCACTCTTCACTAACATACCCATCCAACTTGCGATTCGGACAATAATGCAAAAATGGACTACACTGGAAAAACACACAACATTGACAAGGAAACAATTTCAATCCAGCTTAGAATTTTGTCTACGAGAAAATAATTACTTTATATATGATGACACAGTATACCAACAGGTATATGGAATGCCTATGGGGAACCCACTGTCCCCAACTGTAGCGGATGTAATTCTTGACAAAATTCTTGACGACAGTATACAGGAACTGAAAACAAAAGGCATACAAATAAAATACATAAAAAAATATGTAGATGACATCTTTGCAATAATCAAGAAAACAGACGTGGGAGGAATAATGAAGACATTTAATGAGCAACATACGAAAATCAAATTTACGTGCGAAGAAGAAGAAAACCAATCATTACCTTTCGTAGACATAAAAATACACCGAAACAATACGCAAAATCCATATCATCATCGAGAATCATTAATTTCCACTCTAACCATCCATTTACCCAAAAGAAAAATACAGCAATAAATATAATAAAGAAAATAATTACACTTAGTGACCAGGAATTCATAAATGAAAACAGGAAGAAAATTAAAAGTATGTTATACAAAAATGGATACCCCGACGCTCTCACTGAAAGATGGATAAACACAACAATAAATACGTTAGCACACCCAAACAAAAATAAAGAAAGAGATAAAAACAATAAAATATATACAAATATAGCATATTTGCCGGGACTAACAGAAAAGAAATCGCTGGACAAAATTATTACTAACAACAAAATGAATTATGCATATCGACCACTTCAAACAACGAACACAATATTCTCAAAAACAAAAGACAAAATAAGTAAGGAACAACAACATAATGTGGTTTATCAAATCAGCTGTACTGGAAAAGAGAACGAGCAATGCAACAAAATATACATTGGCACAACAAAAAGAGCATTGGGAGTCAGAATCAACGAGCACAAAACAGACGCGAAAAATAAGAAAACGACAACTGCACTAGCCCAACACCTGACAAGCAACAACCACACGGCGGATTTCGACAATGCACGAATAATAGACATAGAAAACAAAACGAGAAAACGAATAACACTGGAAGGGCTGAGGATACAACAACAAATACATTATGCGATGAACCATAAAGAGGACGTTGACAAAATCAGCTGCGCATACAAAGCAGTGATAAAATGAACATGGACAACAGCTGACGAGCTTAATTAAAATAAAAAAATTATATGTATATATGTAAATATGTGTGTTGGTTTATACACTAAATGTTAAGTGTAATATTGATATTGTTTTGTAAAATGAGGTATGTTTGGTGTAATAAGGTTGTTATATGTATTTTACTTAATGTATTTTTCTTTTCTTGTATGAATAAAGAACTCCCTGAGGAAGGCGCCAAAGGTGTCGAAACGCGTCGGAGGAAAGAAGACAAGCGAAAGCTTTTACTTGAAATTTGCGACCTAAAAGCTCCACAAAAAAAAAAAAAAAAAAAATATGAATGAATTTGCAAAATACCCAATAATAATAATGCTCTATATTCACAAACCAACCATACCAACCGCTTTGCTTTATTGTGTGTAATCTTGTAGGTATTTTGTTCTTGTACTGCCATAATATTGTCACTCTTTTCGAATGTAATATTTTTCGAAAATTGCAGGTTTGTTTTTAACTTTTACATTCAAAATCCAAAACTAAAGTTGCATTTTGGTAGACAATTTGGCTCAGCATGATCTTAGTACGAGTATAAGCCGGTTGCATGGATATAGGCAGATCGTGGAGCCGAATGAACCCGGGTTGCTGTAATTATTTGAATTTTAAATTATATTAAGCCTCATTTTAATCTTACCTTTTGTAATTTTTTAGTACCAATAAACTGTAGAAATGGAAAAGTTGAAGAGAGTTTTATTTTTTACTTTATGACATTGCGAAACATACATATATTTATATATACGATTATGGATAATGAAGTGAATGTTTCAATCGCAAGGAGTTTCATTTGTAATAATACAAGTAATCGTACTGAATCTTGATTTTGTGCTTTAAAAATATTTACATCAATGCTATTTTGTATGATATACAATATACTTCAAATACGTAGGAATTGTTTTGTCAGTTTTACCTCATTTAGTAGAAAATTATAATATTTAAAAATACTTTAGTGCCGAAATTTCAATAATCGATTGTAATACTGGTATACAAAACTTATAATATACTTTACTCCTTTTATAGTGGTTTATTCTCTTTAAATTTTGCACCTTATTATGGTAATAAATTTAACATTACTTTCTTAAAAATTTGGCTTATTCATGGGCGTCACCTATACGATATAAAGCGTCAGCAAATACTCAATGCAATTAATAAATATATGTTTAAATTGGAATTTCATTTTTACAAGTATTTATGTATCCCTCTTACTCTCCTGACATCATATTATGAACTTGCTCTAATTTAAATGCAAGCCGTTGCTTCTGCGAGAACTCGTCTTCTTCTAATGTTACGATTAATTGCTCGTTGTATTTTACAGCATAAGTATAAAGTTCATGGAGAGCACAATTCGTATTAAACTCCGTGGTGTGTAACTAAAATAAATCGTATCAAAAACGAAGTTTTATAAACATCACATTTAAAAATAATTTGAAATGTCATACCCTTGATTCTTCGGCTAACATGGCATTCATATCTTGGTCGGAAATTGATGGCATTTCTCTTATGTCGCGATAATACCTTTCAACCCATTTACGATATTCCGGGATATCTTTAGCATATAGTAATTTGGAGCTGGGTGAATCTTTACCTGTGTTAAAAATATTTAAATAAGCTTATTTGAAATTAGTGTACACAGTGTAATGATCTAACCTAAACGATGATCTGACGTTGAGCACGAATCCATAAATGTCTGAGCAACAACTGATAAGCATGAGTCAACTATATTTGATTTATGTATGTCGAACACAAAGTTTGGGTTCTTGATTAAATTAACCCAAAACCTAGAATGACAAAATTACT
Source organism: Urophora cardui (assembly GCA_960531455.1). Lineage (NCBI taxonomy): Eukaryota > Metazoa > Arthropoda > Insecta > Diptera > Tephritidae > Urophora > Urophora cardui. The sequence continues at coordinate 23,050,691 of OY482675.1, read as the reverse complement.
TGATGAGCTTTTATAATTAAAAATAAAATTGTAATTTAAAAATTATAAAGCTTAAAAACTATAAAATATTTAATAATGTTCATAAGCGGCACTGTTAAAAACTTTTCGCTTGAATTCCTTATAATTTTTACATAGGTACACATTATGGTACAATACTTGTAGTTAGTGACTTAGGGCCGGTATCATCATCTCCGGTTAATTTAATCGCTGATTATTTTGACGTAAATTGTATGGCAATCTGTCAAATAAATTGCTTAACCGGGCAAAATCTCTGTTTAAGTGCTTAACCGGAGATGGTGAAACCGGCCCTTAAAGTTATCTAATAAGGGCCGTTTTCATCTTCTCCGGTTAATTTAGCCACTAGTTTGTGTGACGTAAATTGTATGAAAAGCTCTCAAATAAATTGCTTAACCGGGCAAAATTTTCGGTTAAGTACTTAACCGGCGATGGCGAAAACGGCGCTAATAATATGTTCACTAGATGCGTTTTTTTCGGCAAAGTTTCTCATATCTTCCCTCCGGCCACAGAATATGAAAATAGGATGTTGTAGGATAACTAAGCTGATTTTTATTTTGTTTTAGAAAGAAAACTGAGTGGGCTCCTCCAAAAACATCGATTTTTTTTCTAAATTCCATGATAGGTTTATATTCATATATGAAAAAAACCACAGAATTTAAAATAAAACAAGTAAAAGCGCGGCTGTCTTCAGCCGTACCGAAGACGTCATACCTTTCATGAGTGGGGAAATGAAAAGTTACCTACATATCGCCCGTTTTATGCAATAGGGATTTAACTCGAAATTTTCGATTTCTGGGATTTTGCCATATATTTCAATAACTGGGTCGTGCCTTTAAGTCTAGTCTTATAAAATACTCAAAAAGATAAAAATGGCGGAAATAAAAGTGATTTTGTAGTTAGCCTTAGAAGGAAACTATATGAAATTATAAAAGTTTATTTGCGTTTTCCCAAAAAAATTTTTTTTTGAGTTAAATCCCTATTCCATAAAACGTGCGATATGTATACATAGCCTGATTTAGTATAATTTATAATTTCAATTCTGTGGGTTATTTATGGAAGGATTTATTAAGCCTGGTTTTCATTAGGTCAAATTCACTGACGTCAAATCACTGTCCTAGATGACAATATGTCATTTTGAGTAAAATGTGTTTTCATTAGGTTTCAAAAACTGACATGAAGTCGATAGAGCAGTGTGGGTCAAAGATTGCAGTCAAATTTTGGTGTCAGTTGATTGACAGTCCGTTTTCGTCTCTGATGTCAAACGTGAAGTAAAAGCTTTTGACAGCCGGACAGCAAGGTCAGTTTTCTCACCCGTGGTTTTCTTGTGGTGGTGCTATTTTAGGCACAAAAACTTGGAAATCGTTTACTAATAACTCTTCCATTTTCCGATATTAAAATAGTATTAACAAAATAAATAAATAAATTTATAATACTCGCACAATCACAATCAGCTGTGCGCTCGACAAACCAGGGCCCGGTGCAAAGGATTTTTTCGTTTGCTCCGCTTCCAAAACTTTTTGCTGCTCTTATGCCCATATGACACTACGTTTTTTTCCGGTATTCTACAAGGTTTTTTTGAGTGAAGGAGATGGTCAAATACAGTTTTGCGTTTGTGCAAGCGAGCAAGCTATATTGAAAAAACCAAACGAAATACCAACAAAATACCATCTAGGCGGTTAAAAACCAACGAGCCACTTTGTATTTCGGTAGGTTTTTTCGCATTCGGCAGGTTTTTCTGACAATTGTTTCAATTTGACAACTATAAAATAAATTATATATAAAATAAAAAATATATCTAAATACAAATTTTAAATTTGCCTCTTGTAAGCTTCTGCTTTGGCCATAAGGGGAAAGAAGAAGTCCGGAAGAAAAAGTATACTGCGCACTGGCTTCTCTTTATAACATGGAATACACAGCTACTCTGCCATCTGAGTTTCATAACTTTTATTTCAGTAATTTAAATTCAAATTTCCAAAAAAATTAATTCTTGAAATAAATATTATTTTCATTTAGTTTGAAGTTTAATGTCAATCAAAGTGTTTTTGAGGGAGTTTTTGTCTCTTTTCAACCCACAGAAGAATTGTTTTTGTATTTTGACTTTCGGTGGATTTTCCACACCAAAAAAAAAACAAGAAAAAAACGTAGTGTCATATAGGCATTAGCTCCCATCCTTTTTTTGCTCCGTTCTCGCTCCGATTTTTTATATATTGGCTCCGCCTCAAATCGACAAGACTGTTTTAAATCAGATACGACAATTTTTAATGATGAAAAGAGACGCTCAACGCTTACCTTGAGATAAAGGTAAACTCGATACTATTTGGCATAATCTAGGCTCGCTTTAAAACCATCTTCGGTTTTAAACCTACCTTTATTCTCAATAGCAGGCCTGCTAAACGCTCTCGTATTGAAAGTGCAAAGCTCAATACATCTACAAAATTTTTATATGCATTGAAAAATTTTTTGCTCATTTAGATTTTTTTAAGAATTCCAGTAAAATATTAAGGGTCTTCATCTAAAGTGGTAAACTGCTGGTAAATGCGGTAAAGTGGTAAACTGCTGGTAAAGGTAAAAATTGTAATAAATTATCTGTCAAAATTTGTATGAAAATATATTTAAGCAAAGTTTATCACCTTACCGAACGATTTTGTTGCGTAAATTTATAAATTTCGGTAAAACTCAAGTCTGACACATTGTCAGTTTTACTTTTTCAATTTAAAAGAAGAAATTGTGGTTTCCTTCGGCATTTTTTTTTTGTTTATTTTATTGGGTTTTTTTATTTATTAATCAAGTTGACACTGACAAGAGTTTAAAAAATTATTTACCAAGGTGGTTTCATGTAAAAATGCGGATAAACTGAAAAACTTTAAAAATTTATTACTTTATCACTTTAGATGAAGACCACTATTATTTTAGAATTTATTTTCAAATGGTAGTATCACATACATACAAATTTTTTTTTATTTTTTATATGAAAATTATTTGAATACAAATTTTTTACAGTGCTTTCATATTTTGAATTTTTTTTTTTCATTACAATTTTGTTATTGTATATTTCGATTTCTTACGGCAGTTCTCGAGAGCTCTAATACAAAGTGCCTTTGCTCTGCACATAAAATATGAATCATAGGCACTGTTCACATGACCTCTGGCCGTTGCCCGCCCCCTCCTCGTATTGCTGCAGCAGCCTCCTCACGCCACATCAACATTCACGCAACAGTCACATCATCACATTCCACAGATCACATCATTACATTCAGGATTGTAACATTATCACACCACACTTTACAACATCCATTTACACCACACATAACATATACATCTATTGTTACACACCACACACAAAACAAAACGTCAACGTTTGTAAACTAACCACAAGACACAATTGTAAAACCTTCAGTGAGTTAACACCGCATACTTATCGTTCCGCCAATAAATTCGCTAACGCTGTAAAACCGCACTCTCTTATTTTTTTATTTCCCGGAATACCAACCGACTTAAAGTAAGTACCCCCGATCCTCAATCGCGAGTGGAGTGAGTGTACGCGTTTCTATGGTCCTTCTTCGCCATAAAGATAGGCACCTATGGTGATAATATTCAATTAATAAATAACTAAATACAAAAAAAAAAAAAAAAACAATTGTATGTGAAACAAAAACTTGAAATAGATACATAATAAAATTATAACACCTTCAAAAAAAAAAAAAATAGCTACAAAAAAAAAAGTGGAAAACGCGCGCAATAATTTCAACATACATACCTACATACATGTGAACACATAAAACAGTAAAAGTGAAAAAGCTGGTAACAAAAAAAAAAAAAAAACAACATAGACTATAAATATATAGATAAATACATATATACAATCAACAAAAGCTTAAATACCTAAGTAACACAAAAAACGGGCGCGACGCGCTAATAACACAAAAATAACAACAAACCAACAACATACCAATAACAAAATTAAAAGGCTACGGATCACCAGCACCAACAGCGAGATCAACAACAGCAAAAGGCAGAACAACAACAACAAGGAATTATACAACAACAACACCAGAACTGCAACAAAAGGAATAGCCAGCAACAATAACATCAAGCAAAAACCGGCAACATAACTGGCTAATACAATATAACCCCATACCCCAAACTCAAAAACCGCAGTGAGTTGTATCGCTCCATATAAGTATAGACATACTTTCATATAAATACGTACATATGCACAAATGTACATACATATATACATTTGAAATTTAAATTTCAAAACTAACCCAAAACCCTTAAAAGCGCGTAATACCATTCCTAAATATCTGTCAGATACAAATATAAATACAGTCCACTCAGTAAAATAGTCTTGGTCCAAATTCCCATTTGAGAAAATAAATTCGTGAACAAAAAATTTCCTACAGTCCACTTAAAAATCCTAGTCCAAATTAGAATTAATAAATCAAATTGGCAAACATACATAAAAAATTCCTACTGGCCATTAAAATTTATACAATATTAAATTCACTTACTCCCCACATAAAAGCAAATATACATACAAACATATATTAAAAATATTGGTACGTTGACACCAAATCTCCCGTTGGTATCATTCAAAACTACCAACAAAAAAATTGTCTTTTGTAGATTTCGCACTTCCCATATTCTACTTACCAAAATACATATCTACAAATTACCGGCAAATTATCTGGCGCTCTCTCCCACTATTTGTAATCATACGTATTGACATACATACATATATATCACTCGCGAAAAACAACCCAGCAGAAAAAAAGGGAGTTCTACACAACCCAGTAGACAAAAACTAGATTTTGCAAAAACGACATAAGTCGAAAATATACAATTTAATTTTCCATAATATAAATTTATATCTAGCGTTACATACCCACACGCAGATATACATACAAACATATATACAACTCGGTACTCCGGAAAAACGACATAAGTCGACAATTTATAATAACTTTTTTATAAAATAAAACATCTCCTGCGTAACATATACAAACGCAAATATACACATATATACACAAAGATAAACTCGGTATTCGAAAAAAGGACCTAAGTCAATAATTCAGAAATTTTATTTCTTTTACAAAATAAAACTTTACCCTAAAGCAAATATATACAAAACCCAAAAATCAATAAAATAAGCGATCGTGCAATACAAAAACAAAAATATATTTCAAACAAAAAATTTATTTGCGAATATTTACACAATAAGCGATTTTAAATCAAATTAAATTTCTCTGAATGTGAAAATGCCATCAGACAAAACCCCGAGTAAGGAATCAAACCCAAAAACTATTAAAATTCCCGAAATGGAGGGAGGTAAGCTCCAAGATACCCCTGCAGACGCCAAACGCTCAAAGCAGGGAGCAATCCCCAAAAAACCTAAAGATTTTTCGGCTGCAAAATTTATTATGGAAAGTGACAGTCTCATTAGATACTGCACTAGATTTGCATCCGCACCCATTCAAAACAACTCCGAATCAATTTTGGAGGTAAAGACAAAAAGTCTTGAAAACTTTTGGACACGACTCCAATCGGCATATGATGAGATCATCGAAACCGATGACTCGGATCTGCCCGAAAATTTCAAATCCTCGGCATTCACTAAGTACGAAAACTGCCTTGACCAATATGAAGAAACAAAGGCCATGATCAACGATCAGCTCAAATTACTAAGGCCTATTTCAACTACTTCAACCCCGAAAGTAGACAACTCCCAAACCCACACATCAGAAGCAAGTTCAGGCCCTTATCTCAAAGTGCCAGCTTGTGATACCGAAATATTTTATGGAGGTTATGAACAATGGCCGTCCTTCCGGGACATGTTTACAGCCGTGTACATCAACCATCCAAAATTATCACAAGCCCAAAAATTGTATCACCTCCGATACAAAACGAAAGGTCAGGCAGCAGCAATAGTAAATCAATTCGGTCTAAGTGACGATAATTTCAATCTGGCTTGGGCGGCATTAAAAGAAAGATATGAAAATGAAAGAGTACTGGTCGATAAACAAATAACTATCCTAATGAACTTGCCAAAAATACAAAAAGAAACAAGCGAAGAATTTATCAAGTTACATTCCACAGTAACTAATTGCTTGTCAGTTCTGCAAACACAAAAAATTCCCACTGAAAATTGGGACCCTATTCTGGTAAATATATGTGCCGCTGCACTACCAGAAAAATCGTTATTGCTGTGGGAACAATCACTCACATCCCGCAAAAAATGCCCAACGTGGCAACAAATGAAAGATTTTCTAACGACCCAGTACGAAATCGCTGAGAGGGTAGATAATAAATCTAAACCCAAGAACACCCAAAACGATAGAAATTTCACTAAATCCCAAGCCAGTAATTATAATTCACACAATAGAAGTTTTAATAAGTCACAAACATACACTGCCGAAAATAAAAGACCGACATGCCAAATATGCAACGGAGGCCACTCTATAAAATCTTGCGAGAAGTTCGTAACAATGCCAACCCTCGAAAGGCATAAGTACGTAAAAAATAATAATCTTTGCTCAAACTGTCTTTCACGCTCACACAAGCATTCAGTTTGTCCCAGCAAATTCAATGCGCATATTGCAAAGAGAGACATCATTCGATGCTCCACGTAAATAAATTTACGAATACACAGCAAAATAGCTCTAACCCCAGAAGAGCCACAGGTCTAGTCGCAACAACTAGTACCGAAAATACACAACACCGAAATCCTGAAACTGAAACCGACAAACCATGCTGCTCCCACGCAGCGCAAATACAAACGCTTCATTCTCAAAATGAGAGCAAAATTCTACTGCCAACGGCAATCATCTCCATCGAACATCGAGGAGAATTATTTAAATTAAGAGCTCTAATCGATCAAGGCTCCCAAAGATCGTTTATCTCGTCAAAAGCTCAAAAACGCTTAAGACTCCCAACCAAAAACTCCAATTATGAAATCTCGGGGATGGGCGGAAGAGTAGTCCAAAACTCGTCCAAAATCTGCTCATTAACCCTTATTTCCCCCAATGCGGACACAAGAATACAAGCCCAAGCTATTGTTCTCCCGCAACTCACCAATTTGCTCCCAAGCTACAAAATATACAATGAGGATCGACGCAAGTTCGCACACCTCAAGCTGGCAGACCCAAATTGTCACACCCCCGCACAAGTCGACCTGCTCTTAGGCAGCGACTTGATACCCCAAATCATGCTAGACGGCATGGAAAAAATATCGAACTCTCTGTTAGCCCAAAATACTATCTTCGGATGGATATTAAGCGGTCAAGTAACGGAGAGAATATCATCTTTCACGACCCAAGTGGAAGAAATTTCAAATGAACATCTTAATTCTCAATTAAGAAAATTCTGGGAGGTGGAAGAACTCCCCCCTATAAAAGTCCTCACCCCAGAGGACAAAGCTTGCGAAGATTACTACAACGCTACAACAACGCGTGCAAGCAATGGTCGATACACAGTACGACTACCATTTAAGCCCGAATTTCCAGACACACTCGCCTTAGGTCGCTCCCGAACCACTGCACTCCAACAGTCTCTAAGCATGGAAAAAACCCTCCTTAGAAAAGGCGATCTCAAATTAGCATATGACGGTGTCTTGGAAGAATATCTACATTTAGATCACATGGAGGAAATAACCTCATATGAAAAAATAAACAAAGGTAAATATTACTCATTTTACCTACCCCATCACGCTGTGGTCAAGCCCGATAAAAAGACCACCAAAGTCAGAGTAGTATTTAACGCGTCGAAAACCACAAGTTCAGGCAACTCTCTGAACGACGTTCTCTATACGGGACCAACATTACAACCTGATCTTATGCTCCTCATCCTAAATTGGCGTATGTTCAAATACGTCTTCAATGGCGATGTTGAAAAAATGTATCGTCAAATACTGGTACATGAAGCCGATCAAGATTTCCAGCGAATAATTTTCCGCAATCCCACCACTAGTCAACTCCAAGACTACCGGTTAAAAACCGTAACATTTGGCGTAAATTGTGCGCCCTATCTAGCCATTCGAACCCTTCACGAATTGGCAAAGGACACAAAATCAAAATTTCCCCTGGCAACTCCAATTCTAACATCCCAAACTTATGTCGACGACATTTTATCTGGAAGCCACAGTCTTTCAATAGCGTGCAAAGCACTATCTCAAGTGACACAAGCCCTTAACTCAGCAGGGTTTCCCCTAAGAAAGATTACTGCCAATCACCCAGAAATATTAAAAAACGTCAATAAAAGCGATTTACTCGACTCAAACTTCCTCATATTCGAAAAGGAAAGTACCACAAAAACCCTGGGCATACAATGGAATGCAATATCTGACCAATTCTCGTACACCCTTGAGTCAATATCTGCACAATCCGCAAAGACGAAAAGACAAATTCTGTCGTCTGTGGCAAAACTTTTTGACCCCGCAGGATGGCTTGCGCCAATAATGATACAAGCCAAAATACTTATTCAAGAACTGTGGCTAGACGGAACTGATTGGGACGAGCTCGTCAAACCATTGCGATTAGTTAAATGGTCTCAGTTTGCAAATAATCTGCATACCATATCTGAAATACAGATACCCAGATGGGTAACCTTCTCTCCCGAGCATCAAGTAGAACTACACGGCTTCTGCGATGCCTCAGAAAAGGCATACTGTGCAACAATCTATGTGCGCACCCAACATAATGGAGTAATTACAAGCCAGTTATTGGTTGCAAAAGCCAAGGTCGCCCCTCTCAAGACCCTAAGCCTTCCACGACTTGAGCTATGCGGCGCTCTTCTTTTGGCAAAGCTAGCCTCCACCGTGCGAACCCATTTGCAACTCAACGATCGACGATTATATTTATGGTCCGATTCTGAAATCGTCCTTGCGTGGTTAGAAAAGCCACCCTATACCTGGAAAACCTATGTTTCCAACCGTACGGCCCAAATCCTTGATTTGGTCGGCCCAGTTGCTTGGCGACATGTCGCCAGTGCCGATAACCCCGCCGATCTCGGCACCAGAGGTTGTAAACCCCTACACTTCGCCACAACATCACTTTGGTGGAATGGCCCCACTTGGCTTATAGAGTCTCCCGGGTCTTGGCCAATCTCTCCTGCACGCAATATTATTCCTCCTGAAAGCAGAAAGATAGAAACCTTTCATACCACAACGGATGAAAACGACATCCTTGAACGATTCTCATCACTTCCACGAGCAATGCGTGTGGTCGCCTACATGCTTCAATTCATAAAGCGACTCAAGAATAAGGTAAATAAGATACCGAATTCGCCACATCCCATTCTTAGTCACCAAGACTTACAGCAAGCCAAGACATCACTCATTGGCTCTACTCAAGCACGCTATTTCAGCAACGAATTAATTAAATTAAATTCCTCGCAACCCATTGACAAGAAAAGCCCTCTACTAGTCCTCAACCCATTTTTGGACAAAAAAGGCTTGCTTCGCGCTAATGGTCGACTGGCAAATTCTAGCTTATCCTATAATGAACGCCATCCCATTATCATACCAGAGAAGTCACTCTTTACCACCCTATATCTCAGATTTCTCCATCTCTTATTGCTACACGCTGAGCATCGCCTCATGCAACAAATGGTCCGACAAGAATTTTATATTCCACGACTCATGCCCCAAATCAAAAAATGCATTTTTCTGTGCAAAGTCTGCACCACCCATAAACAAAAGACACGCACTCAGATCATGGCAGCCCTTCCGCCTGAACGCTGCAACTTCGCTCTGCCCTTTACGTTCACTGGTGTTGATTTTGCTGGTCCTTTCCAAATAAAGGCATCCATGCTAAGATCCTCCACCTTTACCAAGGGCTATGTAGCCGTTTTTGTATGTTTCACAACAAAAGCGGTACATCTCGAATTATGCTCTGATCTAACAGCTGCAGCTTTTCTTGCGGCATTTGCTCGCTTCGTCGGACGGCGAGGATTCCCTTCTAAAATAATGAGCGATAATGGAAAAACATTTGTCGGAGCCAAACGAGCTACCGAGCGACAATTTATCAAGTTCATAGAAGAAGTCTCACCAGACCTAGTCAAAAAATATGCACCTCAAGGCATTGATTGGCAATTTATACCCCCCAGCGCGCCACATATGGGCGGTCTATGGGAATCCGCTGTAAAAAGCTTTAAAATGCACTTTAAAAAAGTGGCAGGCAATCACAAATTCAGTTTCGAGGAGTTCACAACATTATTAATCCGAATTGAAGCCGTTCTAAACTCACGGCCCCTCTCAGCGCTCTCGCAAGATCCCTCCGATTTTACAGCCCTCACCCCTGGGCATTTTCTAAGAGGAGCTCCGCTCTTAGCTATACCCGAGCCAAGTTGCGACTCCCTCTCTCTAATGAGCCGATGGGAACGAATTAAGATTCTCCATCATGAATTCAGCCGCCGATGGAAAGAAGAGTACTTAAAAGACCTTCACAAAAGATATCGGTGGAAAAATACACAAGAAGCACCGAAAGTAGGCCAGTTCGTACTAATACACGACGACTGCCTTCCCCCTACCGAATGGCGACTAGGTCGCATTGAAAAAGCCTATCACGGCCCCGACGGTCATGTCCGCGTTGTAGATATACGCACTCAAAACGGCACACTAACTCGACCGCTCGTAAAATTATGCTTCCTCCCTACCGAAAGCAATACCGAATCCGCTAATACCGAGAATAAATAAATTCGAAACAAAAACCCGTATAATAACACAATCGACTGCAAAATACATATGCGCCAAATTATCATAAACAAAAATGCAACCACTCACTGCAAACTGCGCGCGTATATCACGCAATTAAGGCTGAATATCCATACCCATCATTGTCCTTATTTCATTACAGATATGGATAGCGACATGCCAGCCGTGCAACCCCGCACCATCCGTTCCGCCGTCACCGTGCCTACCGCAGCACCAAGCGCCGCGCCTCGCACAACAACAACGCGCGCTACGGTCCCGCAAAGCGCCGCACCCCGCAACGCACCGCGCGCAGCACCGATGGCGCCAGCTATAAACGACGCAGATCTCGGAGCATCAACCGCTGGTGGGAGGGTTCGGCACGCGGCTATGGGCTGTCCACTATGCCTCCGTCGGCACGCCCTGCGCTTATGCGCAATATTCCGCGGTATGCAACCGCCCCAACGCCAACAAGTGGCGCAAGCGCACGGCTATTGCGTGAACTGTCTGGCGGCGTCTCATGGCGTCGCCGACTGCACGTCGGAGGTTCGGTGCCAAATATGCGACCGACCTCATCATACGCTGCTGCATCGTATCTCCAGCCACCGCATGCCCGTGCCGCCACCGAATCGAAATCGCGGCACCCCGCGCTCTTATCAGCCGCCACGTGCATGGAGCCGGTACAGCCCAAGATCATCGACGCACCAACGCCACGCAACAACGCACCAACGCAGCGCCGCAGCGCACCACCGGCGCGCACCTTCCTCAACCATTCAACGCAATAGGAGGCGTGGAACCGGGCTTAGCAACGTTGTTGAGGCATTGCAACAGCTCCAACGTTTGCTAGGCTAATAAATTCGCCTAGGGGGGCCGGGATGTTCACATGACCTCTGGCCGTTGCCCGCCCCCTCCTCGTATTGCTGCAGCAGCCTCCTCACGCCACATCAACATTCACGCAACAGTCACATCATCACATTCCACAGATCACATCATTACATTCAGGATTGTAACATTATCACACCACACTTTACAACATCCATTTACACCACACATAACATATACATCTATTGTTACACACCACACACAAAACAAAACGTCAACGTTTGTAAACTAACCACAAGACACAATTGTAAAACCTTCAGTGAGTTAACACCGCATACTTATCGTTCCGCCAATAAATTCGCTAACGCTGTAAAACCGCACTCTCTTATTTTTTTATTTCCCGGAATACCAACCGACTTAAAGTAAGTACCCCCGATCCTCAATCGCGAGTGGAGTGAGTGTACGCGTTTCTAGGCACATATGTACATATAAAATTTTTTTTATATCTGAGTGCTTATGGCAGTGCAAAGAAAATCTTATTTTTATATTTTTATTCGAAGGCGTTTCTTAACAAATCAAAAAAATCGATTAAAAACCATGGACGCAAAATCAGTGAGCCATTTACAATGTTACGATAAAATTTTGTAAATAAAACAAAATGTCATGCAGAAATTTCATTAAGTATATACATCTACCTTGGCTGTTATAGCAAGTTTAATATACCTAATATACCTACATGTTTTTATTTATATCTTTTTATTGAATTAAGTTATAAGAATGGGGTTTTTACAGAAATATAGAGTTTTAAAAGGAGAATAATGTGGTATATGTAACTCAAAATCTTCTTAAGTCGACTTAAGCGGTTATTGCATGTGGCCACAGATATAGATATATAAAGAGCTAGTGATTTTTAACTCCACTTCCACCTTCTACCTATAATTTGAGCTCCAGCTGCGCTCCGTGAAAAAGCCTAAGGAGCTATGGCTCCTTGACACGCTCCGTGGCCCTGCGAATCAGCTGTGAGCTTGACAAACGAAACAAGTTTGCCAACACGCTGGCAAACTACAATTTGAGTGTTTTCATATGGCTGTCATTTTATATGACAGCGAGTGGTCAAAACTGACTGCAAACGCATTTGACACAATATGCCAACCCGTTTTCATTTGTTTGACAATATTTGACGTCATATATGACCTAGTGAAAACCAGGCATTAGAAAAAATGGTGTCTGGGCTATTTAAATAGAGGAGTTATACGACAAAATGTCCATATCTGAACAATCGGTTGTATGGGAGCTATATGTTATAGTGGTCCGATCTTGATAATTTTCACTAACCTTGTTTGGGCTAACATGGGTACAAAGACTTCAAAATTTCACGCTTTTAGCTGTTAAAATGGAGGAGTTATACACTAAAATGTGTATATCTGAACAATCGGTTGTTGTGGAACTATATGTTATAGTGGTCCGATCTTGACAATTTTCGGTAACTTTGTTTAGGCCAACATGGGTACAAATACTTCAAAGTTTCATGTCCTTAGCTGTTTAAATGGGGAAGTTATGCAGAAATTACACCCCAAAATTTTCATGTATATTTGAATAATCGGTTGTTTTCTATATGTTATAGTGGTCCTATTCGGCCGGTTCCGACAAATGATCAGCTGCATATAACAATATACCTGTATTCCAAATTTCATTCAGATATCTCAAAAACTGAGGGACTAGTTTGCGATCACACAGACGGACGGACGGGCAGACGGACATGGCTTAATCGACTCAGCTCGTGATTCTGATCATATCGGTATATATTTTGGTGGGTCCCCCACGCTTCCTTCTGGTACTTTCGACAAAAATTTTTTGGCACAAAGTTGTAATACCATTTCATTCTCATGAAAGGTATAAAAACAAAAGATATATATTCTCATGTAAAATTAACGGCTTAATCGAATGGTGTACTCAGTTTTTTAGAGCGAGCCATAGGGAAGGTACCAAGATCGCCTAAAGTGGAATTTTATTTTTTTTAGTCACGGATTTTCAAGTTTGGACCTTGGTATTTTCAAGATAGCTTAAATTTCTTTTTGATCAAAATATACAGGAATCTGCGCAAATTAATGCAGTTTTCAGAAAAGTTTATTTGATCGAAATCGAGCTTTTTTTATCCAAGCTACTTTGGTTTAAATGAAACATTCCAAAATCACTTTCATATTGAACATTTTTTTTACGTATGTAAATAATAAATTTTCGAATTTTGTACCTGCAACAATAAAACATGTTTTTCAATATGAAAGTGATTTTGGAATGTTTCATTTAAACCAAAGTAGCTTGGATAAAAAAAGCTCGATTTCGATCAAATAAACTTTTCTGAAAACTGCATTAATTTGCGCAGATTCCTGTATATTTTGATTAAAAAGAAATTTAAGCTCTCTTGAAAATACCAGGGTCCAAACTTGAAAATCCGTGACTAAAAAAAATAAAATTCCACTTTAGATGAATTTCATATCAAACCCAATATGCGTTGAACCCGACCCCCTCAGAATTTGATGAAATTTTGCATAGAGGTACATCTTACCTACCCAAACACAACCTCATTTTTAGAAATTGCATTTTCGAAAAATTGTGGGCGTGGCAAGGTGTCGAAATATTCGAAAATACTCGAAAAAACTGAAAAAACACTTCAAAGATCAAGCGATTTTGAAAAATAAAATTTTTTTTAAGAAAGGTCTATTTAATATATATAACATATCTGAAAACTAAAATGGCCTTTTTCTTTATTTTTTTTTAAATTTATTTAAGTAAATGCATCTCTTGGCTTTCTTATATTTTGATATCACGCGTAAACTAATCAACCGATTTCAAAAATTTGTATACCGTTAGAAAGGTATTAAAATCACCTTTTGAAAACATACACTGTAAAAATTCTATATTACACTTAAAAAAAAATTTTGAAATTTGAAAATTTTGTTTCAAACTGGGAAAACACTTCAGCAGTATGAGCTGCGCAAAGTTGTATATTAAATCTAAATAAATAAAAATAAAAAAATTAACTTTATCAGGTGTAAGTCAATTTATTGTGGGTGTCTGAAAAATTTGATAATACGATTCTTATTCGAATCTATTAGAATACTTAGTCATTAAAAGTTTATAGTACTATATAAACGATGGGTGTATGTTTATGTTGTACGTTTCGGCACTACTATGCATAGGATCTCTTGTTCCACCTAAACATACACCCTTCGTTTAAATACTATTTCTACTTGACTGTTAGCTTCATCGCGATATTCTAGAATTTGTGTCAGTTGTTGCGGTAAACAGCACAACAAACAGGTAGAAACAATTATTTTCGCTGTATCCTTTGATGAGCGGTTAAAAATTTGTGTTATATATTTTGAGAATGCTTGAAAAATTTGACAATAGGATTAAAAAAAATCTGTATAACTTCCAAAGTATAGCTAGGTACCTTTTTTTCACACAATAATACCAAAATAAAAAAAGTTAACAAGAGATGGTTTTACTTAAAAATTTTTTAAAAAGAAAACAAAAAAACACCTTTTTACTTTTTATGTATGTTATATATATTAAATAGACCTTTCTAAATAAATTTTTTTTTAAATCGCTTGGTCTTTGAATTGTTTTCCCAGTTAAAAAAAAAATCAAAGTTGAATTTTTTTTTCAGTGTAATATAGAATTTTTACAGTGTATGTTTTCAAAAGGTGATTTTAATACCTTTCTAACGGTGTAAAAATTTTGAAATCGGTTGATTAGTTTACGCGTGATATCAAAATATAAGAAAGCCAAGAGATGCATTTACTTCAATAAATTAAAAAAAAAAATAAAGAAAAAGGCCATTTTAGTTTTCAGATATGTTATATATATTAAATAGACCTTTTAAAAAAAATTTGTATTTTTCAAAATCGCTTGATCTTTGAAGTGTTTTTTCAGTTTCAAATTTTATTTTGGAAAACATTTTTTTTCAGTGTACTAAAACAAAAAAAAAATTTACAGTGTATTTTTTTGAAAGCTAATTTCAATACCTTTCCTAATGGTATGAAGATCTTTGAAATCGGTAAAGCCATTCCCTAGTAATCACACTTTAAAAGTACCTATTATCGTCATTTTTCGAGTATTTTCGAATATTTTCGAATATTTCGACACCTTGCCACGCCCACAATTTTTCGAAAATGCAATTTCTAAAAATGAGGTTGTGTTTGGGTAGGTAAGATGTACCTCTATGCAAAATTTCATCAAATTCCTGGGGGTCGGGTTCAAAATGTTCGTTTTTTTTCAGCCTTTGATATGAAATTCATCTTTAGGCGATCTTGGCACCTTCCCTAGGGCTCGCACTAAAAAACTGAGTACACCATTCGATTAAGCCGTTAATTTTACATGAGAATATATATCTTTTGATTTTTTATTTTTAATTCTGTGTTTTTAATGAATCTAAACCTATCATGGAATTTTTTAAATAGCTGTTTTTGGAGTAGCCCACTCAGTTTTCTTTCTAAAAAAAAATAAAAATCAGCTTAGTTATCCTACAAGATGCTATTTTCATATTCTGTGGCCGGAGGTGTATGTTAGATCAAAAAACGCATCTAATGTTTACGTTGAAGAGTTAACTAGAGTTAATGGTCAAGTGTTCACGTTGAGGGGTTTATGTAACAGAGTTTAATTTGACATTTGATAGGTGGCCGCAACACTACATACATAGATTTGCTGCGGATTTTATGTCAAAATCAGAAGAAACTTTCATAGAAGATTGAAATAAGCATCTCAAATCTACCGTCTATTGCGACCACCCAAGGCCGTATTTAGGGGGGCGGGGGTTTGGGTGTTTGAACCCCCCACGAAATTCTGGTAGATAAATTTTACTTCTATCATATTCAAAGCTATATATTCATTTGAGAAAATACCAAGAATTTCAGGTATAGGGGAGGGGTGGCATGAACCTGCTGAGGTCAAAACCATTTTTTTATGGTTAGGGTTTTGAGAACGTAATTTTGGGTTTTTTTTTTGGTTACAACTTCAATCAAAAATTCTTTTCGCTGAAGTTACAAATACCCGCAAACCGTATCTACTCCGTTCGAAAGATAATTAAAGTACGCTTCTAACGATATACCTCTTCTTCTTCTTGATTGGCGCTTAACCGTCTGGACGATTCTGGCCGAGTCCAACAGAGCGCGCCAATTGCTTCTGTTTCGTGCAGCATGGCGCCACTTGGGAACAAGTAGGGAAGCAGCATCGCTGTCCACCTGATTTTCCCAACGCAGTGGAGGTCTCTCTTTTCTTATGTATGGGTGTGTGCGTTGATATAGTCAGATTTCACCTATTTTCAATACTACCTTTTCAAAGTCAACATTTTATTGATTTTTTGCGATTATTGAAAAAATTTGGTATTTATTGGGGTATTTATAAGAAGTTCTAAGTCTTATTCTTTTTAAAATTATTCTGTTTTATTGCAAAAATTTTAAGCAAGCGTAATATTGAAAAGATTCGATGAATACTTTATTTTTGGCGATATTTTCTAAGTGAAACAAAAAGGATGTTTTATGGTCGAAAAACTCGACTAGGTGACCCAAATATATGAAAACAGCTTCACAGATCAAAGGACACTAGAGGTAAATATAAAGCTTCCCAAGTACTGTTTGCCAGCATAACACCAACAGTCTCAAAAAATAAGCTGTTGCTGTTCCGCGAAAGTTATGATAATTTTTTGAGAACTTTTGAATTTCGATTTCCTTTGAAAATATCTGAAGTGGAAGCACAGAACAGTCGAATATATTTGTTTGTTTATTTGTGCTGTTGCTTTACTGTGTAATTTCAAACAGATCAGTCGACAGCAAAGCACAGATAAACAGAATTTTTGTTTTAAGTGCGGCTTTTTAAAATTGGTTTCTTTTGTATATTACAATTTCGATTGTGTTCCCATAAATTAACAAAAAAAAAAAAACAATAACAACAGTGCTGTAAAAACTCGAAATTATGTTTGCCATTTGCTGTGCTGTACAAATTTCCATAATACAGCAACAGTCGACTATAATTTTTTGAAAATTAAGGCTGCGCAGTTGCATTACAGTAGAACTTTTTATTTTTATTCTGCTGCGCTGTTTATTTTTTAATTTTCAAATGAAAATGAGGTTCAATGGAAATGAAAATAAAAGTTGAAAATAATTTTAAACTCTGCTCAAAACACTAAAATAATGACATATCTATCAGTTGTAAAAATCGGATGTCAAGTAACAAAGTTTGAAAAAAAAACATGTTCGAGTCCAACATAAGCTAAAAATCTTGGGGCGGACTTTTACAGCTGGAAACAGCTGGGTAATCTAACCGAGTTTTTCGTCCATAAAATATTTTTTTTTTCACTTGGATAAAATCACCAAAAACCTCAATTTGAAAATCAAGTTTTGTAAAAAAAATTTTCTTTAAATAGCACTTTAGAAACCAGAATTTTTTTTTATTATTTTTATTTAGTGCATGAAATAGGTTATATATTTTTAAATACTTTTTGGTTGCTTGTTTTTCCGACAGGCTGACGGCGGTGGTAGCTCAATTAACTTAGCGTTTTTCAGCTATACTTTTTATACCACAACTTAAGGAACAAAAATAATGTGTAGCAGACATGTGTAACACACATTATTTTTGAACTTAAGTTGTGGTATAAAAAGTATGTTGAAAAAATATAAGTTTTTCGCGAAAGTGCTTATGCTAGTCTTAATGCTACGTATGTAGTTTGTTTACAAATATAATGAAATACTTTATTTAAATGTTTGGTTTGCATAAATGACATCTAAAATTTGGTGCAAAGTCAAATCCAAGTTGCTCAAACGATTCTTCCCATATGGAATTGTTTCCTTCCATTTTTTATGATAATGTCCCAATCTCTGATATGTTTCAGTTCACCGCTTTCATGTTTGTGTGTAGAACGTCTTTATGCGTTGGCGGCTTTGCGAGAAACGTACCTTTTCAGAGATCTCGGAACAAATCAAACTTTGCCGGAGGTATTGGTTGTTAAATCTGTAAAAATGAAAAAAAAAAAAAAACAAAACACCAAAACTGCGCACTATTATCTGGGAAAGGCACGTATAAAAACGAAGTGTTCAAAAAATAACCCTCAGCCGGCAGAATTCTCTCTTTTTGATAATATCTACCCTTCCAACTTTAACAAAATACTGTATATCGCTTCACAAATATAAATAAAGGAAATTCTGCCGCCTGAAGGTTATTTTTTAAAGCGCAACCAAAAGTAATGAACAATTTTTTTGTGTACAGTTACACTTAACTTTTACTCACTCGCCATACATTCTTTATTGAAGACAAAACACTTAATGACGAAGCGACCTCCTCGCAGCTCACATAATTTTAAATATTACAAGTACTTTGTTAGATTACAAAAGTGTCTTAGGTGAAAGTTCAAGCTACCTAAGTTAACTTAGTAAAAACAAATAAGAACTTTGTGAAGTTAAATAAGTGGCTCTTAAAAATGACCTAAGTACTGTGCTGCTAACATAAATTACCCAAGAACACTTTGTTGAATTACACAATGTCATGTCTAACAGGTATTACTCCAGTGATGTGATACGTAGTGAAAATTCCCTACATGTAGGGATTTTAGTCGGAAAAAAAGTGACAGTTGGGAAAAAAGACAGATTTTTATAAAATAGCTAAATGTAGGGATTTTTTGGCAAAACTGACTGTCGATCTGAATAATGAAAACGCTGTGAAGACGAGTTAAATCGCGAATCCTTTAATGTCGAAATTGGAGACAAGCTGCCGTATCGCGAAGACAAGCTTTAATATCTTTTATTGAACTATCGAATAACACGATACTTTTTATCCGTGCATCGGAGCAAAAGATTTTTTTATTATATTATAAAACTGTTAAAGTGGAAAAATTTTATGAAAATGGTGCAGGTACACTTGAAGAAATGGAGTTTTTATATCCCGATACTTCCGTAAATCCTCCTTAATATTTCATCATATAATAATAACACAGCTATTCTACAATCCCTCGGAACTCCGATCGCGGCGACGCCGACTGCTACGACAAAACGAAAATTGGTATTCTGGTTTACGACGTTTCGAACATAAGTGTTGTTAAGTGTTAAACTATGTTCGAATCAGTGTTAGATAGCGTTTATGCTAAATAATATGTATTTTTTGACAGCACGTTTGTATTTTTGACAGCAAATTTATATTTTCAGTAAGTTTTAGATTAAATTTTCAGAAAGAATATATTAAATGGTTAAAAAATGGATTCCATTGCTGCAGCAGCTTTTTTAGTGGAAAAATAAATGGAAGAACAAAGGAATTTGGACATTAATTTTAATTCAATTTTTTAAAATATTGCGTTCTATTATAAAAAAAAAGTGCCAACATATATGAAAACGGCATTTATAGAATACTGTCACCAAGTTTCATGCGAGAATACCTTGTAATTCGGAAATTAACACCGGATAAGCTTGGATAGAATGAACCAATTTTATTTATTTACAAACTACTGCGAATTTTTCAGTGAAACTTTCAGGAAATATTCTTTGGATGATAATTCATCTACCTTTAACGCTTTCAACTACACTGGATCACAAAATGAAATTTTTTGTCTGTACTTTGGACGTGACTATCTATCCTGTATATATGTAAAATCGGTCGCTGATTCCGAAAATCGGCTTCATTTTTAATTCTATGGGAAGGTTTTTGAGATATAGGCAATTTACCGTTATTTGGCCAATGGGTCCACTTAATCCAGTATATCTCTTTAACACAGTGAGCTATATTCCTTAGAGTGACACCAAACGAAAGAAAATTAAATTTCCTTTTCACGGTTCCTATAACATTTTTCTCTAACTCGTATAGTTTCTGAAATATTGACGATTAAATTTGAATTTTTTCGATTTTTTACGATTTTTTGAAGAAAAAATTGACTTTGTCAGGCAATATCTTTAAAACCAATGTCTTCACCTTCGGTTTTACTCTTTTACGTGAAGCTCCATTCTATTGGGAAAAAGGTAAGCTATCAACGAAGAAAATCCATTGTAAAATGGAAAAGTTATAGGCGATCAAGTAAATACAGCCAAGTCGCGCAATGCCTCTGCACGGGTATATTCTATGCATGTTATACCCGTAAATGGGCTTGTATCTACTGCGCTGCCAATGTGCTGCTACTGCAGATGTGTAGGTATTGGTACAATATGCATAGAATGTACGCGTGCAGAGGCATTGCGCGACCTGGCTGTATTTACTTGATCGCCTATAACTTTTCTATTTTACAATGGATTTTCATCGTTGATAGCTTATTTTTTTGGTAATAGAATGGAGCTTCACGCAAAGGAGTAAAACCGAAGGTGAAAACATTGGTTTTAAAGATATTGCCTGACAAAGTCAATTTTTTCTTCAAAAAATCGTAAAAAATCGAAAAAATTAAAATTGAATCGTCAATATTTCAGAAACTGTAAGAGCTAGAGAAAAATGTTATAGGAGCCGTGAAAAGTAAATTTAATTTTCTTTCGTTTGGTGTCACCCCAAGGATGATAACTCACTGTGTTAAAGAGATATACAGGATTAAGTGGAATCATCGGCCAAATAACGGCAAATTGCCGATATCTCAAAAACCTTCCCATAGAATTAAAAATGAACCCGATTTTCGGAATCAGCGACCGATTTTACATATAGAAAGGATGGTCGCGTTCAGAGTATTTTTTGGCTGTAGAGCAGTGCTATTATTAAATTATAATATTAAAGTTCTCCAAAAGGAGAATTCTGCCGGCTGAGGTTTTTTTGAAGCGCGGCCGAAGGCCGGAGACACAAAAAAGTCTTCTACACACACATTGCTTTAACAAGGAATATCTCTTGCACTATAATCGTCTGGCGGGAGCGACTTTTTTTATGATCTGTGATAGGATCGTGGTTAGTTATATACAAATTCTCTTTTAACACCAGTGGTGCATTATTGCGATTCCCACCTCAACTGTTAGTAATTTTAAATTATGAAAAAACTGGACTCCATGAACTCAATGGCAATGGAAATGCCAACTTTAGTGAAAATAACATTTACAGCTTATTCCCACAAAGTTTCATGCGAAAACCTCATGCAGTTGGTTTGTTTTACACTATTTATAGTACATAATATGTTATACTGATGCAATCCATGGATGACGCTCTACACTGTTCGCATATCAACAAGTTTTTATGGATCGCAAACATGTAAGCAAATTTGAGATCCAGGTTGCGATCAATCAAATCATGAATATGTATATATCGTGTAGCAGGAATTTTGTGACTCGCCAGGACGCATTGAGCATGAACGGATATAGAAAGTGAGCACGTTTCTTCGATTTGTTAGTTTCTCGTGCAAATGTTTGTAAATAATGTCGTATGGCGATATTTTAAATCTTTAAAAAGACACAGTCAGGCAAAAATGCTTAAAGGAGTACATCCTGGCACAGAAATTATGCCCGAGTTGCGCTACCCACTCATATTACATCATCATAGTAATAATACACATTTAAAATTATTTTCAGAAGCTTTTATTAAACAATAATATATAAATGTTGCTAAAAAGGAAAATAAATTTTATTATTATTAAATAAAAGTTCAACATATTGAAACTCCTTGTACTTATTTCCCTCTATTCAGTCTATTGTACTAAAGCAGATTCCTTTTGTTCACTTATTTTCCAAAGAAAAGGCCAGTAGCATAGCTAAACCAAGCCCGATTTGTATAATAATGTTGCATAAATTTAAAAATCATAGTTAAATTACATTAAATTGGTATTATTTCCAAAAATAATCAAAATTTGTATTGCCTCCGACACACAAAAACTGGCGGAAAGAATCGCTCCGATAAACTATCAAAAATCCGATCCATCGTGAACCAGAATGCCGATTTCCGAACTTCGAAAAAATCTGACGTTCATCGGACGTCAATCGAATTGCAGAATGCCATTTGATCCGATTCACCTCCGATGAAAGTGGATCGTAAACCGGAATAGATGTGTAAATATCCCTTGTAGAAATATAAGGTATATATGTATATGCAGTAAAACAGCTGATTTCCATTATTTATATAAGAAAAAACGTTCATTTACTGCCGTGCATTTAATTCATTGTTATAACATGGAAATAACAAAAAAAAAGTGTAGGGAATTTCGGGGGGAAAATTTGAAACAGGTGTAGGGAAAAGATGGGATTTTTTCTTGCTTTGTAGGGAATTTCCAAAAAAGTGTCTACCATCACTGTATTACTCAAGAAAACTTTGATACATTTCCCAAGCTTTGTTTCTGCCGATCGTATGTAAGTTTCCCAAACACTTTGTTGATTTTCACATAGTTTTCAAAGTTCATATAAAAAAAAAAATACCAAAGCTAAATTAGTCAAAACAACCCCTTTTGTTGGTAGCCAAAGTGCTTGAGTAATAAATCAACTAAGCTTTGTTTTCCAAGGCCGGGTATAAATTGTGTAAGTACTTTGGTAAGTTGCACAAGTTTCTTGGGCCCCATACATTTTTTTTTAACTAAGTCAACTTTGTTGGATTTATAGGCGAATTCTGTAACTCCGTCTCATCTCAAGTCACAAAATTTGAGATTTGAGACATGAGACATTTTTAGTGACTTGAGCCATTTTTGGTATTCTGTAAGCCACAGTCACTAAAAATTTCACCAAAGACTGTGGTGAAAATGTACTGAGACTGTTTGAGATAACAAAATAATTTAACGAATACTCACTAATCGATTACATACGAAAATAGGTTTTGGAAATGAATTTATGAGCAATATATTGCATTAAAAAAAAAAGCGTATCATTACTACTTATCACTTATAAAAATAGTTATGAATATAATGTTTTATGCGTGTTTTATCTGAACCGATTCGCAAAAAAAGTCATGTAACGTAAAACATTGAAATATCGATAAATATCGTATCACATCACTATTTACACTTGATCGAAATGGCGGAAAAAAGTAAGTCAGCAAAACCAGCAAAATTTTATTATTTTGCTAATTTCATACAAATAAACTTGTTTTATTGCAGAAAATAGCAAGCGAACAAGCAAAGAGCAAACAAATTGTAAGTTTTTATAAATTTTGACGCTTTATTTAGTTCACCTCAATGTTTTCTTTATTTTGTGACCTCCTCGCCACCAGGTCACTAATTAGTGACGTATTTTTTGAGACTTGAGACGTGAGCTCGCTTACGGAATACCAAATTGTCTCAAAATCAATCTCACCACGAAAAAGTCTCCAAAAGTCTCTATTAGTGACTTGAGACAGCTTACAGAATACTAGTATTACTATAGTTTTTTCCCTGTGTGTAGGTAGCATAGACAGAGTGTCATTAAGCTACTATTGTTGGTATGTGGATTGTAATATAAGGAAAATTGAAATTTAAGCGAAACAAAGCTGACGGCGGTGCTAGCTCAATGGGATGACATTGGACTACCAATCGAAACGACCTAAGTTCGATCCTCGGTTGAGGCCGCTGGAAGAAGTCTGATGAGGGGATGTGGTGGTTTCCGAAATGGATCCATAACTTCTACCAAAAAAATTTTTTCAATTTTTCTTAATTATAAACTGGCCAATAACTCATATAAAATTCACATAAAATAATTATTAGAATTAAAACGGCCATGTAAAAACAAACGTTAATATCATTTTTGTTGTTTGCTATTCCGACAGGGTAGGATTGAGATGTATTGTGGAACGAATTTCCATCATCCCTTGTCAAGTTTGATTTGGTTATAAACCGGTTTCGGCTATGTGCCATCTTCAGTATCTTGTTTCGTTCTGAGTTAACCTCGTTGGTTCGCTAGTATTTATATTCATTAATGTCCGTTATTTTGTCCTAGTTAATTGGTCATGTGCTACGTGTGTATGTACATGCGCAGTCAGGTATGTTAGTTTTGTTACCTGCGGTTCCTTTATTATCGTATGTATGCATGCCTTAATTCTTATGTGGTACAGGTAAGTAAAAGTCTGTTATTGTTTTCTTTTGTGAAGTTTTGTTTCTGTCATTAGTATATTTGCTGTCCTTTTTTTTGGTATATTAGCCTTGAGTGGTTCAAACAGTGTGTCCGAAGCTGTGTTTATTTGTTCGTTTATAATTTCCCCCATGACCGTTTTCTGTTTGTATATTTCCATGTTCTCTAACTAGTATGTTTAGTAGTTTTCCTTTGTATTCGACGTGGAGGATTTTGGCCGATTTTCCTATCTTCGTTGGAACACATTTGTTTTGTGTCATGTGGTTGACGAAATTTGATTCCACAAAGCTTGATGATTTCTTTATTTTCTTATTGTAGTCTCTAATGTGTTCCCGATATCTTGCTTTTATCTGCCTTCCTGTTTGTCATATGTAACTGTTTTGGCATTCGCAAGTTAGTTTGTATATCCCTTGTTTATCAAATGAGTCTTCTTCCTTAACATTGTTTCGTAGTAGTTTTCCTATGTTGCTTTTGGTTTTAAATGCAGCATTGATGTTGTATTTTTTAAGTACTTTGGCCAATTTGTATGACGTCAGTCCAGTATATGTTAAAGCTGTCCATGTTTTTTTCTTCCCTTTCCTTGTCCTTTAAAAAAATAATACCCTGAAAATTTTGGCCAACAACTCAAACCCGTGTCACAACGAGTTGAAGTTGAAAAATTGGCAACATCACATTTATTAAGCGCTGCCACGATAAATTTATGTATGTGCGTAGGTATATCCGAAAACCTAGCTCCGAGATGTTTACAAGTTTAAACTTGCATAAAATTAATCAAAATACTTTTATTATTTTACCGTTACAATTGCTTGAGTAACAAGATTCGTATAAGATGTATGTACGTATGTAGATGATATTAAATTTTGGTTCTTACGTAAAAGGCAACATAGTATTAAAACAAAAAAATCAAACATTTCACTTATAGTATATTAATATAATAGTGTATTAATTTAAAATCATAGTATATATGCTTTTCTTTCAATACAACAACTTTAAACGTGCAAATGGTGAAGTCAGTTAACTGAAGCACACGCCACACATACCTTTTTTGCATACATATACATAGCACAAGTGAGTATATGTCGGCATTGGGAAAGTTTGTATCCGTAACATGGCCACTTTAATCTTAGTCAGCGTAACTATCGTTTGAAAATGCTTCAGAAATAGAATATCGAGACGGTCCAGCACTATTCATAATAGAGTCCTCAATGTTGGTTTCTCATTCATCTTCCTCGAGTCATTTTGTAAGAATTTCATCCGAGGAGGCACTTAGAATATTAAAAGTTTCCAATTTTCTGCATTAGGACACCAGCTACATTAGGAATTCAACTAATAACACTGCTCTACAGCCAAAAAATACTCTGAACGCGACCATCCTTTCTATATGTAAAATCGGTCGCTGATTCCGAAAATCGGGTTCATTTTTAATTTTATGGGAAGGGTTTTGAGATATCGGCAATTTACCGTTATTTGGCCAATGGGTCCACTTAATCCTGTATATCTCTTTAACGCAGTGAGTTATCTTCCTTGGGGTGACACCAAACGAAAGAAAAGTAAATTTACTTTTCACGGCTCCTATAACATTTTTCTCTAGCTCGTATAGTTTCTGAAATATTGACGATTCAATTTGAATTTTTTCTATTTTTTACGATTTTTTGAAGAAAAAATTGAATTTGTCAGGCAATATCTTTAAAACCAATGTTTTCACCTTCGGGTTTACTCCATTCTATTACCAAAAAAATAAGCTATCAACGATAAAAATCCATTGTAAAATAGAAAAGTTATAGGCGATCAAGTAAATACAGCCAGGTCGCGCAATGCCTCTGCTCGCGTACATTCTATGCATATTGTACCAATACCTACACATCTGCAGTAGCAGCACATTGGCAGCGCAGTAGATACAAGCGCATTTACGGGTATAACATGCATAGAATATACCCGTGCAGAGGCATTGCGCGACTTGGCTGTATTTACTTGATCGCCTATAACTTTTCCATTTTACCATGGATTTTCTTCGTTGATAGCTTACCTTTTTATACTCAGCTATACTAGTACACAGAGTATTATAGTTTTAATCACATAACGGTGGATTGTAATAGAACGAAATAATCGAGATAGATATAGACTTATATATATCAAAATGATCAGGGTGAAAAGAGAAATCGATTGAGCCATGTCCGTCCGTCCGTCCGTCCGTCCGTCTGTCCGTCCGTCCGTCTGTAAACACTCTAACTCGCGCAAAAATTGAGATATTTTGATGAAATTTGAAATGCAAGTTGGTATCGAGACTGGGACGGTTGGTATTGAAAATGGGCGAAATCGGACCATGACCACGCCCACTTTTCCTATATAGAAAAAATCGGAAATTTGGTATCTCAGTCACTAATATAGCTAGAGCGATGAAATTTTACCCACGTGTTGAGCTCAGGCCCCTATGAAGAAATTTGATGAAATTTTGGAAAATGGGCGGTGCCACGCCCACTTATTAAGGGTCAAACATTGAAAGTTTTATACGTCATAACTCAGAAACCACTGAAGATATATCGATGGAATTTGGTACGCGTGATTTACTTACTTAGGCAAACGTTTGGACGGAAAATAGTTAAAATCGGTTGACGGCCACGCCCACTTTTATATATGTGTATTATAAAGTGACCTAATAAAAACATTTTAAGCCATATCTCTGTCAAATATAAAGATATATCATTGAAATTTTATGGCAGGAGTCCAACTGCGGGCATAAAACTAAAAACACAAAAATTTTGGAAAATGGGCGTGGCACCGCCTCTTTTTAGAAGCAGGAATATACGAGATTTCTGAGCCCATAACTCGACAAATAATTGAGATATTATGACGAAACTTGGTGTGTACACTTTTATTACTCGTGGTAATACACGTTCAAAATTTTAGCGGAATCGGTTGACGACCACGCCCACTTTTATATAAGGGAACTATAAAGTGGCCTAATAAAAACATTTTAAGCGATATCTTTGTCAAATATAAAGAGAATTCATTGAAATTTTGTGGCATGAGTTCCACAATAGACCAGAAACAAAAAATATAAAAATTTTGGAAAATGGGCGTGGCACCGCCTCTTTTTAAACAAAGGAATAGACGAGATTTCTTAGCCTATAACTCGACAAATAATTGAGATATTATGACGAAATTTGGTTTATATACTTTTATAACTTGTGTTAGTAGACATGCAGAAATTTATTGAAATCGGGTTATAACCACGCCTACTTTTTAACAAAGATATTTCTGGAACACCCTTTGGGAATTTGTAACTTGACATTTTTGTAACTAGAAGTCATAAAGGAATGAAATTTTGCACAAAGAATAATATTCATATGCTTTGTTGGATCACTGATAAAAAATTTGAAAATGGGCGTGGCTACGCCCACTTTATGCGGCACTCGCTTATATAAAATACACCGTGATTCCATCAAACGCAAACAAACAATGAAAGCATACAGCTGAGTATCTAATGTTCGATTCCACTCGAACTTAGGCTTCCTTACTTGTTCCCAATAATTTCACGTAAAAGAGTAAAACCGAAGGTGAAGACATTGGTTTTAAAGATATTGTCTGACAAAGTCAATTTTTTCTTCAAAAAATCGTAAAAAATCGAAAAAATTCAAATTTAATCGTCAATATTTCAGAAACTATACGAGATAGAGAAAAATGTTATAGGAACCGTGAAAAGGAAATTTAATTTTCTTTCGTTTGGTGTCACTCTAAGGAAGATAACTCACTGTGTTAAAGAGATATACTGGATTAAGTGGACCCATTGGCCAAATAACGGTAAATTGCCTATATCTCAAAAACCTTCCCATAGAATTAAAAATGAAGCCGATTTTCGGAATCAGCGACCGATTTTACATATAGATAGGATAGTCACGTCCAAAGTACAGACAAAAAATTTCATTTTGTGATCCAGTGTAATTAAATTAGGAATGAAAAATCGCGCGATTTTTAATCCAAATTTTCATTTATTTAAAGTATTTTTTATTATAACAAAAGCACCGCAGGGGAAAATTTGGAATTTAAATAAATGCCGCGCTCTTCTTATAATAAAAAATACTTTAAATAAATTAAAATTTGGAATTAGAAATCGCGCGTGTATATGTGGGCTCTGCAGCGAAGAAGGCACATCAAAAGGAGAAATGAGTAAATAAGGTCGTCAAAGGTGTAATTTTGCTTTATCGCCCAATAGCCCACTGAAAAATTTGGTATTATTTCTCAAGGCCCTGTGCGATAAAGCAAATTGGTGCTATTTCTCAATTAGGGGAGCAATAACACAAATTTTCTTTATTGCCGTTTGCTTTATATCACCCCACCTTTCTACACATTGTAGCACGGGTTAACGTTGACCAATCAAGCAAATATTAAACGGGGAATATTTTCTTCGTACATGAACCATTTCAGGGGGTAACGTCTCAAAAAAGTAAAAAAAAAAAAAAATTACATAGGTGCAAGGGCCACTCTACTGTCTATATTATATTCGTTAGATTCGAGCTTACAAAATTTCATTGGTCCCAAAAGATTTCGCTAAGTAGCTGTGATTTTATATCGGCTTGAAGATTAATTTGTTCATGAACTGCTAAGCCCCGAAGGGATGCTTTAGTTTCTATTACACTCTGCATTGAATAGAAGTAACTGTCCCACCTTGTTTTGACAAAGCTTGATGATTTCTTTATTTTCTTATTGTAGTCTCTAATGTGTTCCCGATATCTTGTTTTTATCTGTCCTCCTGTTTGTCCTATGTAACTGTTTTGGCATTCGCAAGTTAGTTTGTATATCCCTTGTTTATCAAATGAGTCTTCTTCCTTAACATTGTTTCGTAGTAGTTTTCCTATGTTGCTTTTGGTTTTAAATGCAGCATTGATGTTGTATTTTTTAAGTACTTTGGCCAATTTGTATGACGTCAGTCCAGTATATGTTAAAGCTGTCCATGTTTTTTTCTTCCCTTTCCTTGTCCTTTAAAAAAATAATACCCTGAAAATTTTGGCCAACAACTCAAACCCGTGTCACAACGAGTTGAAGTTGAAAAATTGGCAACATCACATTTATTAAGCGCTGCCACGATAAATTTATGTATGTGCGTAGGTATATCCGAAAACCTAGCTCCGAGATGTTTACAAGTTTAAACTTGCATAAAATTAATCAAAATACTTTTATTATTTTACCGTTACAATTGCTTGAGTAACAAGATTCGTATAAGATGTATGTACGTATGTAGATGATATTAAATTTTGGTTCTTACGTAAAAGGCAACATAGTATTAAAACAAAAAAATCAAACATTTCACTTATAGTATATTAATATAATAGTGTATTAATTTAAAATCATAGTATATATGCTTTTCTTTCAATACAACAACTTTAAACGTGCAAATGGTGAAGTCAGTTAACTGAAGCACACGCCACACATACCTTTTTTGCATACATATACATAGCACAAGTGAGTATATGTCGGCATTGGGAAAGTTTGTATCCGTAACATGGCCACTTTAATCTTAGTCAGCGTAACTATCGTTTGAAAATGCTTCAGAAATAGAATATCGAGACGGTCCAGCACTATTCATAATAGAGTCCTCAATGTTGGTTTCTCATTCATCTTCCTCGAGTCATTTTGTAAGAATTTCATTCGAGGAGGCACTTAGAATATTAAAAGTTTCCAATTTTCTGCATTAGGACACCAGCTACATTAGGAATTCAACTAATAACACTGCTCTACAGCCAAAAAATACTCTGAACGCGACCATCCTTTCTATATGTAAAATCGGTCGCTGATTCCGAAAATCGGGTTCATTTTTAATTTTATGGGAAGGGTTTTGAGATATCGGCAATTTACCGTTATTTGGCCAATGGGTCCACTTAATCCTGTATATCTCTTTAACGCAGTGAGTTATCTTCCTTGGGGTGACACCAAACGAAAGAAAAGTAAATTTACTTTTCACGGCTCCTATAACATTTTTCTCTAGCTCGTATAGTTTCTGAAATATTGACGATTCAATTTGAATTTTTTCTATTTTTTACGATTTTTTGAAGAAAAAATTGAATTTGCCAGGCAATATCTTTAAAACCAATGTTTTCACCTTCGGGTTTACTCCTTTGCGTGAAGCTCCATTCTATTACCAAAAAAATAAGCTATCAACGATGAAAATCCATTGTAAAATAGAAAAGTTATAGGCGATCAAGTAAATACAGCCAGGTCGCGCAATGCCTCTGCTCGCGTACATTCTATGCATATTGTACCAATACCTACACATCTGCAGTAGCAGCACATTGGCAGCGCAGTAGATACAAGCGCATTTACGGGTATAACATGCATAGAATATACCCGTGCAGAGGCATTGCGCGACTTGGCTGTATTTACTTGATCGCCTATAACTTTTCCATTTTACCATGGATTTTCTTCGTTGATAGCTTACCTTTTTATACTCAGCTGTACTAGTACACAGAGTATTATAGTTTTAATCACATAACGGTGGATTGTAATAGAACGAAATAATCGAGATAGATATAGACTTATATATATCAAAATGATCAGGGTGAAAAGAGAAATCGATTGAGCCATGTCCGTCCGTCCGTCCGTCCGTCCGTCTGTCCGTCCGTCCGTCTGTAAACACTCTAACTCGCGCAAAAATTGAGATATTTTGATGAAATTTGAAATGCAAGTTGGTATCGAGACTGGGACGGTTGGTATTGAAAATGGGCGAAATCGGACCATGACCACGCCCACTTTTCCTATATAGAAAAAATCGGAAATTTGGTATCTCAGTCACTAATATAGCTAGAGCGATGAAATTTTACCCACGTGTTGAGCTCAGGCCCCTATGAAGAAATTTGATGAAATTTTGGAAAATGGGCGGTGCCACGCCCACTTATTAAGGGTCAAACATTGAAAGTTTTATACGTCATAACTCAGAAACCACTGAAGATATATCGATGGAATTTGGTACGCGTGATTTACTTACTTAGGCAAACGTTTGGACGGAAAATAGTTAAAATCGGTTGACGGCCACGCCCACTTTTATATATGTGTATTATAAAGTGACCTAATAAAAACATTTTAAGCCATATCTCTGTCAAATATAAAGATATATCATTGAAATTTTATGGCAGGAGTCCAACTGCGGGCATAAAACTAAAAACACAAAAATTTTGGAAAATGGGCGTGGCACCGCCTCTTTTTAGAAGCAGGAATATACGAGATTTCTGAGCCCATAACTCGACAAATAATTGAGATATTATGACGAAACTTGGTGTGTACACTTTTATTACTCGTGGTAATACACGTTCAAAATTTTAGCGGAATCGGTTGACGACCACGCCCACTTTTATATAAGGGAACTATAAAGTGGCCTAATAAAAACATTTTAAGCGATATCTTTGTCAAATATAAAGATAATTCATTGAAATTTTGTGGCATGAGTTCCACAATAGACCAGAAACAAAAAATATAAAAATTTTGGAAAATGGGCGTGGCACCGCCTCTTTTTAAACAAAGGAATAGACGAGATTTCTTAGCCTATAACTCGACAAATAATTGAGATATTATGACGAAATTTGGTTTATATACTTTTATAACTTGTGTTAATAGACATGCAGAAATTTATTGAAATCGGGTTATAACCACGCCTACTTTTTAACAAAGATATTTCTGGAACACCCTTTGGGAATTTGTAACTTGACATTTTTGTAACTAGAAGTCATAAAGGAATGAAATTTTGCACAAAGAATAATATTCATATGCTTTGTTGGATCACTGATAAAAAATTTGAAAATGGGCGTGGCTACGCCCACTTTATGCGGCACTCGCTTATATAAAATACACCGTGATTCCATCAAACGCAAACAAACAATGAAAGCATACAGCTGAGTATCTAATGTTCGATTCCACTCGAACTTAGGCTTCCTTACTTGTTCCCAATAACTTCACGTAAAAGAGTAAAACCGAAGGTGAAGACATTGGTTTTAAAGATATTGTCCGACAAAGTCAATTTTTTCTTCAAAAAATCGTAAAAAATCGAAAAAATTCAAATTTAATCGTCAATATTTCAGAAACTATACGAGATAGAGAAAAATGTTATAGGAACCGTGAAAAGGAAATTTAATTTTCTTTCGTTTGGTGTCACTCTAAGGAAGATAACTCACTGTGTTAAAGAGATATACTGGATTAAGTGGACCCATTGGCCAAATAACGGTAAATTGCCTATATCTCAAAAACCTTCCCATAGAATTAAAAATGAAGCCGATTTTCGGAATCAGCGACCGATTTTACATATAGATAGGATAGTCACGTCCAAAGTACAGACAAAAAATTTCATTTTGTGATCCAGTGTAATCAGTACTTCTCTATATGAAAGCTGTGCTCAGCACCTTTCATTTGATACCAATATTGCTCAGAAATATTCCGGGGTCATCCGGGTCCACGTTTTGACCCATATCTGGGGACCCGACCTGGGAATCATAACTAGTAATTCTCCATGTAAAAGCCATGTTCAATACCTTTTATTTGATACCAATATTGTCCAAAACATTCAGGGGAAAGCCGGGTAAACGTTTTTATCTTTTGCTGTTTCCTGTTTGCTATTTCCGTGCAACGGAAGTGTACCTGCTATTTCCTTTTTAAAATTTCCCTCTCCATAAAAACTCTATATCGCCGGCTAAGAAGTTAACTTCAAAAACTGCGTAATAGTTCTTTTAATTCTTTGTAAGACGATATAAAGATCATCCAATTAATTTAATACGATATATGTGTTATTGGGCTTGAAAAAATGCCTATGGTGAGATTTTAAACTTGGTTGCACAAAACTGCAATAACTGATGCAGATACGTGGAAATCGTATATGAGAAAATTGTTCACCTATTCATTTTGAATGAAAGTGTTTATGTTGCTTTTTCACGCAGAATGACTATTTTCGGAGTTATAAAAATAATAAAAGGGCAAAACCATATATCTGAGCTGCATGGCAGCTATATGTTATTGTGACCCGATCTCGACGATTTTCAGGGAATAGTTAAGGCCAATACGAGTACAAATTCTCCAAAGTTGCATGTCCTTAGCTGTTTAAATAGCGAAGATATACCCAAAAATGTCCATATCTGAAAAATCGGTTGTATGGCAGCTATATGTTATAGTGATCCGATTTCAATTATTTTCAGAAATAGTTAAGGTAATACTAAAATATTGTCACGTGCAACGTTTTGGCAATCTATCTCATAAACTGTCTGAGTTATTAACAAAAAAGTCCAAATTGATGATAATTTTTAAATACCGTTATCTCGAAAACTGGAGCCAATTTGGGAAAACTAAAGGCGGCATTGAATTTAGAATGCCCCAATTAAGTAAGGACAACTGTCAAAAATTTTTATGCGAGTAAAGGGTTCCAAGCCTGAGTAAAGTTTATAGACGAAAAAAAATTACCTTCAGAGCTCTGAAACTTCTTTCCTAAATATCTCGAAAATAAGAGCTAACTTTGACTTTCTGTAAATGCCATCGTATTCTACAGCCAAAAATTTAGTTGGGGTGTCTCGGCGTTTCGCTGTGATATTTTGACCTCCCTAGAGTGTAATCAGTCAATTCGGAGTTTTATTTTTTAAGGACAGCGATAAAAAAAAAATTTGGTGTTTTATTTTTTAGCTCCTTACCGAATTACCTTTCATCTGATACCAAATTTATGCAATTCGGTTAAGGGGTTCGCTAGTTATTGGCCCTGGAGTTTTATTTTGGAGTTAAAAAATAAAACTCCAGGTTTATGTTTTATCGCTGGAGCTAAAAAATAAAACACCAAGTATTTATTTTTATCGCTGTCCTTGAAAAATAAAACGCCAGATTTTTATTTTAAAGCTGGCGTTTTTTTTAAATCAGAAAAATTAATAGGTTCCAGTTTATTGATCCTGGAGGTCCTGGGATGAAAGTACAGTTAAAAATTTTGCCCAAGGACACTATCTAGCCCTGGAGTTTTATAGCATCGAAGAAAAAATAATTTTTATTTTCGGTCTCTGGTAAATATAATCAAAACAATTAAAAACAACCAAGTTCTAACAGAAACTTTAGCTAGAATTGTACAAGAAAAAGAAATCGGTGAACAATTAAAACTACCAGCCAAAACAAGGTGGGACAGTTACTTCTATTCAATGCAGAGTGTAATAGAAACTAAAGCATCCCTTCGGGGCTTAGCAGTTCATGAACAAATTAATCTTCAAGCCGATATAAAATCACAGCTACTTAGCGAAATCTTTTGGGACCAATGAAATTTTGTAAGCTCGAATCTAACGAATATAATATAGACAGTAGAGTGGCCCTTGCACCTATGTAATTTTTTTTTTTTTACTTTTTTGAGACGTTACCCCCTGAAATGGTTCATGTACGAAGAAAATATTCCCCGTTTAATATTTGCTTGATTGGTCAACGTTAACCCGTGCTACAATGTGTAGAAAGGTGGGGTGATATAAAGCAAACGGCAATAAAGAAAATTTGTGTTATTGCTCCCCTAATTGAGAAATAGCACCAATTTGCTTTATCGCACAGGGCCTTGAGAAATAATACCAAATTTTTCAGTGGGCTATTGGGCGATAAAGCAAAATTACACCTTTGACGACCTTATTTACTCATTTCTCCTTTTGATGTGCCTTCTTCGCTGCAGAGCCCACATATACACGCGCGATTTCTAATTCCAAATTTTAATTTATTTAAAGTATTTTTTATTATAAGAAGAGCGCGGCATTTATTTAAATTCCAAATTTTCCCCTGCGGTGCTTTTGTTATAATAAAAAATACTTTAAATAAATGAAAATTTGGATTAAAAATCGCGCGATTTTTCATTCCTAATTTAATTACACTGGATCACAAAATGAAATTTTTTGTCTGTACTTTGGACGTGACTATCCTATCTATATGTATCGGTCGCTGATTCCGAAAATCGGCTTCATTTTTAATTCTATGGGAAGGTTTTTGAGATATAGGCAATTTACCGTTATTTGGCCAATGGGTCCACTTAATCCAGTATATCTCTTTAACACAGTGAGTTATCTTCCTTAGAGTGACACCAAACGAAAGAAAATTAAATTTCCTTTTCACGGTTCCTATAACATTTTTCTCTATCTCGTATAGTTTCTGAAATATTGACGATTAAATTTGAATTTTTTCGATTTTTTACGATTTTTTGAAGACGGACGGACGGACAGACGGACAGACGGACGGACGGACGGACATGGCTCAATCGATTTCTCTTTTCACCCTGATCATTTTGATATATATAAGTCTATATCTATCTCGATTATTTCGTTCTATTACAATCCACCGTTATGTGATTAAAACTATAATACTCTGTGTACTAGTACAGCTGAGTATAAAAAGGTAAGCTATCAACGAAGAAAATCCATGGTAAAATGGAAAAGTTATAGGCGATCAAGTAAATACAGCCAAGTCGCGCAATGCCTCTGCACGGGTATATTCTATGCATGTTATACCCGTAAATGCGCTTGTATCTACTGCGCTGCCAATGTGCTGCTACTGCAGATGTGTAGGTATTGGTACAATATGCATAGAATGTACGCGAGCAGAGGCATTGCGCGACCTGGCTGTATTTACTTGATCGCCTATAACTTTTCTATTTTACAATGGATTTTCATCGTTGATAGCTTATTTTTTTGGTAATAGAATGGAGCTTCACGCAAAGGAGTAAACCCGAAGGTGAAAACATTGGTTTTAAAGATATTGCCTGACAAATTCAATTTTTTCTTCAAAAAATCGTAAAAAATAGAAAAAATTCAAATTGAATCGTCAATATTTCAGAAACTATACGAGCTAGAGAAAAATGTTATAGGAGCCGTGAAAAGTAAATTTACTTTTCTTTCGTTTGGTGTCACCCCAAGGAAGATAACTCACTGCGTTAAAGAGATATACAGGATTAAGTGGACCCATTGGCCAAATAACGGTAAATTGCCGATATCTCAAAACCCTTCCCATAAAATTAAAAATGAACCCGATTTTCGGAATCAGCGACCGATTTTACATATAGAAAGGATGGTCGCGTTCAGAGTATTTTTTGGCTGTAGAGCAGTGTTATGAGTTCTAGGTCGGGTCCCCAAATATGGGTCATAATATGGACCCGGATAACCCCGTAATGTGATGTCATGTGATGTCATGATGTGATGCCATGATATGATGTCTTGACGTGATGCGATGATATGATGTCATGATGTGATGTCATGATGTGATATCATGAAGTGATGTCACGATGTGATGTCATGATGCGATGTCATGATGTGATGCTATGATATGATGTCATGACGTGATGCCATATCATGTCATGATGTGATGTCATGATGTGATGTCATGATGTGATATCATGAAGTGACGTCACGATTTGATGTCATGATGTGATGCCATGATATGATGTCATGACGTGATGCCATAATATGATGTGATCTCATGATGTAATGCCATGATGTGATGTCATGATGTGATGTCATGTCATGTAATGATATAAATAAATAAAGGAAGTAGGTACACACTTTTAGGCGCTCATTTAGCGATAGCGATTTTTAGAATCCGGGTCCTGTATGTATTTACGTATTTAATTTCATCATAGCCTAAAATTATGCAACATATTAACTAATTGATATTTACACTCAAAAAAAAAATTACTCAGATTATGGAAAAATGGGAATGATTCGGCGCTAAAGACATATTTCCATATTTTGATGTACAATTTTCTTTACAACGTGGTTTTTATTCCTTGATTTGAAGAAAATCGTACATCAAAATATGGAAATATGTCTTTAGCGCCGAATCATTCCCACTTTTCCATAATTTGAGTAAGTTGTTTTTTCAGTGTACAGGAGTGGGAATTAAGTCTAATTGTGTTTTTATATTTCTAATATATCCACTTATTACTAAGGTATACCCTCTTATGCAATTTTTTGAAACCATGAGCTTTATATTTGTATAGCATACGCCACTTCAACTTGAATTATTTAAACATGGCTTAAATAATTTCATAAAAATAACACAAAGTAACAATCTATATATATATATAAATCAAGCCCAATTCTTTGTCGCCGGCTTTCGCCCAAACGCGTGGAGGGATTTTGACCAAATTTACACACCAGCTTAGTACCTTGCTCTAGATGGTTTATATGCATATTTTTTTCAAATCTGGATGTCTGTTCCCGAGATATAGGTCAAAAGGTCAAAACGTGGATCAGGCTCTTCCCTGAATATTTTTGGACGATATTGGTATCAAATGAAAGGTATTGAGCAGAGAATTTATATAGAATAGTACTCATTTTGATTCCTAGGTCGGGTCTCCAGATATGGGTCAAAACGTGGACCCGGATGTCCCTCGAATGTTTCTGAGCGATATTGGTATCAAATGAAAGGTATTGAGCAGAGAATTTACATAGAATAGTACTCATTATGATTCCTAGGTCGCGTCTCCAGATATCGGTCAAAACATGGACCCGGATGGCCCTCGAATTTTTCTGAGCGGTATTGGTATCAAATGAAAGGTATTAAGCATGAAATTTACATAGAATAGTACTCACTGTGATTCCTAGGTCGGGTCTCCAGATATGGGTCAAACGTGGACCCGGATGTCCCTCAAATGTTTCTGAGCGATATTGGTATCAAATGAAAGGTATTGAGCAGAGAATTTACATAGAATAGTACTCATTGTGATTCCTAGGTCGGGTCTCCAGATATGGGTCAAACGTGGACCCGTATGTCCCTCGAATTTTTCTGAGGGATATTAGTATCAATTGAAAGGTGTTGAGCAGAGAATTTACATAAAATAGTACTCATTGGGATTCCTAGGTCGGGCCTCCAGATATGGGTCAAACGTGGACCCGGATGTCCCTCGAATGTTTCTGAGCGATATTGGTACCAAATGAAAGGTATTGAGCAGAAAATTTACATAGAATAGTACTCATTGTGATTCCTAGGTCGGGTCGCCAGATATGGGTCAAAACGTGGACCCGGATGACCCTCGAATGTTTCTGAGCGATATTGGTATCAAATGAAAAGTCTTGATGAGGACTTCAGCACAGAACTATTATAATTGTGATGCCTAGCCCGGGTCTCCAGATATAGGTCACAACGTGGACCCGGATGACCCTCGGATGTTTTTGAGCCATATTGGTATCAAATGAAAGGTCTTTATGAGGACTTCAACATAGAACTATTTTATTTGTGATGCCTAGGACGGGTCCACAAATATGTGTCAAAACGTGGACACGGATGATCCAGGAAAATTTCTCAATAATGGTATCAAATGAAGGGTGTTGAGCAGGGGTTTTAGATATAACTGAGCTCATTACGATTCCTAAGGGTGGATCAGCACTCGGACCCGGATAACACCGGGATATTTCTCAGGGATATTGGTACCA
Source organism: Urophora cardui (assembly GCA_960531455.1). Taxonomy (NCBI): domain Eukaryota; kingdom Metazoa; phylum Arthropoda; class Insecta; order Diptera; family Tephritidae; genus Urophora; species Urophora cardui. Next base: position 23,011,803 of record OY482675.1, on the reverse strand, counting down.
AATGAACGTGGACTCGGATGGCCCGGGATAATTTCTCAGCGATATTGTTATTTAATCACGGCGCATGACGATTCCTAGGTGGGATCCCAAGATGTGGGTCAATATGTGGACCCGGATAACACCGGCATATATCTTAGGGATATTGGTACCAAACGAAAGGTGTTGAGCGGACTCTCATGTAGAGCCGTACCCATTACGATTTTTTGGTCAAGTCTCCAGATACCGTACCCATTATGGTTCCTAGGTGAAGTTCCCAGATGTGGGTCAATAAGTGGACCCGGATGAGCCCGGGATGCTGCTGATCAATACTGATATAAAATGAAAGTGTTGACCGGGTCTGCTATATAGAGATATTTTCATAGTGATTCTTAGTCCCGATACCCAATTATGGGTAAAAGAGACGATTCGGACGCCACGGAACGTTTTTAAGCAATGATGGTGTCAAATGAGAAGTGGAATGCAGGGTATGTTATGGCTAAACCCAGTTCCCTAGGGAAAGGAGAAGAGTAATAAGATTGGGAAAGGCAAAGGCAAAGGGACGGAAAAGGAGAGGGAGAATATAATAAAAATGGAATGAAGAGGATGGGGAGAGAGACAGTAAGACAGGGAATTAGAGAAGGAATAAGAGGGGGGAATAAAAAGGAGAAAGACAGAAAAGGAGAGGTAAGATAGAGCGGTAGAGAAAGGAAGCGGAAATGTGACGGGAAAGGAAAAAGGAAACGGAAATGAAAGGAAAGATAAAGGGAAAGAGAAAAGTAGAGGGAAAGGGAGTTGGAGACTAATACGAAGAAAAATTGGATAAGAACATGAAGAGGGCAAACTTTTGAAAATATCAACTTTTTCCTTCACTTTTTTAAACTTATCTGAATTGAGCTGAGCTCTGCAGGCCGAGGTAATTTCAGTTTCTAGATACTTCCAACATATTTTAAAGTGTGCCGTTTTTCGCTTCAAGTACCTATAATAGGAAGTGAGCCAAAGCAAAGCTTGGCCGGGTACAGCTAGTAATTTCATAAAAATAACACAAAGTAACAAGCTTTGCATTATTTCAGATGTTTTCTTTATAATGCTTAATGTAAGAAGTTAACTTCTATCACGTGTACTGTGCTACACGCGGCTTTTTAAATGAAGAAAATATATGCATGTTTGAGGATTTTATACGCATTTGAATAATTTTTTTGTTAATTTTTCATACAATTCTTCTCCAAATAATGCCTAAAAGTATGCTTCAATAGTTTTCAAATAATAGTTTTGTAGGAAAATTTTACTATAAATGCATATAAAATGCTTAAACATGCATATATTTTCTTCATTTAAAAACTGCGCAATAGTTCTTTTAATTCTCAGTAAGACGATATAAAGTTCATCTAATTCATTTAATACGATATATGAGTTATCGGGCTTGAAATAAATGCCTATGGTGAAATTTCAAACTTGGTTAAAGTGCAATAAATGATGCAGATACGTGGAAATCGTATATGAGAAAATTGTTCACTTATTCATTTTGAATGAAAGTGTCTATGTTGCTTTTTCACGCAGAATGACTATTTTCGGAGTTATAAAAAAATAAAAGTGCAGCTCTAGATATGCTGTCCTTAGCGCCTCAATCTGCTGCTGCCTTCTCTGAAGGTCCTCGACCATGTCTACCGAAGTCATTTGAGCTTAGTCTTATTGCGCCATCCTCCGCCTGTCAAACTCTATGCGCCTCTTTTTAATATTGTTCGCTATTTTTATTATTTTTTTCGATGAGTGGTGATCTGCAATTTTGTCGCGATCACTGCACTGTCACTGAGTCTTGTTTGCTACTTTTATTTATTTATTTTTTCAATTTTTGTGTGAGTGGTGATCCACAAGTTTGTCGCGATCACTGCACTGTCACTTCAGTTTTATTTATTTCTTTACTTTATATCCTAGAGGGTCCGGCCAACTCCTGAGTTGACTACGGAATCGCAGGATTTCCGAATTTTAATTTATAACGAAATTTGTAATTTTTAGTATTATTCCGATTCGATCACTGGACTTCGATTTCTTACTTATCGAAATCCTACCGACTGCGCCAATTTTGTTGTCGACCGTGTTAGACTTTTTAAAAAATAACTGACTGACTTTATTAGTTTATTTCACTTAAAATCTAACTTAACAATTTTGTCAAATACATACATAGATATGTACTTATGTATTTACTTATTGTGCTTACTAAGTACTTAATTGATTTTGTTGTTGTGCCTTCTTATTAATTTTGCTTATTGTAAATTATCGTATTTTGATCATTTTTGCAATATTGCACTATTTACTTATTATTTTAAAGTTGGACAGGAAGCCGTTTTTCTGCTTCGTCTATATCATCAGAAAATGATAAGTACGAATTGGGTAGGTTGCTGTCTTTATATGTAACTCGTGCTGCTAACCATTCGTAGTTACCATAATCCCGAGCGATATTTGGATATGCACTGCTAATTAGTTCATCCTTACTTGAAGCGAAATGGCAAATCGCAGTTGGAATCCATATTAATCCACTGCAAGGATCTATCGGAACTTTCCGGGTCCCTGCCTAAAATCCTTTTAGAGATATTTAGCTTAAAAAATGAAGTGTGTATGGGAGGTGCTACGCTACCCCCACTTTTATGCGTGAGAGTGATTTTAATATCATTTAGCTCTATAGAAATTTTCAGGATCCTGCCATTTATTCTTTCTGATATATTCAGCTTCCAACGATAAGTATGTATGGAAGGTGCCACGCCCCCTTTTCGTATAACTCCTATTATTTTGCGTTAATATGGAATTGTTATCGTTTATCTCCACACCAATTTCCAAGTCCCTACCTTAAACAATTTTAGAGATATTCAGCATTAAAAATTAAGTTGGTATGGGAGGTGCCACGCTCCTTTTTCGTATAACTCCTATTATTTTGCGTTAATATGGAATTGTTATCGTTTATCTCCACACCAATTTCCAAGTCCCTACCTTAAAAAATTTTAGAGATATTCAGCATAAAAAATTAAGTTTGTATGGGAGGTGCCACGCCCTTTTTTCTGATAACCCCCACTTTTCTGTGTGAGAAGGGTTTTTATATCACCTACCTCTATACCAATTTTCATGTCTATATCCCTGAAATCTTTTAGAGATAATCAGCTTTAAAAATTAAGATTGTATGGGAGGTGCCACGCCGCCCTAATATTTTTTAATTTTTTCTTCGACTAAACCTTCGTGGGGTAACAACAAACAAACCCCCCTAAGGAAGTATTTGATTTGGTTCAGCCGTTTTCAAGTTTTAGCGTTACAATTAAACACCAAATTGTTTATATATATATAGATATGCAATATTCAACTTTTTGAAAATTCGGAAATTTTAATGGAACGGTCTCACGTGCATTTATGACAACCAATAATAATAATATAATATAATACAATGGCGCTATTATAACTCTGACGAGTTTTATGGCCGAACTTCTCTCCCAATTCGAGGTGTGCTCCTTTTTGTTTTTCCTACTAATTGGGTGGACCTACAGTTTTATGCCGGCTCCGAACGGCGAATGCATTTTTTTTGGCCGCCCACTGCCGAGAGGTGACCGCTGCTTTAAAAAAACCCAATAATTGGATTTTTACTAATTAGAAAAATTGTTTTGGTGTTTTGCTCGGACCGTGGTTTGAACCCGAGACCTCTGGAATAGCAGGCGAGCACTCTACCCACTGCACCACAGCGGCAACCATCCTACAAAAAGAATTTCTAAAATCGACGGAATTTTTCAGAGCATTGAGAATTGCACTTTTTACACTAAAATTGGTTGGCTACATATATAACAGTACACTTAGAAATCTCCTCAAAGTCTTCTATAAATTCTGGCCTCGTTTTGAAATTTTTAATCCATTTTTCGAAATTTCTACGATTTTTCGAATTTTTTCATAAACTTAGAAATCCTGCTTAAAACGATTTTTATTGAAACATTGTCTACATTTTTAAACGAAAATATGAAAGTCAAATTTTCGACAGAATTCTTTGAAATAAATTTAAAAACTCTGGCGTAGGATTTTTTTTTGAGTCACTGTATATATTTTTCAATAAAATCGACTTTTAACCCAAATTATTAAAATTTTGCATTAAACAAGCAATTTGGAATAGATGTAGACAATAAAATATTTTTGGCCGCATAAAACTTGAAAATCTACCTATGTATGTGCGTCTGTCCGTCCGTCCGTACGCACTCTAAGAGCGCTTTCACATTACTCGGTGCGGTATCGGATCGACATTTTTGGTTTTTGCCAAAAGTATACCGAAACCTTACCGACCACATGTATTTCAATTGGCACTTTCACATTAGTGTTGCATACATGAAATCGGAGCGGATTAAATTCGGTATACCGCAACGCGGTAAGACCGGTCAGTAAAATTTGAGGAATTACTGCATACATTTTTGCGGCGTGATAAAAGAAGAAGAACAAATCAGTAAAAAACTCGTTTCGGCTATAAATGTAGCAAGTTATAATGTCTTCGTTTTCGCTAGAAGACATTATTGTTATTATTGAGTGATTTGTTGAAGTTAAAAATTTTGTTTTGAAAATTTCGATGTTTGTTTTCCTATTTTCTGCCGATTACGCACCGAAAGTATTCCCACAAGTGTTAAAAACACAGCAACGCGGAATCGTTTCGGTAAGCTGAAAATACCGAGCAAAAAATGTCGATCCGATGTCGTGCCGAGTAATGTGAAAAGGCCCTAACTCGTAAAAATTTAGATATTTTGATGAAATTTGGAATGCAAGTTGGTATCCAGACTGGGACGGTTGGTATTGAAAATGGGCGAAATCGGACCATGACCACGCCATAGTTGGGGGTAGTGCACTAAACCGGGAATGCATTCTAGGTTGCATTAGCACTACAACTATTGAAGAAGTTTGAGTCTGCACTATTTTTTGTTAAGCTAGCTGATAGTGCAGGCCTTCTGCATTACCAGCAATAGCAATAGTGCAATATTTTGCAGCATCATTACCATTAAGTCGTTCTGGGCTGAAAAAATAGTGCAGCCTCAGTAGTGCAAAGCTGAAACAAGCACTAATCAAAAATTATAAAAAAAAAAAATTTGAGTTGTCATTTGAAAAATTTTACCCAATAGGAAATTTATGAAAAGCTGTATGTGGCAATAAGCTGAAAGGTTACACACAATAGATCGTGAATAGAACCAGCTCGAAAAACCACTGTCGCTATTGGATTCTTAGATTACGGAGAAACTTATAGTAATCTAGTTTTGTTATTATACTCAGCTTTACTAGTACACAGAGTATTATAGTTTTAATCACATAACGGTGGATTGTAACAGAATGAAATAAACCAGATAGATATACACCCCTATTGCGAGTGTAGACTGTGATAGATAATCGACTGTTGATCGATCCAGGAGCATTATATTTACATGCTCTTTGGTCGATAAATAATCGATTATCTACCACAATCGACACTTGCAATAGGGGTGATAGACTTATATATATCAAAATGATAAGGGTGAAAAGAGAAATCGATTAAGCTATGTCCGTCCGTCCGTCCGTCTGTAAACACTCTAACTCGCGCAAAAGTTTAGATATTTTGATGAAATTTGAAATGCAAGTTGGTATCGAGACTGGGACGGTTGGTATTGAAAATGGGCGAAATCGGACCATGACCACGCCCACTTTTCCTATATAGAAAAAATCGTAAATTTGGTATCTCAGTCACTAATATAGCTGGAGCGATAAAATTTTACTCACGTGTTGAGCTCAGGCCCCTATGAAGAAATTTTGGAAAATGGGCGGTGCCACGCCCACTTATTCAGGGTCAAACATTGAAAGTTTTACATGTCATAACTCAGAAATCATTGAAGATATATCGATGAAATTTGGTAAGCGTGATTTACTTACTCTGGCAAACGTTTGGACCGAAAATTGTTAAAATCGGTTGACGGCCACGCCCACTTTTATATAGGTGTATTATAAAGTGACCTAATAAAAACATTTTAAACGATATCTCTGTCAAATATAAAGATATATCACTGAAATTTTGTCGCATGAGTCCAACTACGGACATAAAACAAAAACACAAAAATTTTGGAAAATGGGCGGTGCCACGCCCACTTATTAAGGGGCAAACATTGAAAGTTTCATGAGTCATAACTCAGAAACTGTTGAAGATATATCGATGAAATTTGGTACGCGTGATATACTTACTTAGGCAAATGTTTGGACGAAAAATTGCCAAAATCGGTTGACGACCACGCCCAATTTTATATATGTGTATTATAAAGTGACCTAATAAAAACATTTTAAGCGATCTTTGTCAAATATAAAGATAATTCATTGAAATTTTGTGGCATGAGTTCCACAATAGACCGGAGACAAAAAATATAAAAATTTTGGAAAATGGGCGTGGCACCGCCTCTTTTTCGACAAAGGAATCTACGAGATTTCGCAGCCCATAACTCGACAAATAATTGGGATATTATGATGAAACTTGGTTTATACTCTTTTATAACTTGTGTAATAGCTAGGTAATAGGTAATAGCTAAGTGAAAAAAAGAATGTATGCATAAATACGTGTGCATGACAAGACGAAAGACTGGCATGTTTTACATTTTCTATTTACCTTATCGTTTTCGTTTTTTATTATTTTTAAATCACATACACAATACCTGTGTTCAATAACTAAAAATTGTTACGAATTTTTCTTAAAATGTGTCAATTTTAGTATATGGAGATCTGTCATTTTTTTCGAAAAATTCGTTAAAATTTTTTGTTAATAAACAGAGCTAATCTTACTGGATATTCAGTTTTTTTATTATAATTTTATTTATTTATTTTTTATTATTATTTTATTTGAATTTTCATATCGAATAAAAATAAATGAAGTGAAACGGTAACGATTCGTTTTCGAACCCTTCTTCCTCGGTTCAACAAACCATCATTTGGACGGTCTTTTTCAAGAAACTCTACTTCAACGAAATTTCCATTCCCCTTGATATCGGGAAAACCTAATCTATGTTTCAGCCTAAAATTGTGTAGCGTTAAATATTAATATTTGGGAACGAACACGCACTTTGTTTACAATTTTTCGTTGGGAATGACACATTTTTCGATTGTTCCAGCCAGGTCCGTAGCCAGGAATTTTTTTCGTGGGGGGTTATGGATTTTTTTTTTTTTCTGAGAAAAACATAACCTATTTCGTGCACTAAATAAAAATAATTAAAACAAGTAAAAGGGCGGCTGTCTTCGGCCGTACCGACGACTTCATACCTTTCATGAGTGGGGAAATGAAAAGTTACCTATGTATGTACATAGCCTGATTAAGTGTAATTTATAATTTTAATTCTGTGGGTTATTTATGGAAAGATTTATTAGAAAAAATGGTGTCTTGGCTATTTAAATGGAGGAGTTATACACCAAAATGTCCATATCTGAACAATCGGTTGTATGGGAGCTATATGTTATAATGGTCCGATCTTGACAATTTTCGGTAACCCCGTTTGGGCCCATATGGGTACAAATACTTAAAAATTTCACGCCGTTAGCTGTTAAAATGGAGAAGTTATACACCAAAATGTCCATATCTGAACAATCGGTTGTAGGGGAGCTATAGGTTATAGTGGTCCGATCTTAACAATTTTCGGTAATCCCGTTTGGGCCCATATGGGTACAAATACTTAAAAATTTCACGCCGTTAGCTGTTAAAATGGAGGAGTTATACACCAAAATGTGTTTATCTGAACAATCGGTTGTAGGGGAGCTATAGGTTATAGTGGTCCGATCTTAACAATTTTCGGCAATCCCGTTTGGGTCCATATGGGTACAAATACTTCAAAATTTCAGGCCGTTAGCTGTTAAAATGGAGGAGTTATACACCAAAATGTGTATATCTGAATAATTGGATGTTGTGGAACTATATGTTATAGTGGTCCGATCTTGACAATTTTCGGTAACCTTGTTTGGGCCAAAATGGGCACGTCTACTTCAAAGTTTCATGCCCTTAGCTGTTTAAATGGGGAAGTTATGCACAAATTACATCCAAAAATTTCATGTATATCTGAATAATCGGTTGCTTTCTATATGTTATAGTGGTCCGATTCGGCCGGTTCCGACAAATGATCAGCTGCATATAACAACATACCTGTATTCCGAATTTCATTCAGATATCTCAAAAACTGAGGGACTAGTTTGCGTTCACACAGACGGACGGACGGACAGACGGACATGGCTTAATCGACTCAGCTCGTGATTCTGATCATATCGGTATATATTTTGGTGGCTCCCCCACGCTTCCTTCTGGTACTTTCGACAAAAATTTTTTGGCACTAAGTTATAATACCATTTCATTCTCATGAAAGGTATAAAAAAATCTGGTTTCTAAAGTGCTAGTTAGAAGAAAAATTTTTTTACAAAACTTTTGATGTTCAAATTAGGGTTTTTATAAGAAGTTTTAAAAATCAGGAAACTTTTATTCATTTAACCCGGATTTTCCCAGAACTTTTTTTGTTTCAGATTTTCATAAAAGTATGTACACCAATAAATTTCGACCTCCTGAGCATGAAATTGAAGTCCGTTTTCCAATACCTTGTGGCACTTTTCCGGAAAATGTGAAAAACTAGCGTTACCATATGGTAGCCGTGGGCCGCCTAGGGTACAGGTTTTTGTTTAAAGGGTAAATGATGTTTGGAAACTTTTTTTTTTAGTTTCACAGGAAAAAACACATATTTAATTCACTTTATTGAGATTTAGGTAGGTTTTAAGTAAAGTTATGCAAATAACATATTTTTTTTTTTAAATACTTCCATATGTAGGGTTGGCCTATTCTGGCCAATAGCATATATTGCACTTTGTTAGCAAATGTGCTTGATAAATAATAACAATAATTAAAAAACTTCTCTAATTGAACATGACGTAGTATATTACGACAATCTTCGTATTCGCCAGTGGAAAAATTGGAAGAGGAAATGGTGAAATATTCTTCACCCATTCATCTTCTTGGACAAAATGGGGCAATGTCGAGCTACCAGCCATTACAACTTCTCAGTTGCCTTTTAGTTGGACCGAGCAAACATTATCTGGTTTACCCACACATTCCTCTTCAGTATTATCTTCTCCAAAAATGTTGTAATATTGATGAGGCTCCATGTATGTACCTAAATGACAGTTGGTATGTCATTTAGTCCACCATCGTCGAATGCCTCATCTTGATCTTGAATGAAATCATGCATTTTTTGTAATGTTAAACCTCTAAAAGCAGAAAATTTATAAAATTCTGACAAATTAATAACATTACATTAGTTAAATTTACACAACGGCAGAGAAAATCACGCGAAGCCCAACAAAAAAAACCTGTACCCTGGACGACCCACGGCTACCATATGGTAACGCCTTTAGAAAAATGTAAAAAAATGTTGGAAAGAAGAATTTTTTCTTTAAAAACTAATTTACATTACATACATAATTTCATTAGCTTTCAAAAAGTGTAATTATATGAACAATTTATTCTAAAAGTTATAAAATATACTTATATTTACCGACATGCCATATCTGAAAACGGGAATTTTCAGTACTAATTTTTGTCACCTCATTTTCACACGCAATAGCTTCGACATTTGAGCACAGAATAACACGATCTTTACCTTTTTGCAAAGCCACATTAATTTTTCATTGAAAATTGGCATTTTCCTGGTGTGTTTTCTTTTCCTTTTGTTTATTTTCTTGTAAATGTAAGGGGATGTTTAGCGTTACCATATGGTGCTCGTGGGTTGATTCGGGTTAAAGATTAGACTGTGCTATTGCAAACACGATGGATACCTTATTTTTGGTAATTTTATCCAAGTGAAAAAAAAAAATATTTTATGGACGAAAAAATCGGTTATATTACCCAGCTGTTTTCAGCTGTAAAAGTCCGCCCCAAGATTTTTAGTTTATGTTGGACTCTAACTTGTTTTTTTTTTTTGCAACTTTGTTATTTGATATCCGATTTTTTAAATTGATAGATATGTCATTGTTTTAGTCTTTTGAGCAGAGTTTGAAATTATTTTCAACTTTTTTTTTCATTTCCATTGAATTTCATTTTCATTTGAAAATTAAAAAATAAACAGCGCGGCAGAAGTATACAAAATAAAAAGTTCTACTGTACTGCAACTGCGCAGCCTTAAGTTTCAAAAAATTATAGTCGACTGTTGCTGTATTGTGGAAATTTGTACAGCACAGCAAAGGGCAAACATAATTTCGAGTTTTTACAGCACTGTTGTTATTGTTTTTTTTTTAATTTATGGGAACACAATCGAAATTGTAATGTAAAAAAAAACAATTTTAAAAAGCCGCACTTAAAACTAAAATTCTGTTTATCTGTGCTTTGCTGTCGACTGATCTGTTTGGAATTACACAGTAAAGCAACAGCACAAATAAGCAAACAAATATATTCGACTGTTCTCTGCTTCGACTTCAGATATTTTCAAAGGAAATCGAAATTCAAAAGTTCTCAAAAAACTATGATAACTTTTGCAGAACAGCAACAGTTTATTTTTTGAGACTGTTGGTGTTATGCTGTCAAACAGTGCTTGGGAAGCTTTATATTTCCCTCTAATTTCCTTTGATCTGTGAAGGCGGTTTCATATAGTTGGGACTAGTGCTGGAAGCGATATCGATATAATATCGATTCATCGATGTTTTTGAACTTTTTCGATATATCGATATTTTTTCCGATATTCGATATTACGACGGTCATGGATCCATCACTGATAAACGCGGAAAGAAGCTGGTAAAAGGCAGCATTGCCGTTTTGTGGGTAATTCCCCAAATTTGGAGATTTTTTTAAAATTTGATTCCTATGTAGAAATTCCTGTGTTTAAAAGTAATGTAAATACGAACATTTTTTTTAATGTTCATTGTAGAATTGCAAAATCAAGAAAAAACATTTTAAATTTAAAAACTTTTATTTCTATTTTAAGCACTATGAGAAAAACATATGTTTTTTTCCATTCATTTTTATACTCAGCTGTACTAGTACACAGAGTATTATAGTTTTAATCACATAACGGTGGATTGTAACAGAGTGAAATAATCGAGATAGATATAGACTTATATATATCAAAATGATCAGGGTGAAAAGAGAAATCGATTGAGCCATGTCCGTCCGTCCGTCCGTCTGTCCGTCCGTCCGTCCGTCCGTCTGTCCGTCCGTCTGTAAACACTCTAACTCGCGCAAAAATTGAGATATTTTGATGAAATTTGAAATGCAAGTTGGTATCGAGACTGGGACGGTTGGTATTGAAAATGGGTGAAATCGGACCATGACCACGCCCACTTTTCCTATATAGAAAAAATCGGAAATTTGGTATCTCAGTCACTAATATAGCTGGAGCGATGAAATTTTACCCACGTATTGAGCTCAGACCCCTAGGAAGAAATTTGATGAAATTCTGTAAAATGGGCGGTGCCACGCCCACTTATTAAGGGTCAAACCTTGCAAGTTTTATATGTCATAACTCAGAAACCATTGAAGATACATAGACAAAATTTGGTACGCGTGATTTACTTACTTAGGCAAACGTTTGGACGGAAAATAGTTAAAATCGGTTGACGGCCACGCCCACTTTTATATATTTGTATTATAAAGTGACCTAATAAAAACATTTTAAGCCATATCTCTGTCAAATATAAAGATCTATCATTGAAATTTTGTCGCATGAGTCCAACTGTGGACATAAAACAAAAAACATAAAAATTTTGGAAAATGGGCGGTGCCACGCCCACTTATTAAAGGGCTAACATTGAAAGTTTTATGAGTCATAAATCAGAAACCGTTGAAGATATATCGATGAAATTTGGTACGCGTGATATACTTACTTAGTCAAATATTTGGACGAAAAATTTTCGAAATCGGTTGAGGGCCACGCCCACTTTTATATACGTATATTATAAAGTGACCTAATAAAAACATTTTAAGCGATATCTCTGTCAAATATAAAGATATATCATTGAAATTTTATAGCAGGAGTCCAACTGCGGACATAAAACGAAAAACACAAAAATTTTGGCAAATGGGTGTGGCACCGCCTCTTTTTATAAACAGGAATATACGAGATTTCTGAACCCATAACTCGACAAATGATTTATATATAATGACTATACTTGGTGTGTACACTTTTATTACTTGTGGTAATACATGTTGAAAATTTTAGCGAAATCGGTTGAAGACCACGCCCACTTTTATATATGGGTATTATAAAGTGGCCTAATATAAACATTTTAAGCGATATCTTTGTCAAATGTAAATATAATTCATTGAAATTCTGTGGTATGATTTCTACAATAGACCGGAAACAACAAATAGAAAAATTTTGGAAAATGGGCGTGGCACCGCCTCTTTTTACACAAAGGGATATACGAGATTTCTTAGCCTATAACTCGACAAATAATTGAGATATTATGACGAAACTTGGTTTATACACTTTTATAACATGTGTTAATAGCCACGCAGAAATTTATTGAAATCGGTTTATGACCACGCCTACTTTTTAAGAAAGATATATCTGGAACACTCTTTGGGAATTTGTAACGTGAAGTCTTTGTAACTAGAAGTCATAAAGGAATGAAATTTTGCACAAAGAATAATATTCATATGCTTAGTTGGATGACTGATAAAAATTTAGAAAATGGGCGTGGCTACGCCCACTTTATGCAGCACTCGCTTTATATTAAGTGCACCGTGTTTCCATCAAACGCAAAGAAACAATGAAAGCATACAGCTGAGTATCTAATGTTCGATTCCACTCGAACTTAGGCTTCCTTACTTGTTATTTTTAATTTAAACATTTTCTTTTTAAGTCCCAAATACATTTTATTCCAAAAATTTCATTTTTAATTTAAAAAATTCATTTCTAAAATAAAATGACTTGGTTGAAAACGTGCATTATAAAAATAAAAATTTTATTTTTGATTTATTTTCTCTGAGTGTAAAAGGTATTTAGAATGCGTTATTAATTTGTCTATTTCAAACCTTTTAGTCTTTAACATTGTTTTTTAAATAACTTAAATGCGAAATATTTCAGTGAACCACTGTAATTGATACCTACTCTTTCTGGCTGGAACAGAATTTACCTTTTTTGTTTTTTTTTTTTTGATTATTGAATTCCCTTTTCAAAAAAGATTTCTGTTGATAATAAATTGAAATATTTAGTTTAAATGTTTATTCAGTTAATTTTTAGAGTAATATAAATGACTGTCACTCTCGTTCAATTCAGGGCACAATAATGAATGCAGACATTTCCAAAAATAAAGCTGTTATATATAGATATGTTAAATTAAGGTTTATATAAAGTAGAGCTCTCGATTTTTTTTGAACATTTTCGAGTAGCCCGAACAAATGCTGTTCAAATTCTCGAACACTTGTTTGTTTGTTTATTACCCGTATGTTCCCAGCCAGCAAAATCATCGTAAACGAGCTCGTAAACGGATGTTTTCTCGAAGAAAGCTCTAATAAAATATCGTTTATGATATCCGTTTACGATTCGCCTACGAATACTGTTTCGCTTTAAAATGTTCAGTGCCTATGAGTGTCGTAAATGTATCGAAAAAGCACTCGTATATGAATCTTTTTACGTCCGTTTTTTTTATCGTAAATGTAGAAATTTTACAAACATACATACTTACTTTTAAAATATTGAGTTTGAAATTTTTCGTTTTCTTTTTTTTTGACATGATAGAAAAAAGTTTATTTTGTTATTGTTTTCTTATTCGAGAAAAGCTCGTAAATCGCAATGTTCGTAAAATGTACGGTGCCTTGCTGGCTGGGTTTGCACGGGCATTTGAAGTTTGTATTTTTCGTTTGTTTATTTTTTTTGTTGTCTTCATATGTATTTTTTTTTATTTTTGTTTTCCTGATACAAATTTTTTTGTCTGTAAGCTCGAATGCTCGAATTTTTGTACGGGCATTTGAACAACAAACGAGCCTCAGACAAAATCGATCTTTTCGAATTGTTTGATACCCGGGTATCTAGAGCTCTAATATAAAGGTCGATATATCGATAATATCGATGTTTTTTCTCAAAAATATCGAAAATATCGATACTCGTAAACATCGATGTTTTTCCAGCACTAGTTGGGACACCTAACCGAGTTTTTCGACCATAAAACATGCTTTTTGTTTCACTTGGAAAAAATCGCCAAAGATAAAGTATTCATCGAATCTTTTTTTAATATTACGCTTAAAATGTTTGCAATAAAACAGAATAATTTTAAAAAGAATAAAACTTTCCTGATTTTTACAACTTCTTATAAAAACCCCAATAAAAACCAAATTTTTTCAATAATCGCAAAAAATCAATAAAATGTTGACTTTGAAAAGTTAGTATTGAAAATAGGTGAAATCGGACTATAACCCTTTCGGTTATTCTATGCCGTACGGCATAGTCGCACTTCTGTGGCAGATTTATGACATAAAACTTCAACATCCAATTTTTTTTTTCTTTGAAGAATTCTTAACAAGAAAGAATTGAAAAATGTTTGATTACTGCAACCAGTAACTCGCGATAATTACAAAAGCAATCATCTCTTTTGAGTCTTGTTTTTTGCAAGAAAAAGTAACTTCATAAATTCAGTTATTTCACGGAAAAACAAATTTATTTGGCAAATTTTTGTACATATATTAGTAGAAAATTGTTGATTTTAACGTCTCGAAAAAAATTAGCACCCTGGACTTTTTAATAAAGTTGTAGGATTTTTTTCATTTCCTACCATGCCATACGGCATATACATATTTCACTCAATGGAAATAAAAAAAATGTATCGGATGAAATTAGTCGCAACGCGTTGCAACGTTTGCGTGTTTTTTGAGAACAGAGGCCAACAAAATTGTTACCCGGAATCCAGTGTATACTTTTCCGAAGGTCCAACTATCTCAATTCACTCCAGTTTTCGAGATATCCTGACCTAAAAGTGTAAAGATTGGGGTCTTTCCTTTTATTTGAGGTAATGTAGCATAGAATGTCTCTTTCAGTCAAGAAAATTAAATTCATCCGAAGGTACGAGTTATCACCTTCCAGATTCCGTTGAGCTTGCTAAAATATCATTTTTCCTCGCTGAGATATTGCATTTTTAAATGTGCATGTTTGAAAAGGATGCGAAGGATATTCGTGTTGCGCATTCTAAATGGCCCGAGGAACCGTTTCAGAGGATATCATAAAAGATAAAGTAAGTTATATTTGCTGCTAAGAGACATGTATATATATATTTTATCTCATTTTTATCTCTTTTCTTCTTTGTTTCAGGACTGATACAGAGGAGGATCTAGTAATTTACTAGAACAAGAGCTGAAATCGTTTACACTATAATTCTATCGTTTTAAAGCGAATTTAAGGTTTTATCTTTAATGTTTTTTGTTTTATGAATGGTTTATGTCAATGTATCTTATTATGTATGACTTTTACCCTTTAAAATAAATACATTATATCTTTAAATCGAAATTATATCTCGAATATCCTTTGCATCCTTTGCAAACATGCACATTTAAAAATGAAATATCTCAGTGAAGAAAACTGATATTTTACAACACCCAACGGAATTTAGAAGGAAAAAACTCATACTTTTAGATAACTTTAACAGTTTCTTGACTGAAAGAAAAACTTTGATACTAAATGATCTCGAAAACTGACAAAAAATGTAATTTTTACAGTTTTGGATAAGGATATCTCGAAAACTAAAGTAAATTGAAATATTTGGACTTTCGGGAAAGTATATTTTAGTTTGTGGGCCACAATTTTGCTTGCTTTTGTTATAAAAAAACACGAATTCACTGCGGCTTGATTTCATTCTATACATATTTTTATTTCCGTTGGGTGAAATCTATGCCATATAGCATAGTGCCAAAAAACCACCTTAAAAAAAATTTTTTTTTAAATTCCTTTTGATTATTCATAAAAAACCCTTTAACAGTAAATAAAATGCAAATATAGATTTTTAAGGTCAAAAACAAAAAAGAAGTTCCGAAAGGGATAACAACGCGAACATCCCATATATGGGATCTTACGAAAAACACATAAAAATGCTTTAATTCAGACACTAATATAACCCTAGTAATGAATTTTCAGCCATGCAATGATTTTATGCAGTTATAAGGAAATATGCTAAAATTTTAGAAAATGTATGTAACATAATTTAATTTATAAGTGGTATGTCGTTAGAAGCGCACTTTAATTATCTTTCGAACGGAGTAGATACGGTTTGCGGTTATTTGTAACTTCAGCGAAAAGAATTTTTGATTGAAGTTGTAACCAAAAAAACCCAAAATTACGTTATCTCAAAACCCTAACCATAAAAAAATGGTTTTGACCTCAGCAGGTTCATGCCAGCCCTCCCCTATACCTGAAATTCTTGGTATTTTCTCAAATTAATTATTTGTAAACTAGTGGTTTCAACATATAGCTTTGATAGAAGTAAAATTTATCTACCAGAATTTCGTGGGGGTTCAAACACCCAATTTTAAAGATTAAAACTGCATCTGAAAGCTAATTATTTGAACATTTGTGGTAGAAAATTCATAGGCCCACAATAACAGGGTGCCTCAAAATAATTCGTCAAAATTACAAATTTTTATAAAAATGCAAAAACAAGAATTTGTAAGTACAAACTTAATGAAAAAAATAATAAAATTGGTTTATCAAGTTTCATTTGAGCGTTAGACCAGATAAGTCAACTATTTTGGCATAAGGATGCTCTCATTGTTTGTTTACGTTTGACGGAAACACGGTGTATTTTATATAATGCGGATGCGCTTAAAGTGGGCGTAGTCACGCCCATTTTCAAAATTTTTATCAATTATCCGACTAAGTGTATAAATATTATTGTTAGTGCAAAATTTTATTCCTTTATAACTTTTAGTTACAGATGTCACGTCACAAATTTCACAAGGCCATTTTAGAAATGTTTTTGTAAAAACGTAGGCGTGGTTATAAGCCGACTTCGCTAAATTTTTTATCGTATATTAGCACAAGTAATAACAGTGTAAGCACTAAGTTTCGTCATAATATATCAATTATTTTTCGAGTTGTGGGCTCCGAAATCTCGTAGATTCCTTTGTCTAAAAAGGGGCGGTGCCACGCCCATTTTCAAAATTTTTTCTGTTTTTTGTTTTCGGTATATTGTGTGACTCATGCCACAAAATTTCAGTGAATTATCTTTATATTTGACACAGATATCTCTTAAAATGTTTTTATTAGACCCCTTTATAGTTTCCGTCAACCGATTTTGCTAAAATTTTGAGCATGTATTACCACCATGTCATAAAAGTGTATACACTAAGTTTCGTCATAATATATCAATCATTTGTCGAGTTTTGGGCTCCGAAATTTCGTATATTCCTGCTTCTAAAAGGAGGCGGTGCCACGCCCATTTAAAAAAAAAATTTTTTAGTTTTATGTCTATAGTTGTACTCTTGCCTCAAAATTTCAATGATATATTTTTATATTTGACAAAGATATCGCTTAAAATGTTTTAGTTACACCCCTTTATAATACCTATTTGTAAAAGTGGGCGCAGTCGGCAACTGATTTTGGCAATTTTTCGTCCAAATATTCGCCTTAGTAATTACATCACTCATACCAAATTTCATCGATATATCTGTTATAGTTTCTGAGTTATGACTTAATATAATAATAATACCATGACGCTATTATAACTCTGACCAGTTTTATGGTCGAGCTTCTCTCACAAATCGAGGTGTGCTCCTTTTGTTTTTCCTACTAATTGGGTGGCCCTACAGTTTTATGCCGGCTCCGAACGGCGAATGCATTTTTTGTGAGAAGCTTTTTCATGGCAGAAATACACTCGGAGGGTATGCCGCCCACTGCCGAGAGGTGACCGATAATCTTAAAAAACCCAATAATTTGATATCTAAAAGAACAAATTTTTTTCTGTGTTGAAAACTTGTCAACTTTGAGCGGCTCTGCTTCCCAAACTAAAATCTTCTATTTAATAAAGGTTACATATTCTTGTTCGCTGGAAAATTCCATATTAGATATATATATCCAATTTCTTTCAAGGCGTGTTTTTTCTTTGTGTGATGACAGGAGGTACTTCGTCTTATCCTCGTTAACCGCCAAACCCATTTTCTTAGCCTCTTTATCCAGCTTGGAGAAGGCGCGAGTGCTAGTGCCGATGATGTCGATATCATCGGCGTACGACAGTAGTTGCACACTCTTGTGGTATAAGATGTTTCCTGTATGGTTAAGTTCTGCAGCTCGTATTATCTTTTCCAGCACCAAATTGAAGAAGTCACACGAAAGGTAATCACCCTGTCTGAAACCTCGTTTGGTCTCGAATGGTTCGGAGAGGTCCTTCCCAATTCTGACAGAGCTGGTGGTGTTAGTCAACGTCATTTGGCATAGCCGTATAACTTTTGCAGGGAAACCAAATTCAGACATTGCGGCATATAGGCAATTCCTATTCGTGCTATCAAAAGCGGATTTAAAATCGACAAAGAGATGGTGTGTCGGTTCCTTTTTCATGGGTTTTTTCCAGTATTTGGCGTATTGTGAAGATCTGAATTAAGTTTCTGTAACAAAATCGGGAAAATTGTCGATTAAATTGACGTCATTCAATCGAAAACATTGATAGAGTTCAGTTACAGAAACTCAGTACTGGTCGATGGTAGATTTACCAGGTCTGAAGCCATACTAATAAGGTCCAATCAGATTGTTGACGATGGGCTTCAGTCTTTCGCGCAATACACTTGCTAAGAATTATATGCGATATTCAGGAGGCATATCCCACGATAATTGGCGCGGGTACCCCGAAATAAGTCCCAAATGAAATAAGTCCAAAAAAAAAAAATGAAATAACTCCCAAATATTTTACATACAAATTGGGACTTATTTCATAAAATTTGGTAGGGACTTATTTCATTATTTTCCAGCTTTGGGAGTTATTTCATATTTGTTGGGACTTATTTCACTTCTTAAAATTGCAATTTAACGAGTTTCGACGTTTTTGTAACGGTATAAAGTAACCGAAAGCCGGGATCCGTACGATAAATCGAAAAAAAATGTCGAATCTTAAAAGACTGAATTGAAAAAAGCCTTATTATACCGAATACATTTTTGACCGAATTAAAAAATGTCGAAATGAGGAAAATGACCGAAAAAGGCCGAAATTTGTATACTTACATTTTTATCGCCGCCGCTGAAGGGTGTACTACGCAGAAGGACATCACCGCGGCGGTAGCCACGGTTAGGGCACACGTCCGGACGGATGGCGTAGCCCAGGGTTATTTTTTATAAGCGCGGCCGAAGGCCGCCAACGCAGGAAAGTGTTCTGCGCAAAAGCACTGTGGACCGAGCCATAGATATTACTCCGGAAAGAGAATTTTTTATAAGCGCGGCCGAAGGCCCCAACGCACAAGCTGTTCTCCGCAAAAATTTTTCTTTATCTTCTCTTTCCGGAGCAATATCTATGGCCCGGTCCACAGTGCTTTTGCGCAGAACACTTTTCTGCGTTGGCGGCCTTCGGCCGCGCTTATAACAAATAACCCTGGGCTACGCCATCCGTCCGGACGTGTGCCCTAACCGTGGCTACCGCCACGGTGATGTCCTTCTGCGTAGTACTTTTTGGGCGTTATTTCATATTTCTTGGAATTTATTTCATTTGGGAGTTATTTCATATTTCTGGGATTTATTTCATTTGGGAGTTATTTCATATTTTTGGGGATTTGGGGCCTCATTATGAAATAAATATTGGGACTTATTTCATTTCCTTCTTTGGGAGTTATTTCATTTTTATCGGGACTTATTTCATTGGTAGTTATTTCATTTGGGACTTATTTCGGGGTACCGTTATTTCATTTGGGAGTTATTTCATTATGAAATAAGTCCAAAATATTATGAAATAAGTTCCAATGCATTGGGAGTTATTTCATTATGATATAAGTCCCAATTTGTATGGAAAATATTTGGGAGTTATTTCATTTTTTTTTTGGGACATTTCATTTGGGACTTATTTTGGGGTACCTTATATTTACTTTTATGCTATATCTTATATATACAAAAAAATTAAAAAAAAAAAAATGAAACAAAAAATTGAAAAAAATATTAAATATATAAAACGGAAATAGTTGAGGGAAGTTCAAGTGCGTCCCAACAACAACAAAAAAAAAATGTTGTTATACATTAGACATTAAGGCGAAATATAATGAATTTTTAAATATTAGATATTAAAATATTAGATATTAAGATAATGGAATGACTGTAGAATTTTAATTACCACATAGAAGATGAATAACACACACACACCGGCTAGGACGGTATATCAAGTCTAGGCCATGCCTAGCGAACACTCTTTTCCGTTCCGCCCGAAGCTTTCCGTCACCCGAAGTGGGAGGGGGACTGTAATGTTGCATGCGAACACAACAACAATAACACCTGGGCCAAGCACAAACAATAGTACTACATTTGCATGCCAGCCGACTGCTAGCCCAACAACAATAAAGCATATGCTAAAACTAGAAATGCCTACCAACAACCACACACTACTCAGCAGTGATCAAAATCACTGTTTCAGTTGTTCGTTCCCAATCGCTGTGATCTTTACACACGCAGAAAATACTGCAACTCTCAGGCAGTTCACCACAGCGGACATACAAAAGCGCAGTACTTGGCAAAGTCGAGTCAGTCTCCGCAGGTAAGCCGGCGGGAAAACATGTCTTAAAGACATTTGCTCCTGCTAGCTGGACTAAGTAGAGGAGACCGCCATTGGTGTCGGTCATCCTTCGCTGGGCGCCCGATTGGGATCAACTCATCGGTGAACCAGTTGAGTGAGGGAAGGCCGCTGCCCTTATGACACCACATCCTTCACCACTTGGTTCTGGCCTCCAGGATCTCACCTACCTGTTAGGATGTGAATCATGGAGATGACGTTGGACGGGCAGAAGAGGTGCCGTCATGGGGTCGGCCATCCATCGCTTAGCTGAATCGTCCGATCGTGATCAACTCATCGGCACACTAGTTGAGTGAGGATGGGCCGCTACCCTTATGACACCACACCTCCTCCACTCGGCCCTGGCTCCGTCCGTGAAACGATACGGGAGCCATTAGGATGGGCTCCTGTGCTCACGGATCAACCCACGAAGTCCCAGCTGGCGCATCTCCGCCCTCCTAGCGCCAGGGAGACCGGTGATGTCCAGCGGTTGAGCCAGCCGCAGTCTCCGCAGACATCCCGCACGCAGGAAACCTCGCTACGCCTACCTTCACGCAAGGAAATTTCGCCCCCAAACCAGGTAAAGGACCAATCACGACGCCGACACCGTCCAGCCCCCGCACTGTAACCGTATAAGGCGGTTTCGTCATCGCTCTTGGCCCAACCACTGCTCCGGCATTGGCAATTCCCCCCTTCCCTACCGCTGCTGTTAACTCCGCTCCGTCATCATTGCCCTCAGCCGCTCTACTCAGCTACTGTATCCGCTCTCCGATGCCGACATGGCTTCTGGTGGCTCCGCCCCGTCGCGCCGCCTACTCTTTGAACCTCTCCCGCTCTTTCTGATCTCCGCCTTCTCACTCTCTCGTTACAGAAAGCTGCTGCCCTCTCAATAACTCAAGCCGCGTGTGTGTGCGTTCGATCTTAACACATAAATACTGTGTTCTTTATTCAGTAGCGGTTTGTGGGACTTCTACTTGACCTTGTACAGACTGAGCGTTACCTCAGCCTTCGACAAAACCCACCTCATACATTTGATAACAATATCGCTCAGAAATATTCGAGGGTCATCCAGGTCCACATTTTGACCCATATCTGGAGACCCGACCTAGGAATCACAAGGAGTACTATTCTATGAAATTTTCCTGCTCAATACCTTTCATTTGATGCCAATATCGTCCAAAAATATTCAGGGGAATGCCAGGTCCACGTTTTGACCTTTTGACCTATTTCTAGGGAACCCACTTCCGGATTTGAAAAAAAAATATACATATAAACCATCTAGGGAAAGGTACTTATCTGGTGTGTAAATTTGGTCAAAATCCCTACACGCGTTTGGGCGAAAGCCGGCGACAAAGAAATAGCCTTGATTTATATATGTGACTCATTGTGACATAAAACTACATATCATTCGTGATTGCGAAGCGGGACGGGTGTTTGCTAGTATATACATATATATATGTGACAGCGCATAGAGAAAGGGACCTAAGGGTAAAACGCAATTTTATTTTTTGATGTGGACAACATCCTGAGCATCGAATGAGACGATCCCATGCCCCAAAAAAACAAAAAACCTATCTCTTCTTCGAGAATGATTAATTACAACTCCATTCACCCCTGGACTCAGAAGAAGAGCACAGCAATGAACTTAATAAACAAAATCTACGCACTGAGCGACCAGGCTTTCAGAAAAGAAAATGAAAATCAAAAATATATTGCTAAAAAATGGATATCCGACAAAAACAATAGAAAGGTGGATAACAACAACAAAACACAGAGAAAAACTAACTGACAAAAATAGCAACAAAATATTTATGGGAGTGACATTTATACAAGGCTTAATAGACAGCAAAACTTTACAGAAGTGTATTAGAAATGACAAGTTAACTTTTGCACCCAAACCACACCAAACTCTTAGCAAAACATTTAGCCAAATAAAAGACAAAATCACCAAAGAACAACAACACAACGTAGTCTATGTAAAGAAAACGAAAATGACTTTTGCATCAAAAACAAGTAAGGAAGCCTAAGTTCGAGTGGAATCGAACATTAGATACTCAGCTGTATGCTTTCATTGTTTGTTTGCGTTTGATGGAAATACGGTGTAGGTACTTTATATAAAGCGAGTGCTGCATAGTGGGCGTAGCCACGCCCATCTTCAAAATTTTTATCAGTCATCCAAATAAGCATATGAATATTATTCTTTGTGCAAAATTTCATTCCTTTGTGACTTCTAGTTACAAAGATGTCACGTTACAAATTCCCAAAGGGTGTTCCAGAAATATCTTTGTTAAAAAGTGGGCGTGGTCATAAACCGATTTCAATAAATTTTTGCATGTATATTAACACAAGTTATAAAAGTGTATAAACCAAGTTTCGTCATAATATCTCAATTATTTGTCGAGTTATGGGATCCGAAATCTCGTAGATTCCTTTGTCTAACAAAAGGCGGAGCCACGCCCATTTGCCAAAATTTTTCTATTTTTTTGTTTCCGGTCTATTGTAGAACTCATGCCACAAAATTTCAATGAATTATCTTTATATTTGACAAAGATATCGCTTAAAATGTTTTTATTAGGCCACTTTATAATACCTGTTTACGCCAGTAGGCTAAACTCAATTCCTAACCGCCCTAATGTTCCTTTCCGATTGAGCATACTTCTTCTGTGGCAACCCTAACATGACATTAATTACAAGAAAGTGACTTTCACTTTATTGTCGCTTGCTTTATACTATTATTCGCTCTAATCCCGCCAACGACACCACAAGACCATCAGCTAACGTAAGTAAGCCTTTGCCTCATTACATGAGCAATATACATATATACATATTTACACATTATATTAGATACATATAATCTGTGTAATAAAGCTTAGTATTAAACACAATACTAATACTGTATTTTTACTTTCATTTTATTTGACCAACTCCATATCTGGTCAAAACATGGTCCTTACGCGCCTTTGAGGAAACGGTGAGGAATTCGAAGAATCACCAGGCCACAGCACCTACTAAATACATTTATATATACAGTCCACAACATATAAATCCAATAGACAGAACCACAAGAGCACAGATACATCCAACAAAATATAATAAATCAAATACAAAATCAAACATAGAATTCAAATTAATACAAAAAACATCGGTAAGTGGCTACTTTCTGCACTTGTTTTTTAGTGTACATACAATAATTCGCAATAATTAACACGGGCGCGAGTGAGTCAAATATTTTTTACTTTTCACACAACAACAAAATTTGAAGTTTGACTACCTACGGCAGTCATATACATCATATGTACATATTTTTCTTAAAACAATTTATATAACTCTCTCGCCAAAAATTGCGTTATATGTACATACATAAAATATATGTAAATATTTATACACAATGTTGGGTGGCAATTGTGAAACTATTTATCATTTCAGTAAAAAACTTATTAAGTTTTTATTGGGTTTCACATACATATTGAAACTTCTTTTAGGTTATCTACTTGTGTTTATATACATACATACAGACACAGGGTTGCAAATTTTCCCTATTCATTTTCTAAATAAAAGTACACTGAGAAAAATAAGTACAAATTAAAATACATAATTTATTATTATTCAAAAACCTTACGGGTCGGTGTGGTAATTCGTTGAAGCTTACAATGTGACACATTAAATCTACAATTAGATTTCTATCTTGTTCCGACAATAATACAAAACTCCTCAATATCCCTTGGCTTAACGAGCATTCAAAAAAAAATTTACATTAAATCCTTTGCGGTTTCTATCTGTATTTATTAAAAACAGGGAAAGAATTTCAACAATAAAAATACATAATGGAATACTATACTAGGTTGACAGAGTCCATTACAGAGTTTTATGAAGAGTACCTAAGTATTCCAGTTGAGGAGCATACAAAGTACACTCTTGCGATTCATAAAGAGGAACTAAAATCACGTTGGTCAACAACCAAGCAGGCACATGAATCTCTCTTAACTTCGCGAAAAACCTCTAAAAGCCCGTATCCACATAACTTGTTTCACCAAAGAAACATGTAGCAAAACATCTCCCTAAATAACCCGTCTCCACGTGGCTGATCGTGATTCAGTTTAACATTTCTCTTTCTTGCTCTTCTTAAATGTTTGTATGTTTGCTTATATTTTGCGTTTTTGTTTTGGTCTGTGTGAGATTTCGATAGATTTTCGATACAAAATTTGAGAAGACATCGATATCATCGAGCTTGGCAAGATGATTCAGAATGAAACAGTGTTTCAATCTTCACTCGCTCTCAGAAATTTGTATGGAAAATGGCGAGTTTTGGCACTGGTTTCCGTGTCGAAACAAGATTGAGAGAGAAAATGCAGAAAAAAATAGCGAAACACGTTATGTGGAGACATGGTATAAGGCTGCGAACAGAGTGGGCGCTTAAAGGCGGGCCGAGATTGTCAATGTGATAAAGATTGTCAGTGCGATAAAACTGGTTACATACAAGTCAATACAAATAAGCTCGTGCACAACACAGTGAACGCCGACAAGAGCAGAGAGCAAAGCCGATGAGTGTGAGAAAAACAGTTTCAAAGCGTTTTGCGCGCTTGTTGCATTGTTGATGTTTACTTTTTAGCGTGCAATCGTGTTTCTTAATGGTTTTTTTAATGAAATTTAGCTGGATATTTTCTTAAATCATTATATAAATGATGAAATTCACCACATTGATATATTTTTAGTGTAATTGGATGTTTTCCAAATTCTTTTGTGATAAAAATTGCATTAACCACACTAGGAGAAGCAAAATACTCTTCATCAGATGAATCCGTTACCGTGTACAGCAATTTTATAAACACAAATGAAAAATAAGACTAAATGACATAAAAGCAAAACACATGGAATAAACAGAATTTCAGCGCTGATTCTCGCATTCACTGTGCTACAGACAAATTTTCTTCTCGCATGAAAATAAGCGTCAATAAGCTCGGCTCCGCTCGGCATCAGTGCCCACTCTGTTCGCACCCTAAGGAAGGTTTATTAACCCTTAAAAGCTTAAACAAAAGTTGTTTCGCAACATATGTGAAATGTATGTCTGCAATTGCTGCTGAAGCAGAAAAATTAGCAACACCTGCTTCAGAAACGAAATCCAATGATGACAGTCTTGAACACAATATTCGTCTGCCACCATGTGACATGGATGTGTTCAAGGGAGATTATGTGTCATGGCCGTCCTTTCGGGACATGTTTACAGCCATATACATCCTCAATAAACGCCTCACCCCAGTAGAAAAATTATTCTATCTAAATACAAAGACCACTGGGGAGGCAAAAGAAATAGTGAGAATGTGCCCACTCACGAATGAAGGTTTTTCGACAGCTTGGAAAAATTTAGGGACCGGTACGAAAATAAACGTATCCTGGTCAATAAGCATTTACAAACGCTTTTCAATTTACCAATTGTTGAAACCGAATGCGGGACCTCAATTAAGAATTTACATCGCGAAATCAATAATTGCATCTCAGCGCTTCAATGTCATCAAATTGACATTTCCAATTGGGATGCAATTATTACATACTTATGCTCCACTAAACTTCCCGATTACACTCTGTATCTGTGGAAACAAACTGTCGAAAACAAGACAGATATTTCGAAATGGGAAGATATGGACAAATTTCTAACACATAGATTTCAGACTTTGGAAACCGTCTCCAATCTGAAGCAAATTCCTTCTTTTGAGGCCCCCAAACCGCGTATCGTAACGCGTACGAATAATACGCCAAATTTTTATAGAAATTCATGTAAAATGTGCAACAACAACGAGCACAAATTACGAAATTGCAAACTTTTCCGTCAATTGTCCACTGCAGACAAAATCACATACATTGAAAGCAACAACTGTTGCTTGAATTGCCTCTCGGCTGCACTAGCGCATACAATTGCGGGTCATGTCACATAAGGCGCAATACTTTGCTCCACCTGCAAGCAGTTCACTCAAAGGAAACAGTTCCAAAATCGTCGGATGATACACCCTCTAGTTGCACAGATAATCATGTCATCTCATGCCATTCCAAGTTAAACAAGCGGGTTTCCTTCCTTAACATTATCAGACATAAACCACTGGAACCTAAATTAAAAAATAATCCTCACACTAGGAAGAAACAAAATACTAAGCCTAATGCAAAAAATGACGTTGGTTTCCAACAGCAATCGCAAGTATCGAAAAAATCAATTCGCAATAATAAAATACCCAAATTCAACGAAAAGGTGCGAACTAAACCGAGTAACCTGTCGTACATGCATACAAATAGGCAACATCATTCACATATAGGTACACAAAATCTGTACAAAAATGACAAGAGTACTGCAAAGGCCTCAAATACACTCAACTTGTCCACAAATCCAAATGAATCTTCGGGATTTGAATATGAGCCCACAAACCTTCTCAGCTCCCTTACAAACCCTTAGGAAATTTATTCTTGTTTTAATTGTTCAACGCTCCATGAAGGGTTTAGTTCTATGCCCGATTTAGCTTCACATCGAACTAAGTACTTAAATTTAGTTATGTATATATACATATACGGTTTTTTATTTGCTAGGTACTTTAATAAGGTACAACGATATTTTATATTCAGACTACATAGGTAAATACCTTATATTATAAATATACTACTAATAAAAAGGAGAATAACCTCGAAAGTTGCCACAAACCGCGCAAAACCGGCTTGGTGGCTTTTGCGGTGCCGGCGCTCATGCATTCGAAAAAAAAATATCGGCATCTCCACACACATCTGTCTGCATTTATCCATCAGTTGTGGGAAATTTTTACGATTCGCCGCCTTTTTTTCTTAGCACTCTTGGTACCTACCATTCTGAAATTTTGGCACCTTCTTAGACATTACCAAATCGGCATGCGGATCTTCATGAAAATTATCCAATTCCAAAGCCTCAAGTGCTTTTCGTGCTCCTTTTCGTGCTCGTCGTTGCCGGGCAGCTGCGTCGAGGACGCGTTTCTTCTCAGCATCTTCAATGCAATGTCATTCACGACCAGTCATTGTGAGAAGTATATAAATATTGTTGGCCTCTTGTGGCGCAATAGTGCAATAGTAGAGCTTAATTTTTGAACAAAGGACGCCTGTATATTTACATATGTAAGTGGTAAATGTGGAAAACTCAAGCTTCCTTATACCATGTCTCCACATAACGTGTTTCGCTATTTTTTTCTGCATTTTCTCTCTCAATCTTGTTTCGACACGGAAACCAGTGCCAAAACTCGCCAATTTCCATACAAATTTCTGAGAGCGAGTGAAGATTGAAACACTGTTTCATTCTGAATCATCTTGCCAAGCTCGATGATATCGATGTCTTCTCAAATTTTGTATCGAAAATCTATCGAAATCTCACACAGACCAAAACAAAAACGCAAAATATAAGCAAACATACAAACATTTAAGAAGAGCAAGAAAGAGAAATGTTAAACTGAATCACGATCAGCCACGTGGAGACGGGTTATTTAGCAAGATGTTTTGCTAGATGTTTTGTTGGTGAACCAAGTTATGTGGAGACGGGCTTTTATCGTGCAACGGGAACTAATGCGCTCCATTAAACTATCAACACGCGCTTTCAAACGTCCACAATATCTTTTGAAATGAATAGATGACTTTCATATAAATCTTGTAAAATGAATTTGCGTCCCAATGTAGCAGCAAGTTTTTTGCAAGGTTTCTTCCAAAATTTCGATGCTTTTCTCGCGTGTTTACAACTGTTTGACATAAAAACATGTTGGGCGTTATTATATAGGTGACCTTAAATAAACACCTGATTGTACTCATAGGCAGTATTGCCTTGGAAAAAAAAACAAATCAAATCTACAGCTTAGTACACAATTCATGGTATTAACATTTCGCCAGCAAAATGCATTATTTTGTCGTGAAATGTTACTACATGTACATTATACATTAAATCCGCATTTCCTTATATATTTTAACAAGTTTTACTACTTTTGACGAGTTTCACGTGATACTCGAACTTAATATTATTCACAAAAAATATGTCGAATCAAAAATGCAAAACGGCAATACTGATCGTGGTAAGTAATATACCTATCCAGCTACACTTGCGCTAGTCGCCAAGTGATGGCGCTCCGCACTGTTGAAGATATTCACCATCATGTAAAAATTTGAAGTCGACCCAATAAGCAAATTACGTTCGCTTCGTAACTATTCGAAGTCATATTCATGGGTATTAATTTTTTCTTCTTTTTTCGTGGTGGAGTCAAAGTTTTTGCGCACATTACGCAAAAAATTTACAAATAAAACATAAAATAACATAAATTTATACCCCAACGAATTTACCACAACCGTTTTGTAATATTAATACATATGCCACCCAACCAACCCAATATACAATAGCATAGATCTCTTGCGGGCGGGCTGGAGCCTCGGCGCTTCTGTTCACCCCTACGTCACGAGAGGCAAATAGATCGGGAGCTTCAGCGCTACCGACCTCATAAGCCTCAAAACGAATTTACGAGTGAGGCGGAACTTAGGCTTCCGTCAGCTCTATCACTATGCTCAAGGGGTCCGATTTTAACGCTTCCGACCCAATAAAAGGACTACGTCCAACCCACAACCTCCTTCCTGCCACTCCACTCTAATTCCATTAGCACCTACGGTCGTGGTTATGGAGTAGGCACGAAGGAAGATGCAAACAGCAACGGCGGACCTAGAACTCCATCTGGCCTCCCAGTACACATCATGTCGGGAGCTGTTATGGAGTAAATTGTCCCCGCAATTTAATTCATTTGAGTGCACAAAGTAACCACGTATGTATTTATAGATCCTTTGTTTATATATTTAAATCATTTTCAATTTGTAAATACATATGTAAAAATTATGCACATTCATAATCCTTTACGCTGGTTGATGGAAGAGCGTGGTGTATGCTGCTGGTGTTGCCGCAAGGGGGCCGGTATGTTTACGCCAGTAGGCTAAACTCAATTCCTAACCGCCCTAATGTTCCTTTCCGATTGAACATACTTCTTCTGTGGCAATCCTAACATGATTAATTACAAGAAAGTGACTTTCACTTTAATGTCGCTTACTTTATACTATTATTCGTTCTAATCCCACCAACGACACCACACGACCATATGTAAGAAATGGAAATAATTAATGTTGTTATATATTATTATATTATTATTGTGATTATTAGAATCACTATTTAATTAGATATTATTTAATTTAATTCAATATAAAGTAAGTTTAGTACAATTTAATTCATTGTAAATTAAGATAATAGAATTTGAAAGTATATTCAACAACTTAGGATAACCACGCTGATTTTAACCGACAACTAGGTCTTACGACTTGACTGGATCGACCGAACTCCACGACTTGTTTCTACGACGGCTTTTCTACGACTCTGCTTCTACGACTGCCTCAACTGAATTTTACGACTGATATTGAAAACGACTGGATCAACTGCACTGGTACAACGGGATCAACTGAGAGGTTTAAGAGCGACTGGAAAACGTATGTCAATGTTCTAAACTGGAACAGAGTATCACTAAGCGGTTGTTGTTGGCCGGTGACCACTGTTTACATATATACATATTTACACATTATATTAGATACATATAATCTGTGTAATAAAGCTTAGTATTAAACACAATACTAATACTGTCTTTTTAGTTTCATTTTATTTATTTGACCAACTCCATATCTGGTCAAAACAATACCCATATATAAAAGTGGGCGTAGACGACAACCGATTTCGCTAAAATTTTGAACATGTATTACTATAAGTAATAAAAGTATATACACCAAGTTTCGTCATAATATATCAATTATTTGTCGAGTTATAGGCTAAGAAATCTCGTATATTCCTGCTCCTAAAAGGAGGCGGTTCCACGCCCATTTTCCAATATTTTTGTGTTTTTTGTTTTATGTCCATAGTTGGACTCCTGCCATTAAATTTCAGTGATATATCTTTATATTTGACAGAGATATCGCTTAAAATGTTTTTATTAGGCCACTTTATAATACCCATATTTAAAAGTGGGCGTGCTCGTCAACCGATTTTGGCAATTTTTCGTCCAAACATATGCCTAAGTATATCACGCGTACCCAATTTCATAGATATATCTTCAACGGTTTCTGAGTTATGACTCATAAAACTTTCAGTGGGCGTGGCACCGCCCATTTTCCAAAATTTCACCATATTTCTTCATAAGGGCCTGAGCTCAATACGTGGGTGAAATTTTATCACTCCAGCTCTATTAGTGACTGAGATAAAAAATTTCCGATTTTTACTATATAGGGGAAGTGGGCGTGATCATGGTCCGATTTCGCCCATTTTCAATACCAACCGTCCTAGTCTTAATACCAACTTGTATTCCAAATTTCATGAAAATATCTCAATTTTTGCGCGACTTATCGTGCGCACAGACGGACAGACGGACAAACATGGCTCAATCGATTTCTCTTTTCACCCTGATCATTTTGATATATATGTCTATATCCATCTCGATTATTTCATTCTGGTACAATCCACCGTTATGAAATCAAAATTATAATACTCTGTATACTAGTACAGATGAGTATAAATATATAGGCACAAAAATTAGGAGTAAGAATAGGGGAATATATAACATACGTTAAAAACAGAAAGTCGACCACAGCGCTAGCGCAACACTTAACCAACACGGGACATGTAGCAGACTTTGATAACACAAGAATATTAGACATAGAAAAAAGAACAAGAACAAGATTAACATTAAAAACTCTGCGAATACAGCAACAAATACAAAACAACACTGAATTTCAAAGAGGACGTCGATAACATAAATTGCGCCAAAGATCAATACTAACGAGTAGAAATAGAATTGACGAATGACAGTAGGAAACATAGAGCACGATAATTATGTATATATATATATATATATATAAATGTAGTGTAATGTAAATTTTGGATTATTTAAAATGTAAGTGAAAAGTATCTTGTGTAAAAGTGTACAATTTTTAGGTATAATAATTATTGATTCATATAATTTATTTATTTATGTATGTATATGTATACAGTATCAGCCTGTGTATTTATGTTGTGTGTTTTTTTCTTTTTAATTGTTTAAATAAATAGAGACTCCCTGAAGGCTTACAATCAAGCCGAAACGCGTAGGAGAAAATAAGAAAACTCAGTTTTGCTTATTCATTACCGGCCAAAAAACTCTCAAAATATATAAACATTTTTAAATTTAAATTGTTTTTTCTTGATTTTACAATGAACATTTTTAAAATAAAAATGTTCGTATTTACATCACTTTTAAATACGGTTTTGTCAATTTTAAGCACGTTTTCATATATTTTTCTCTTTTTTCCCTGAGTGTATTTATACCTTTCATGGGAATGAAATGGTATTATAACTTTGTGCCGAAACACGAATGGTGAACGTACCAGAAGGACGCGTGGCAGACCTACCAAAATATATACCAATATGATCAGGATCATGAGCTGAGTCGATTAAGCCATGACCGTCTGTCTGTCTGTCGGTCTGTTTGATCGCAAACTAGTCCCTCAGTTTTTGAGATATCTGCTTGAAATTCGGAATGTGAGTGTATTTTTAGCAGAAGCTGATCATTTGTCGGAATCGGCCGAATCGGACCACTATAACATATAGCTGCCATACAACCGATTGTTCAGATATGGACATTTTGGGGCATAACTTCTCCATTTAAACAGCTAAGGTCATGCAACTTTAAGGTATTTGTACCCATATGGACCTAAATAATGTCACCGAAATTTGTCAAGATCGGACCATTATAACATATAGCTGCCATACAACCGATTGTTCAGATATGGACATTTTGGGGTATAACTTCCCCATTTAAACAGCTAAGGGCATGAAACTTTGAAGTATTTGTACCCATATGGACCTAAATAATATCACCGAAATTTGTCAAGATCGGGCCACTATAACATATAGCTGCCATACAACCGATTGTTCAGATATGTATATATTTTAGGGTGTGATTTCTCCATTTAAATCATGACACTTCTTTTTCTAAGGAATCTTTGCATAAATAACCTACATAATTGAAAGTATAAATTAAACAATATCAAACTATGTAGCTTTTCATTTCCGCATTCATGAAAGGTATGAAGTCTTCGGTACGGTCGAAGATAGCCGCGCTCTTACTTGTTTAATCTGCATTTTGACTGCCGTAAAACACCACTAAACCGTCATCAGTCGGGTCCAAAATTTATATTTGTTATCCTTGGGTATAGAAGTATTGTTTTTGGGTACTAGATAATTAAAAAAAATATTTTGATTGTTCCACCATTCTGAACTTTGACCTCAATGCGCCGCGCCTTAACCGCCACCAATCGGGACCAAAATTTACATAAGTATGTGCGATATTTCTGACCATGTTACTACCGATTGAGGGTGCGATACAGTCATTTAATGAACTTTTAATTGTTTCATACAAACTAAACG
This sequence comes from Urophora cardui, assembly GCA_960531455.1. NCBI lineage: Eukaryota > Metazoa > Arthropoda > Insecta > Diptera > Tephritidae > Urophora > Urophora cardui. Next base: position 22,978,664 of record OY482675.1, on the reverse strand, counting down.
CACTCTAATGGACATGTATTCAAAGCAGTAAACAGGATTTTGCTGTAGCATCGAGACAAACAATGAATTGTGCAAAAACAAACGCGAGTAGTCTGCGCTGTTCTGCCGCGCACGACTGCGAGGCTCATACTGAACAAGGTAGTTGACCAACAAATCTGTCTGCTTGCGCTTTGAGTTTTTCGAAATTTTAAAACCGGGAAAAGGGTACTCTGGAGTTTTTTCAATTTATGACATTTTAAAAAAAGAATTATTAAAATCGGTCCAGTACTTTTTGAGTTTGCCCGTTACAAAAATTTTCCATATAACCAATTTCATATAATTAGTATAGATAGATATAGATAACTCAGAAACCATAACAGATATATCGATGAAATTTGGTATGCGTGATGTACTTACTAAAGCGAATATTTGGACGTAAAATTGCCAAAATCGGTTGACGGCCACGCCCACTTTTATACATGGCTATTATAAAGGACTGTAACAAAAACATTTTAAGCGATATCTTTGTTAAATATAAAGATAATTCATTGAAATGAGCAAACTATAGACATAAAACTAAAAATACAAAAATTCTTGAAAATGGCATGACACCTCCTCCTTTTAAAAGCAAGAATATACGAGATTTCGAAGCCGAAAATAATTGATATATTATAAAGAAATTCGTGTATACACTTTTATCACTTGTATACGTTCCAAAATTTAGCGAAATCGGTTTATAACCACACCCACTTTTTTACAAAAACATTTTTAACTTGTGAAATTTGTGACGTGACATCTTTGTAACTAAAAGTCATAAAGGAATGAAATTTTGCACTAACAATAATGTTTATGTCGGATAATTGATACAAATTTGAAAATGGGTTACGCCCACTTTAAGCGATATCCGCATTATATAAAATACACCGTGTTTCTGTCAAGCGTAAACAAACAATGAGGCCATCCCTTTGCCAAAATAGTTGACTTATCTGGTCTAACGCTCAAATGAAACTTTGTAACCCAAATTTCATTATTTTTTCATTGTTTTTACTTACAAATTCTCGTTTTTGTTTTTTTATACAAATTTTAAATTTTGACGAATTATTTTGAGGCATCCTGTTATTGTGGGCTTATGAATTTTATACTACAAAAGGTTCAAATAATTAGCTTTCAGATGCAGTTTAAATCTTTGAAATATCTCTATTGGTTTAAAGGTTATGAAAAAAGCCAAAAGGCGCCATAGAGGGACGAAAGATAGAAGATTGTTGGAAGTTGCTCACGGTGAGAAACACTTTCAATCAGAGAATTTCCGGGGTAGATTAGAGATACCCGAATAAAAATAAGTGTAAACTGTTAAAGTTGGCCTCTGGTTATTATTGTCTTTAAAAACTTTTCTATTAGAAAGAACTCCCACTACTTGATCATAACACTATTAGCTATAAGAAAACTTATTACCTTAAAGGCAAGCTATTGCTCTTCCAAGTATGTACAACTTCGTGATCGGTTATTCCATGTAGGAGTGCTTGATCATCCAAGAAATCGAACATATACTTGATTGCTAATGGTAAAGCTGAACCCCTATGTGCAGTGCTAAATATTGTTTCAAAAAGGTCGTCCACGAACTTTTGCAAAGTTCCTTTGGTTGCAAGCAAGCGCGTTAGATATATCTCCGACACTAGTTTATTAACACGCTCGCCTTCCTTTTGTATGTCGCTGTCATGGTGCTTAACCAAATGCCAAAATTTTATTCCGCTTTCATGTATGTCATTATTCATTGGACTTCCAGCGCGGCTAAAAGTTGGTGACGATGACGTATATTTCGATAAGTTCAATGTTTCGTATCTGTGGATGAAACCATTAGCACAAATTAGAAATTAATGAAATTATTAAACAAGTAAGAAAGCCTTAGATCGAATTGAACCCAACATTAAATACTAAAGCATGGTATTAAGTTCAAGTTTCGCGTGAAACTACTGTCAAAATCCAAACAAAAAACTGGTCGTGAAACATGCCTGACATTTCACAGATATTTCACGACAAAGTTGTACTGAGTTCCTGCCGTGAAACGTTGCGCAACATGCTAGTAATATCATGCCAACAACATTTTTTTACGCCAATTTAAATAGACAATGCCATTTATTTTCGAGTAAAAATTTACATTTGTTGAAATTGGCATTTATATTTTGTGTAAAAATTTTTTTCATTGACCAAAATTTGAAAGCTGGTTCTGAGGCGAGCACCCGTTTTTACATTTGCTCAGTTTTTGTTTTGACATTTATTCTCATTTGACAAAAAATGTTTCTTAAAACATTTCACGGCAAAATAAATGCATGCTGCTGTACGCTTTAATTGCAGTATTCTTCAAGCTGTAAACTTTTAATTAAAAATACCGTTTTATTCGTGATTCAAACTATTTTCAAATAAAAGATAAATTTTATTTGTGATTCGTTTCACAAAAGAATCAGAAATACCCATTGATGCGTGATTCAAATTATTTTCAAATAGAAGATAAATTTGATTTGTGATCCATTTCTTAAAAGAATCAAAAATATTTTTTGATTCTTGATTCAAACTTGATTTCAAATCAAAATTATTTTGAATCAAAATTTGATTCAAATCAGAAATTTATTTAGAATCAAAAATCTTTTCAAATTTTTGTTTCGAGTCAAATTTTTTATTCGAAACAAAACAAAACAAAACAAAACAAAACAAAACAAAACAAAACAAAACAAAACAAAACAAAACAAAAAAAAAACAAAACAAAACAAAACAAAACAAAACAAAACAAAACAAAACAAAACAAAACAAAACAAAACAAAACAAAACAAAACAAAACAAAACAAAACAAAACAAAATAAAACAAAACAAAAAAAAACAAAACAAAACAAAACAAAACAAAAAAAAAAAACAAAACAAAAAAAACAAAACAAAAAAAAACACAAAACAAAACCAAGCAAAACAAAACAAAACTTTAGGTCACCAAACCAACGCCGGGTTAAGCAGATTAGTCGGTATGCCCTCTGAGTGTATTTCTGCTATAAGAAGGTTCTCAGCCATGGCGATCGCCCAATTTCTAGGAAAAAAATTGAGGATATAAAACTACAACCGTCCCAGTCTGGATACCAACTTGCATTCCAAATTTCATCAAAATATCTCAACTTTTGCGCGAGTTAGATATGCGTATGGACGGACGGACGGACTTGGCTCAATCGATTTCTCTTTTCACCCTGATCATTTTGATATGCATAAGTCCATATCTATATCGATTATTTCATTCTAATACAATCCTCTTCTTCTTGATTGGCGCTTAACCGTCTAGACGATTCTGGCCGAGTCCAACAGAGCGCGCCAATTGCTTCTGTTTCGTGCAGCATGGCGCCACTTCGCTGTCCACCTGATTTTCCCAACGCAGTGGAGGTCTCCCTTTTCTTTTGCGTTCAGCGGGTTTCGATAGAAATGCTTTCTTGGCCGGAGCGCCTTCGTCCATTCTCACGACATGACCTGCCCAACGCAGCCGCTGGATCTTTATTCGCTGAACAATGTCGATGTCTGTGTAAAGCTCGTACAGCTCATCGTTAAATCTCCGTCGATACTCGCCCACGCCAACGCGCAAAGGTCCATAAATCTTACGAAGAACTTTTCTCTCGAATACTCCAAGTGCCATCTCATCTGATTTTGAAATTGTCCATGCTTCTGCGCCGTACATGAGGACTGGAACGATGAGCGTCCTGTAGAGTGTGATTTTTGTTTGTCGAGAGAGGACTTTACTTTTCAGTTGCCTACTTAGTCCGAAGTAGCATTTATTGGCAAGCGTGATTCTTCGTTGCATCTCCGTGCTGACATCATTCTTGGTGTTAATGCTGGTTCCCAGATAGACGAAGTCCTTAACAGTTTCGGATTTGTAGCTATCAACATTGACGTGGCTGCCAAGGCGTGCTGTTTCTTTGTGTGATGACAGGAGGTACTTCGTCTTGTCCTCGTTGACCGCCAAACCCATTTTCTTAGCCTCTTTATCCAGCTTGGAGAAGGCAGAACATACGGCGCGCGTGTTAGTGCCAATGATGTTACAATCCACCGTTATGAAATCAAAACTATAATACTCTGTGTACCATTACAGCTGAGCAGGGCCGTAGCTAGGAATTTTTTTCGTGGGGGGTTTTATCGTTGTAGTTTTTTTTTTTTTGGAAAAATATTAAAACCCCAATGTTTATAACTTAATTCAATCAAAAGATATAAATAAAAACATTTAGGCTTAACATACAATAGAGGTATATTAAACTTGCTATAACAGCCAAAGTAGATGTATATATTTAATCAAATTTCTTCATTACATTTTGTTTTATTTACAAAATTTGATCGTAACATTGTGGACGGCTCACTGATTTTGCGTCCACAGTTTTTAATTGACTTTTATTATTTGTTAAGAAATGCCTTCGAATATAAAAATCAATTTATCTCGAAATCATATTTTTCGACTTAAGCGATTATTGCAAATTGCCACAGATATACCCTATTTCGTGCACTCAATAAAAAAAATCTTTTACAACAATTTTGATTTTCAAATTAGGGTTTTTATAAGAAGTTTTAAAAATCCGGAAACTTATTCATTTTAAAATAACTGTTCTATTGCAAACACGATGAATACTTTATTTTTGGTGATTTTATCCAAGTGAAAAAAAAAATATTTTATGGACGAAAAACTCGGCTAGATTACCCAGCTGTTTTCAGCAGTAAAAGTCGGTCCAAGATTTTTAGCTAATGTTGAGACTCTAACTTGTTTTTTTTGCAACTTTGTTATTTGACATCCGATTTTTAAAATTGATAGATACACATTGTTTTAGTCTTTTGAGCAGGGTTTGAAATTATTTTCAAATTTTTTTTTTCATTTCCAAAGAATTTCATTTTCATTTGAAAATTAAAAAATAAACAGCGCATCAGAAGTATAAAAAATAAAATTTCTACTGTACTGCAACTGCGCAGCCTTAAGTTTCAAAGCAAAGGGAAAAAATAATTGCGATTTTTTACAGAACTGTTGTTGCTTTTTTTTTTAATTTATGGGAACACAATCGAAATTCTAATGTACAAAAAAAATTTTTTTTAAAGCCGCACGGAAAACTAAAATTCTGTTTATCTGCTCTTTGCTGTCGACTGATCTGTTTGAAATTACACAGTAAAGCAACAGCACAAATAAACAAATATATTTGACTGTTATGTGCTTCGACTTCAGATATTTTCAAAGGAAATCGAAATTCAAAAGTTCTCAAAAAATTATGATAACTTTCGCAGAACAGCTACAGCTAATTTTTTGAGACTGTTGGTGTTATGCTGGCAAACAGTGCTCCCTTTAATGTCCTTTGATCTGTGAAGTCGTTTTCAAATAGTTGGGTAACCTAGCCGAGTTTTTCGACCATAAAACATCCTTTTTGTTTCACTTGGAAAAAATCGCCAAAAATAAAGTATTCATCGAATCTTTTTAATATTGCGCTTAAAATGTTTTAAAAAGAATAAAACTTTCCTGATTTTTACAACTTCTTATAAAAACCCCAATAAAAACCAAATTTTTTCAATAATCGCAAAAAATCAATAAAATTTTGACTTTGAAAAGTTAGTATTGAAAATAGGTGAAATCGGACTATAACAACGCACACATCCCATATATGGGATATTTCGAAAAACCCCCAAAATGTTATAATTCAGACACTAATATAATCCGAGTAATGAATTTTCAGCCATGCAATGACTTTATGCTTACTTACTTAATTGGCACGTAACCGTCTAAACGATTCTGGCCGAGTTCAATAAAGCGCGCCAGCTATTTCTGTTTCGCGCAGCATGGCGCCACTTGGGAATACCTAGGGAGTCAGCATCACTGTCCACCTGATCTTCCCAACGCAGTGGAGGTCTCCCTTTTCTTCTGCGTTCAGCGGGTTTCGATAAAAATACTTTCTTGGCTGGAGCACCTTCGTCCATTCTCACGACATGACCTGCCCAGCGCAGCCGCTGGATCTTTATTCGCTGAACAATGTCGATGTCTGCGTACAGCTCGTCGTTAAATCTCCGTCGATACTCGCCCTCGCTAACGCGCAAAGGTCCATAAACCCTCCGAAGAACTTTCCTCTCGAATACTCCAACTCTATCCAGAGGACACTGCGCGGAAATCGTGAGCTGCTTGCTCCGCATGCAAAAGAATCGCTCTGGCCACCCCCAGGTGGATGGCAGTCAGAAGCTTTCCCCACTTACGTGGACTTCTACACACGGAGCCATCCTCCATGACTTTATGCAGTTATAAGGAAATATGCTAAAATTTTAGAAAATGTATGTAACATAATTTAATTTATAAGTAGTATGTCGTTAGAAGCGCACTTTAATTATCTTTCGGACGGAGTAGATACGGTTTGCGGGTATTTGTAACTTCAGCGAAAATAATTTTTGATTGAAGTTGTAACCAAAAAAACACAAAATTACGTTATCTCAAAACCCTAACCATAAAAAATGATTTTGACCTCAGCAGGTTCATGTCAGCCCACCCCTATACCTGAAATTCTTGGTATTTTCTCAAATTAATTATTTGTAAACTAGTGTTTTCAACATATAGCTTTGAATATGATAGAAGTAAAATTTATATACCAAAATTTCGTGGGGGGTTCAAACGCTTTTAAAAAAACAGAAGTCGCAGTTAATCAATATGAAAAAATATGAAAATTAACGATTTTGCCTGATTTTGATTTTGCGTTGATTTCATATTGCTCAAAATCAAAAGCAGCCAAATATCAAAATTAGCGATTTTGCCTGATTTTCATTTTGTGCTGATTTCATATTGCTCAAAATCAAAAGCAGCCAAATATCAAAATTAGCGATTTTGCCTGATTTTCATTTTGTGCTAATTTTGATTTTGTGCTGATTTCATATTGCTCAAAATCAAAAGCAGCCAAATATCAGAGAAATCGATTGAGCCATTGAGATACTTCCATGAAACTTGGAATGCAAGTTCGTGTTCAGACTGGGACGGTTGGTATTGAAAATGGGCGAAATCGGACCATGACCACGCCCACTTTTCCTATATAGAAAAAATCGGAAATTCGGTATGTCACTAATATAGCTGGAGTGATAAAATTTCACCCACGTATTGAGCTCGGGCTCCTATGAAGAAATTTGGTGAAATTTTGGAAAATGGGCGGTACCACGCCCAGTTATTAAGGGACAAACCATAGTAGATATATCGATGAAATTTGGTACGCGTGATCTACTTACTTAAGCAAATGTTTGGACGAAAATTTGGCAAAATTGGCTGACGGCCACGCCCACTTTTATATATGGGTATTATAAAGCAGCCTACAACATTTTAAGCGATATCTCTGTAAAATATAAAGATATATTTCATTTCATTTCATTTCATTTATTTCACAAAATCAGTACAATAAGATCAAAATCTTTTGTAGTACAACAATAGTAATAAAACAACTTACAATTTAAAACATACGCATAGATACAATTTATAATACACAAAAGAGATACATATATGGTTACAGAATGTCTTACTAACTAATTACAAATACATATACATGTAGATAGATGGCTAATCTAATTGGCTGGAGAAAAGTAATCATAAATAACTTTTTTATAGTTGCTTTTGCTAAGTCTATTTCTTACAGCATTTGGAATAGAGTTCCAAGAACGTATGGTGTTCACAAAAAACCATCTAGTGGAAGTAACCGATTTAAAAATAGGAACGATTAAGTCTGTTAAACGAGTTGACTTGGTATATACGAGTTTCTCATATAGGTAAGAAGGTGTTTTGGTAATCATGAGGCGATACAGAAAAATACAGCTTCTAGCTCTGAAATAATCATGAATATCACATCCCAAAACATTAAATCTCCAATGGGATATGTGCGCGAATTTTCGTAACCCGTATACATAGCGAGTTACATGATTAAAAGCTATGTCGATTTTGTGAGCAGAGTTAGAGTCTAACCGATTATAAATAAGCTCTGAATAAGTTAAGTATGGTAGTATTAACTGAATCGCTAGCTTATGCCTGATATTTACGGGAGTATACAATGCCGACTGTCTCAGATTACGTAAAAGATAGTATGTTCTGCTTAATGCCAAATTTATGTGGTCAACACAGATCAAGTTGGAATTTATAATAAAACCTAAGTTTTTAATTTTGTTTACAACAGTAATAACGCTTTTACCAATATATATGGGTGGAATGCAGTTAGGCATAAGTTTTCTTTTCGATATAGGCAAAACATAGGTCTTTTTAACATTAAGACAGAGGGCATTATTTTCTGCCCACTGCGCAATGGATGAGATATCATCATTAATTTTATGACAAAGATTATCAATATCATCAAACCGACTAGATAAGTAAATCTGAACATCGTCAGCATAGGCATGTACACTTACAAATTTACAAACATTAAACACGTCATTCAAGAACAGACTAAAGAGCAGTGGTCCGAGAATTGAGCCCTGGGGTACACCAGATTCAAGTTTTCTAAGTTGGGAAGTTTGTGTTTCAGTTTTGACACGCTGAGATCTGTTATTCAAGTAGCTTTTCATTAGATTCAAGGAATGTCTACTGAATCCATAATAATGTTTCAATTTAGCACAAAGGAGATCATGGTCAACAGAGTCGAATGCTTTGGAGAAATCAAGTAGACATAGCAGCGTAATATAGTTCATATCAAAAGGGATACGTATATCATCCAGGATTTTCATGACAGCAGTTGAGCAACTATGTCCAGCCCGAAACCCAGACTGAAGCGGCGAAAGTAAGCTGTTCTTTCTCACATGTAGCATTATTTGTTCCGCCATGAGGGTTTCAAAAACTTTTGATAGAGCCGGCAATATGCTAATTGGGCGGAAATCAGACAGCGAGACAGGGGATTTGTTTTTGGCGACGGGTTTCACCAAAGCAACCTTCCACTGATTAGGGAAGTGCGACGTGGTAATACAATGGTTTATTATATGTGTGATGGCTCCTAAGATGTGTGGTAAGATTAATTTTATAAATTTAATTGTGATCCCATCTTCACCAGTTGCATTCGACTTTATTTTGAAAATACTTCTCATCACATCACACTCTGCTACAGCTTCAAACTCAAATTTGCTACCGGAGTAGCAATTAGACACACAGGGGATGAATTGTGGGTTTCGGGCATTGAGGGGAGTAGGATTGACAAAGAACTTATTAAGGGAGTCAGCTTCCAGAGTACATTCAGGTTCATCATTACCTTTAACACGCAAAAGCCCCAGGTTACGCCATAGAGAAGCCGGAGGTAAGGAAGCATCAAGTTTAGAGGCATAAAATCTGCGTTTTCAGTTCTAATGAGGGAAGTGGCGGCATTTCTCGCATTCTTAAAATTGATCCAATTTGTTTCATTTCGGGTTCTTTTCCATCTAGAATATGCTTTGCTGCGGGTTTTTATAGCGTTTATAACTTTTCTAGTAAACCATGGAGCCGCCGATGCTTTCGATGTAACATGACGTACTGGAACATTTCTAACAAAAGCATCAAATATTTTCTTATTAAGGAATTCTAACTTCTCATCAGCAGTCGTATAATACCAACAGTCACTCCAATTGATATTGGAAATGTCAGTAGTTAGAGAGTCAAGATCCATATTACGATAATCTCGAAATGAGAACGTTCGATCGTTCACAGTGCGGTCAAAATTATAGTCAAGTGTACGGAATATTAAGTCATGGTCCGATATAAATGAAACTTGGTCATATTTTAAAACAAAAGAGTGGTCAGAAATTATAAAATAGTCAAGTAGAGAGGGATTGCACTTGTTGCTATACCTTGTTGGTACAAACTTATTAACAACATATAGGCCAGACGATGCAATGTCATTTAACAAACAGGTACTAGATGTATCACAGACAAGAAGGTTAACATTAAAGTCTCCACATACTACAATACTATCATACTCAACAACATAAGGAGAAAGGGCAACAAAAAATGGATTAAGACTTACAGACTTGTGAGGGTTATACACGCAAGACACAAGGATTTTGGTGGATCTGTTGGATAATTCTACAAACACATATACTACTCCACAGTTATCTGATTTACACATAAGCTTTATGTTGATATGCTTTCTGCAATAGATAGCAATTCTTCCACCTTTCTTAATAGGTCTATTATGACGGATCATATTATAATTATCAATTGCACAGTGAATGTCATTTAGGTTAGTAGAGAACCAAGTCTCAGTTACACATATAACATCGACAGTCGAGGACTGAAATACATGCCTAACCAAATCCATTTTCTCAGCATTCAAGCTTCTTGCATTAAAGTGAACTATATTTAAGCCCCTCTGCTCCCTGCATAGGATATTAATTACAGCTAGACTGTTGTTCTGAACACCACGTTTATCACTGTCCTGGATCAAAAGAGGAAATAAAAGCAAAAGCAACTATATAGTATAAACAGCTGAACATGAAAGATACAGCACAAATATAGGGTACAGCCATTACAAACAAACTTAATTTAACTTTAAAGTCTGACTTAAAACTAAAATAGGAAATATAAAAATGTACAGCGTTTCATAAAAGCTTTTGTATATCAGTCAACTCGGTGACTTTTATAGCATTAGAATCCTTCGTCACTCTAACGTACACTCCCCCCCGCAAGGTAAACTCCGACGTTAACTTGCCCTCACGACGCAATTTTAATGTTTCATGTAGCAGCTTTCGATTGTGTGGAGAGAGGCTTTCGTAGATTGAAAATTTCCCTTCCAGGTCAATATCTTGTAGATAGATTGGAGCGTTAGTACGTTCACGGTGTTCACTAAAAGCCTTCAGCGTGCGATTTCGATCAATGGGAGATAGAAATTTTATGATGATCGCACTGTTAGTAGAACGCTTTGTGCGAAAAATATCTCGGATCTGTGGCGCGGCAAAACCAATAGAGAAACAGACTTTATAGAAGATGGTCTTTAAATTTTCCTCCTCTAAATAAGGTACACTAAACACAACCGCGTCTGCAACAAAATCCGGCACAGTTTTTGCTTCTCTGACGCTTACCACCTCTCCACGTAGATCACTTAAATTACTTTCGAGCTCTTTCACCTTTTCTTCCAAGACAGTGACACGCCTGGTAGACTCTACAGCTTTGGCAGTAATTGCGGCGACCTCGTCATCAATCCTTTTAACCAACGTTTTTTCAAGATCTGCCAGTTTGACTGATATACTTTCAAATACTGAGTAGAGCTTATTAGATTGCTGCTGCAATTTTGTCTCCAAATCACTCAGCACAGAGAAAACAGAAGACAGAATAGCATTCTGATCAAGTTTTGCCGTCTTAGCTACATAGATGAGTTAGTGGGCATACTGAACAAAATTTTGCGTACAAACAATGATTTTTATTGCTTCAGCTTAATACCTTGGGTATCTCAACAAAACAAGAGCGGCAACCCGGTCTCAATAGTAGTATACACAATATTACGCTAATTGCCTACAGATGGCGCTAGTGACGCTCTCAGCTGATCAGCTGATATATCCAACGTTTGCGATACAACAACAATTGGTAGAATGGCTACCCAGATCAATTCAGGAACCTATTATTTCCATAGGAACTTCAAACCCTCACTTGTAGTACGATGGTTTTCCAGTTCCAGACACAATGCATCGAATATTTAACAATGGTTGCAAGCAAACACTGCTGGTCAGTTAAAATAGCAACTATTTAGTGCAAGTTTCTAAGTGGCCCAACATGCAACAACAACCATAGCCAAGTGGCGACAATCAGTGGCCACAGGCACATACATATGAATTGTAAATTATAGCCAATTTTCCTTTTATAAAAGCGCATTACCAGTCGACAAGCTTTATAAGCCTTTGATTGCACAATAACCACCAAACAATTCTTATTCGGTATGTATTTGTTGTTATGTTATTATTTAATATAAGATTTATTAAGAGCCCGCAAAAAATTTAGTCCACTTTAACCAGAGTTGCCGAATCATTGAAATTTTGTGGCATGAGTCCAAATATGGACATAAAACAAAAAACATAAAAATTTTGGAAAATGGGCGTGGCACCGCCTAATTTTAGAAGCAGGAATATACGAGATTTCTGAGCCTATAACTCGACAAATAATTGATATATTATGACGAAACTTGGTGCACTTTTATAACTTTTGGTAATACATGTTCAAAATTTTAGCGAAATCGGTTAACGATCACGCCCAATTTTATATACGGGAACTATAAAATGGCCTAATAAAAACATTTTAAGCGATACCTTTGTCATATATAAAGATAATTCATTCAAATTTTGTGGTACGAGTCCCACAGTAGACCGGAAACAAAAACGTAAACTATGTAGATATCCCACTCCTACTGCACTACTATAGAACTGATAAGTACGTACATATGTATCCATGCAATGACACTGCCCGACTTGGATATATTTACCAGATCTTCTAGAACTTTTCTATTTTACTATTGATTTTCTTCGTTGATAGCTTATCTTTTTTTTGCAATAAAATGGTGCTTCACGTAAAATAAAAATTTAAAATTGACTCATACATATTTCAAAAATTATAAGGCTTAGAGAAGCTATGTATAGCAAATTTTATTCACTTTCGTCTGTCGTGATATAAAGGATTAAGTGGAACCATCTTTGTTTTTTGGATGAATAACGGTAAATTTCTAATGGAGGATGGCTCCGTGTGTAGAAGTCCACGTAAGTGGGGAAAGCTTCTTACTGCCATCCACCTGGGGGTGGCCAGAGCGATTCTTTTGCATGCGGAGCAAGCAGCTCACGACTTCCGCGCAGTGTCCTCTGGATAGCCACCGAACACCCGTTTGGTGGTGAACTAAAGTGAGAAGGCGACAACTCGACAAGGCCACTCCGACATATCCGGTTTAAGGGCTTGTTGAGGGGAATAACTGCAGCGTCTGTTCACCAGTAGCAAAATAAAGCCTCGGATGAGACCACCTCTTTTTAATGACGACCATGGCAAACGTTTAAAGGACTATGATTTGAGAGTATGCACCTGGAACGTCCGGACCCTTAATAGGGAAGGTGCCGCTGCCCAGCTGGTTGATGTTCTCGAGAAAGTAAAAGCTGACCACCGCCATACAGGAAGTACGATGGACGGGGTATGACCCAAAGAAAATCGGGTCTTGCGTCATATACCATAGTGGCCATGCAAAGGAGCACATATTTGGTCTTGGTTTTGTGGTGGGAAAGAGGCTCACCCGCCGAGTACTGTCTTTCACGCCAGTGAACGAGCGTCTAGCCGCCATCCACATCAAAGCGAAGTACTTCAACATATCGCTCATCAGTGCCCACGCCCCGACGGAAGAGAAGGACGATGCGACCAAAGACTCCCTCTATGAGCTATTAGAACAAACCTATGATCGCTGCCCCCGCCGCGATAAAATGATCGTGCTTGGCGATTTTAATGCCAGGGTAGGCAAGGAAGGTATCTTTGGCGGCACAGTGGGAAAATTCAGTCTCCACGACATAACTAGTCCCAATGGCAAAGAATGTGCCAACAGGAAAGCAAGGAAAGTTTGAAGTCGAAAGGCTGCACATGACGCAGACAGCCCATGAATACTCCACCCGGCTCTCACTCCTGCTCTCTGAGTGCAACCCTCCACCAAACGATGTATCCGAGGAATGGGAACACATCGCTCGTTCACTTCGCACCGCCGCTGAGGAAACTATTGGATACCAGCGAGCCCGCGGAAAAAACACCTGGTACGATAAGGAATGCCGCTACGCCTCGGAAAGAAAGAACGCCGCATACAGAGCTACATTGTGTGCGGGCGCAACACGAAGCGTATGGGAGCGCTATCGGACGGCTAAGAGGGAAGAGAGGCGCCTTTTTCGAGTGAAGAAAAGGCAGGCCGAAAGGCGCGAGTGTGAAGAGCTTGAGATGCTGGCGGATAGGAATGAAGTTCGAAAATTTTATCAAAAAGTCAGGCGGATGACTGAAGGTTTCAAGACCGGGACAAATTCCTCCCGGAATGCTAACGGTGATCTGGTAACTGATGTCCAGAATGTACTTAAGTTGTGGAGGGACCACTTCTCCTCCTTGCTAGATAACGAGAACAATGAAATTGCGGAAGGAGAAGATGTTCGACCCGAATCCCAAATAGCAGATGATGGTAGGCATGTTCCACCACCCGATCATGGTGGCGAAGAATTGATAAGGAGCATGCATCAACTCCTATGCAGAATATGGTCGGACGAACGCATGCCCGACGATTGGAACTTAAGTGTGCTCTGCCCAATCCACAAAAAAGGAGATTCCACAATACGCGCCAATTATCGTGGGATAAGCCTTCTGAATATCGCATATAAGGTCTTAGCAAGTGTATTGTGCGAAAGATTGAAGCCCACCGTCAACAAGCTGATTGGACCTTATCAGTGTGGCTTCAGACCTGGTAAATCTACCATCGACCAGATCTTCACAATACGCCAAGCCAAATTTTAAAGCCGCTTTTGATAGCACGAATAGGAATTGCCTATATGCCGCAATGTCTGAATTTGGTTTCCCTGCAAAACTTATAGGGCTATGCCAAATGACGTTGACTAACACCACCAGCACCGTCAGAATTGGGAAGGACCTCTCCGAGCCGTTCGAAACCAAATGAGGTTTCAGACAAGGTGACTCCCTTTCGTGTGACTTCTTCAACTTGATGCTGGAAAAGATAATACGAGCTGCAGAACTTAACCATACAGGAAGCATCTTATATCACAAGTGTGTGCAACTGCTGGCGTACGCCAATGACATCGACATCATTGGCACTAACATGCGCGCCGTATGTTCTGCCTTCTCCAAGCTGGATAAAGAGGCTAAGAAAATGGGTTTGGCGGTCAACGAGGACAAGACGAAGTACCTCCTGTCAACACACAAAGAAACAGCACGCCTTGGCAGCCACGTCACTGTTGATAGCTACAAATTCGAAACAGTTAAGGACTTCGTCTATTTGGGAACCATCATTAACACCAAAAATAATGTCAGCACTGAAATCCAACGAAGAATCACTCTTGCCAATAAACGCTACTTTGAACTAAGTAGGCAATTGAAAAGTAAAGTCCTTTCTCGACGAACCAAAATCACACTCTACAGGACACTCATCGTTCCAGTCCTCATGTATGGCGCAGAAGCATGGACTATATCAAAAGCAGATGAGATGGCGCTTGGAGTATTCGAGAGGAAAGTTCTTCGGAGGATTTATGGACCTTTGCGCGTTAGCGAGGGCGAGTATCGACGGAGATTTAACGACGAGCTGTACTGTTCAGCGAATAAAGATCCTCTACAGGACACTCATCGTTCCAGTCCTCATGTATGGCGCAGAAGCATGGACTATATCAAAAGCAGATGAGATGGCGCTTGGAGTATTCGAGAGGAAAGTTCTTCGGAGGATTTATGGACCTTTGCGCGTTAGCGAGGGCGAGTATCGACGGAGATTTAACGACGAGCTGTACTGTTCAGCGAATAAAGATCCAGCGGCTGCGCTGGACAGGTCATGTCGTGAGAATGGACGAAGGTACTCCAGCTAAGAAAGTATTTTTATCGAAACCCGCTGAACGCAGAAGAAAAGGGAGGCCTCCACTGCGTTGGGAAGATCAGGTGGACAGTGATGCTGACTCCCTAGGTATTCCCAAGTGGCGCCATGCTGCACGAGACAGATATAGCTGGCGCGCTGTATTGAACTTGGCCAGAATCGTCTAGACGGTTACGTGCCAATTAAGTAAGTAAGTTATCTTTTTTTTGCAATAAAATGGTGCTTCACGTAAAATAAAAATTTAAAATTGACTCATACATATTTCAAAAATTATAAGGCTTAGAGAAGCTATTTTATTCACTTTCGTCTATCGTGATATAAAGGATTAAGTGGAACCATCTTTGTTTTTTGGCTGAATAACGGTAAATTTCTAATCTCAATAATCTATCCACAGAATAAAAAATTAACCCGATTTTCGGAATAAGGAACCTATTTTTATATAGATTGGGTTCATAGTATTTATTTCGCTGTAGACTTGTGTTATCAAATGTCGATATTTTATGTAAACGGATATTTCTCAGAACTGATTCACCTAATGGGTTTGAAGACTCTTTAAATGAAAAACTTTTTTTTTCAATTCAAAAAAGTATTAAATTCGAAAGCGATGTTAAATAAGTCACAGTTCTAAAACGTTTGATTAAACTTCGGTTTTAAACAGAGAGCGACAAACTTTAAGCATTTTACGTACTTGTGACACTTTTCGTTTTTATCAGATAAAATTGAAAAGTTGTAATTGGAACTTTGCTTTGGTACTAAGCTGAGGCCAGCGCCGTCAGGAACATTGTAATGATGCAATGTGTTGAGTTTTTTCCATTCACTTTCCGTTTTCGATGTTGTATCTTCATCATATAGAATCACACGACCACTTGCTCCAGTGCGCCATTCTGGATAGTTATGAAGAAATATATTAAATTCAAGGGTGTTTTGATACAATAATTTCTTACCTAAGTCCAATTCATCCTTTCGCGGCCTCTGACTCCATGGTATATTACGATATATGGTGTCTAAGCATTTTTCCTTGACCTGCCCTATTGTATCGCAATCTAACACTTTTACTGATACGTTCTCAGTATGTGTTGGTATCATATCTATACTATTGCAAAATATTGGCTGCTGAATAATACTCGCATGTACTGTCATTGGGCGAAAATCGATGAGTTGACGTATGAGCTTTTCCTCACTAAGTGAGTAACGAGCTTCATGTGTACAGGCATCAACCGGACCTTTGTCTACTTGGCCCTTAACTGCTCTAAATAACATATACAAAGGCTCTCCGGAGGCACTGAGCATTTTTTCTGCTACACTTTCGGTCCGGCGCAGCAGTAACTTTGGATGGCTTTTGCCTTCTATACATTTTTCAATTAAATCGCCTAGTAATGTTTTAAGTATATCCGTACAATATTCCAGTTTTGATTGTAGTGTTACCATTATAAGCGAGGCCACATTAACTCGTTCACGCATAGAAAAATAGCGATTAGATTCCAATGTGCGAATAAAAAGTAGCAAAAAATTTTTATTCATTATAAGCTGTCCGAAAAGACGCAACCCTTTTTCCTTTCGCAATAATTCAGGCCGTTCCCATTGTAACACAATGTGATCCTCATGATTTGGAAAAAGAATTTTCATGGCATATGTACGATAGTCTAAAAATGGTATACCACCCGATGTCAGATCACCTGTTAAATCAGTCATTTCAGTCTGTAGTTCAGCAAACGCTTCTTTGCATTCAGCAGCAACTCTGAGTTCCAGTATATCCATTTGTTCCTGCATGTTTCGTAAAACTCGATTCGATTCCGATGTCTTTTTCTTATATGCGACAAGAAGTGCCACAAATATCATAATTATAACGATGGTGCCCCCTCCGATAAACAGGAGTACGTTTTTGCTCAAGCCGTGCATCAAATTGGGCGATGCATAACTTAGAACACCAATTCTATATTTCAGAGATCGTCCAATATGAACAGTTACTTCAGGTCCTGATTCGTTGCTGGATTCAGTAGCTGATTCAGGTGGTGGACGGCAGGTAAGTTGTTGACGTGATAATGATGTTATATTGCATATACCTTTGCCAATACGCACTGTCACATCAGATTCTTTGCATGCCCGATCCAAACTACGTCCATTAATTGTTAAATATTCACTTTTGTAGTATTTGATATGCTCTTCAAAATTATAATATACAGGATTTGGATAGAGTTCAAAACTATTTTTATGTTTACTGGAGAGATTTTGAACTTGTAAAACGTTATCCATAAGAAATCCGTACTCAAGTAGCGCTGGATTTTCAGAATCAAGAACGTTATTATCGGCTTCAATTTCAGGTGAATAACATATCATTTCTGTTGCTGTTTGAACCTTACATTCACTGTAAAATATTTTATTTTTATAAAAAACATACATTCTGGGGCTTTCAATATAATTGAATTGAGTTCCAGTTACAGCGATTTCGATACCTCCAGCTGGAATACCTCGCGGTACTTTAAGTTGCCCACTTGAACCAGAAGAAACTTGCTCAATTGTAGGATCGAGAACGTATTTAAAATTGTATTCGTTGAACTCACGTTGCCCATTGTCAAATATCATTTTTAGCCGCCCTTCAATGATACCAGGTGAGGGTGCGGTACGACAAATAGCTTGCGTTACATCCACACTTAATATTTCGCAGGGTAAATGCTCATTTATAAATGATTGAATTCGCGATCCTGCATTCAAATATTTGCCAACAATGCGTAAATGTGTGCCACCGGAAACTGGACCATATCTAGGGGAGAAGTTTGTTATTTTTGGATCCACAAACTCATAATCTTCCTTTGATTCGCCACGGTAATCACCAATTTGGACAACTATGCGTCCGTTTCTGTATAATTGAACTCCGGGACTATCAACGGTACATACAATTTCTTTTGTATCAATATAATACTGTTGAAATGGCATACAGCTAATACCAGCTATGCGCACTCCTGAATAAATATCTGTGAAATTTTTTCCTAAATTTATTCCACGTATAGTAATATTTGTACCTCCTTCCCATGGACCTGTTTTTGGGTAAAATGAATGAATTTCAGGATTCGGACAAATCTCCATACGATTCAGCCAGTCAGTTTTTCCTTCATTGTTTTTGTTACACTGTTCCTCAACTTCGCATGTATTTGTTGACGAGCACCAACCACAATTGTACTTTGCAGTCAAGGCTAAGCACATACCACAACTGTCAGCCATATCACGGCATCTATATATTACGACTGTAAAAAAAATTAAAGTTTTATTAGAACATCAATTGGTATATTTTAATTCATTCATTTAATTCATTTATTTATATTAAAGTGCAGTAAGACTTAGAGTCTTTTCGTTGCACATATTTAGAAGAGTGTTTACAAAGATTCATCTTAAATTTAAACGTATGCTAACAGTAATATAAAACATTACGACTAAGGTTTTTCGGGAGGGGAGAGGAGGGTTTGGAAACTAGGAGAAGGTTATTGCTTGAAATGATCTGTTACTGCCGTTCTGAAGCATCCATATGACTTAATGCATTTTATTGAGTTAGGTAGAGAATTCCACACTCTCACAGCACTAATAATAAATGACTAGTTAGTAAACTTTATCAAAGCAGTCTACTTCTAGCTTGCTATATAGCTGTAATCATTAAAAATAAAAACAGTGTTTAAAAAACTATGTACCGAGAAGTTACTATACCCATAATTTTTTGCCACTAGCTTACCTGGCAGAGGTTGTTCTGCCTAAAATTTCCTATGAATAAAAGTAATATATATATATATATATATATATACTTGCCGCGATAAATCTAATTCCCTATCTGTATCTGTATCTGTATCTCTAATCTTTATATTTATATTTATATTTATCCTTATCTTTATCTTCATCCTTATCTCTATCTCTGTCTCTGTTTCTGTTTCTGTTTCTATCTTTATCTTTATCTTTATCGTTATCTCTATCTCTATCTCTATCTCTATCTCTATCTCTATCTCTATCTCTATCTCTATCTCTACCTCTATCTCTATCTCTATCTCTATCTCTATCTCTATCTCTATCTCTATCTCTATCTCTATCTCTATCTCTATCTCTATCTCTATCTCTATCTCTATCTCTATCTCTATCTCTATCTCTATCTCTATCTCTATCTCTATCTCTATCTCTATCTCTATCTCTATCTCTATCTCTATCTCTATCTCTATCTCTATCTCTATCTCTATCTCTATCTCTATCTCTATCTCTATCTCTATCTTTATCTTTATCTTTATCTTTATCTTTATCTTTATCTTTATCTTTATCTTTATCTTTATCTTTATCTTTATCTTTATCTTTATCTTTATCTTTATCTTTATCTTTATCTTTATCTTTATCTTTATCTTTATCTTTATCTTTATCTTTATCTTTATCTTTATCTTTATCTTTATCTTTATCTTTATCTTTATCTTTATCTTTATCTTTATCTTTATCTTTATCTTTATCTTTATCTTTATCTTTATCTTTATCTTTATCTTTATCTTTATCTTTATCTTTATCTTTATCTTTATCTTTATCTTTATCTTTATCTTTATCTTTACCTTTATCTTTATCTTTATCTTTATCTTTATCTTTATCTTTATCTTTATCTTTATCTTTATCTTTATCTTTATCTTTATCTTTATCTTTATCTTTATCTTTATCTTTATCTTTATCTTTATCTTTATCTTTATCTTTATCTTTATCTTTATCTTTATCTTTATCTTTATCTTTATCTTTATCTTTATCTTTATCTATCTTTATCTTTATCTTTATCTTTATCTTTATCTTTATCTTTATCTTTATCTTTATCTTTATCTTTATCTTTATCTTTATCTTTATCTTTATCTTTATCTTTATCTTTATCTTTATCTTTATCTTTATCTTTATCTTTATCTTTATCTTTATCTTTATCTTTATCTTTATCTTTATCTTTATCTTTATCTTTATCTTTATCTTTATCTTTATCTTTATCTTTATCTTTATCTTTATCTTTATCTTTATCTTTATCTTTATCTTTATCTTTATCTTTATCTTTATCCTTTATCCTTTATCCTTTACTCTTTACTCTTTACTCTTTACTCTTTACTCTTAACTCTTAACTCTTAACTCTTTACTCTTTACTCTTTATTCTTTATTATTTATCATTTATTCTTTATTTTTTATTCTTTATTCTTTAGTCTTTATTCTTTATTCTTTATTCTTTATTATTTATTCTTTATTCTTTATTCTTTATTCTTTATTCTTTATTCTTTATTCTTTATTCTTTATTCTTTATTCTTTATTCTTTATTCTTTATTCTTTATTCTTTATTCTTTATTCTTTATTCTTTATTCTTTATTCTTTATTCTTTACTCTTTACTCTTTACTCTTTATTCTTTACTCTTTATTATTTATTATTTATTCTTTATTCTTTATTCTTTATTCTTTATTCTTTATTCTTTACTCTTTACTCTTTATTCTTTATTCTCTATTCTTTACTCTTTATTCTTTACTCTTTATTCTTTACTCTTTATTCTTTATTGTTTATTATTTACTCTTTATTCTTTACTCTTTATTCTTTATTCTTTATTCTTTATTCTTTATTCTTTACTCTTTATTCTTTATTCTTTATTCTTTGTTCTTTATTCTTTATTCTTTATTCTTTATTCTTTATTCTTTATTCTTTATTCTTTATTCTTTATTCTTTATTCTTTATTCTTTATTCTTTATTCTTTATTCTTTATTCTTTATTCTTTATTCTTTATTCTTTATTCCTTATTCTTCACTCTTTATTCTTTATTCTTTACTCTTTATTCTTTATTCTTTATTCCTTATTCTTTATTCTTTACTCTTTATTCTTTAATCTTTACTCTTTATTCTTTATTCTTTATTCTTTATTCTTTATTCTTTATTCTTTATTCTTTATTCTTTATTCTTTACTCTTTACTCTTTATTCTTTACTCTTTACTCTTTATTCTTTATTCTTTACACTTCATTCTTCATTCTTTACCTTTATCCTTATCCTTATCTTTATCATTGTCATTGTCATTATCATTATCATTATCATTATCATTATCATTATCATTATCATTATCATTATCATTATCATTATCATTATCATTATCATTATCACTATCATTATCACTATCATTATCATTATCATTATCATTATCATTATCATTATCATTATCATTATCATTATCATTATCATTATCATTATCATTATCATTATCATTATCATTATCATTATCATTATCATTATCATTATCATTATCATTATCATTATCATTATCATTATCATTATCATTATCATTATCATTATCATTATCATTATCATTATCATTATCATTATCATTATCATTATCATTATCATTATCATTATCATTATCATTATCATTATCATTATCATTATCATTATCATTATCATTATCATTATCATTATCATTATCATTATCATTATCATTATCATTATCATTATCATTATCATTATCATTATCATTATCATTATCATTAACATTATCATTATCATTATCATTATCATTATCATTATCATTATCATTATCATTATCATTATCATTATCATTATCATTATCATTATCATTATCATTATCATTATCATTATCATTATCATTATCATTATCATTATCATTATCATTATCATTATCATTATCATTCTTTATCTTTATCCTTATCCTTATCTTTATCTTTATCTTTATCATTACCATTACCATTATCATTATCATTATCATTATCATTATCATTATCATTATCATTATCATTATCATTATCATTATCATTATCATTATCATTATCATTATCATTATCATTATCATTATCATTATCATTATCATTATCGTTATCGTTATCGTTATCGTTATCGTTATCGTTATCATTATCATTATCATTATCATTATCATTATCATTATCATTATCATTATCATTATCATTATCATTATCATTATCATTATCATTATCATTATCATTATCATTATCATTATCATTATCATTATCATTATCATTATCATTATCATTATCATTATCATTATCATTATCATTATCATTATCATTATCATTATCATTATCATTATCATTATCATTATCATTATCATTATCATTATCATTATCATTATCATTATCATTATCATTATCATTATCATTATCATTATCATTATCATTATCATTATCATTATCATTATCATTATCATTATCATTATCATTATCATTATCATTATCATTATCATTATCATTATCATTATCATTATCATTATCATTATCATTATCATTATCATTATCATTATCATTATCATTATCTTTATCATTATCATTATCATTATCATTATCATCGTTATCATTATCATTATCATTATCATTATCATTATCATTATCATTATCATTACCATTATCATTATCATTATCATTATCATTATCATTATCATTATCATTATCATTATCATTATCATTATCATTATCATTATCATTATCATTATCATTATCATTATCATTATCATTATCATTATCATTATCATTATCATTATCATTATCATTATCATTATCATTATCATTATCATTATCATTATCATTATCATTATCATTATCATTATCATTATCATTATCATTATCATTATCATTATCATTATCATTATCATTATCATTATCATTATCATTATCATTATCATTATCATTATCATTATCATCGTTATCATTATCATTATCATCGTTATCATTATCATTATCATCGTTATCATTATCATTATCATTATCATTATCATTATCATTATCATTATCATTATCATTATCATTATCATTATCATTATCATTACCATTACCATTATCAATATCATTATCATTATCATTATCATTATCATTATCATTATCATTATCATTATCATTATCATTATCATTATCATTATCATTATCATTATCATTATCATTATCATTATCATTATCATTATCATTATCATTATCATTATCATTATCATTATCATCATCATTATCATTACCATTATCATTATCATTATCATTATCATTATCATTATCATTATCATTATCATTATCATTATCATTATCATTATCATTATCATTATCATTATCATTATCATTATCATTATCATTATCATTATCATTATCATTATCATTATCATTATCATTATCATTATCATTATCATTATCATTATCATTATCATTATCATTATCATTATCATTATCATTATCATTATCATTATCATTATCATTATCATTATCATTATCATTATCATTATCATTATCATTATCATTATCATTATCATTATCATTATCATTATCATTATCATTATCATTATCATAATCATAATCATAATCATCAACATTATCATTATTATTATCATAATCATAATCATAATCATCATCATCATCATCATCATCATTATCATTATCATTATCATTATCATTATCATTATCATTATCATTATAATTATCATTATCATTATCATTATCATTATCATTATCATTATCATTATCATTATCATTATCATTATCATTATCATTATCATTATCATTATCATTATCATTATCATTATCATTATCATTATCATTATCATTATCATTACCATTATCATTATCATTATCATTATCATTATCATTATCATTATCATTATCATTATCATTATCATTATCATTATCATTATCATTATCATTATCATTATCATTATCATTATCATTATCATTATCATTATCATTATCATTATCATTATCATTATCATTATCATTATCATTACCATTATCATTATCATTATCATTATCATTATCATTATCATTATCATTATCATTATCATTATCATTATCATTATCATTATCATTATCATTATCATTACCATTATCATTATCATTATCATTATCATTATCATTATCATTATCATTATCATTATCATTATCATTATCATTATCATTATCATTATCATTATCATTATCATTATCATTATCATTATCATTATCATTATCATTATCATTATCATTATCATTATCATTATCATTATCATTATCATTATCATTATCATTATCATTATCATTATCATTATCATTATCATTATCATTATCATTATCATTATCATTATCATCGTTATCATTATCATTATCATTATCATTACCATTACCATTATCAATATAATTATCATTATCATTATCATTATCATTATCATTATCATTATCATTATCATTATCATTATCATTATCATTATCATTATCATTATCATTATCATTATCATTATCATTATCATTATCATTATCATTATCATTATCATTATCATTATCATTATCATTATCATTATCATTATCATTATCATTATCATTATCATTATCATTATCATTATCATTATCATTATCATTATCATTATCATTATCATTATCATTATCATTATCATTATCATTATCATTATCATTATCATTATCATTATCATTATCATTATCATTATCATTATCATTATCATTATCATTATCATTATCATTATCATTATCATTATCATTATCATTATCATTATCATTATCATTATCATTATCATTATCATTATCATTATCATTATCATTATCATTATCATTATCATTATCATTATCATTATCATTATTATTATCATAATCATAATTATAATCATTATCATTATCATTATCATTATCATTATCATTATCAGGTCGATAATGCTCAGTCTGTACAAGGTCAAGCAGAAGTCCCGCAAACTCCCACTAGAGCATTCCATGGAAAATGGTAAATTTGTCCCGTACAAACATTTCAATTTCTCACACGTACATCAGTTTTTCAAATGCAAGCTTCTGCTTTTGTTTAGAAATTAGCTACACAATATTGATGTACTAGAAACTCTGTTTGATATATTTTTGGTTTGTCTGTGAATTTTAAAGATTTATACCATTTGTCCCGTACAAACAATGTAAAAAATTTCATTACAGCATTTTTAATTCTTTTGTAATAACCTTATTTCTAATATTTTTTTTGTTTGAATAAACCTTGATATTAGTGCTACCACATTTAATTTTTTATTTTTTTGTGATACAATTAATTTGACTAAAATTGGACCTGGTTCGCATAAACTAAGGATCATGGTAGACCAGCCCTGTCCCGTACAAACACATAACTTTTTTAAGATTTTCCACACATTTAGATATGCATGCACATGTCGTTAAATCAAAAAAATTTTAGAAGGCAGCGGACATGGAAGATGTTATTGAACAGTTTTGGGTGACTGAAGAAGCCGAGGGCGATTTTTCATATGGTAATTTTCTTTGTGATATATCTTTCTGTTTTTTATGATTTAATAATTACATTTGTGTTTTCAGCAGAGATTAATGATGATCCATGTGGTTCTATTAAAGAACCACAAGCAGTCGCAAGAGGAAAAGAGGCAACCGACCTCAAATATTTGGCAAGCTTTGGCGTCGGTTGGCAAGGTGTTACTTGCGAAGTCCCAAGCACCAGCAGTCAAACTACAGAAAAGAATTGCAGCGGAAAAAATGTGTAAAGTTCTTATGACTGCATCATCCGAAGCTTATACGCCAAGCCAAATAATAAAAAAGGTCGCAAATCTAAAGCAACGGTTAAAGGTAAAAGCGGATATGAAAAGAACTGGTAACCTCCCACTTCATTTGAAAGACTCTGAGAAACTCTTTCTTGATTTGCTACACGCCGAAGATAACCCCAGCATCACAACAATAAAATGTAACTGATTCTTTTCCATTTCATATTTTATATAACCACTTAAATGATATTTTAGGTGGACTTGAAATAGGTGTATTTCAGTCTAATAACAACAAGAAGAGGTCATGTGATGAGAGCAATGGTACATTCACTGAAGACATTTCAGATAATTCACAACCATCGGTGTCATCTTCGAAAAAAAAGCGGTAAAGTTGTTACGAGTTTTCTTATCAGGTCAAGTTATGGTTACTTAATGGTTTGATTTTTCCAAAAATAGATTAATACTGATAACAACGAGTTGCAGCGTTCCGTTTTAAAAAACCAAATGGAGCTTATAAACACGCATAAGAGGTTGATCACATCACAAGAACAATGGCATCGAGAGAAGCACGAAAAGAAAATGGAATTATACGAATTGAAGACAAAAGTTTTGACCGAAAAATTATTATTTTATAAAAATAATTAAAACAGATTATAAATTATCTAAATGCAATTAAACTACCGGGGCAAGGTTGTCCTAAATTTGAATTGTTTCTTAAAGTCCGGGTTTTCTTACCAGCTTACCTCTATTTCTGAAAGCCCATCTGAAAAATTTTTCAGAGAACAAACTGCGACGTTGTCCGACCCAAAAATTCGATAACTGCATTTACATCTCCCTCCTATCGCCCTAACCCTTATGACATCTTTTCTTTATCTTTACTTACTTTATATTCGTCTTTATCTTTATACATATTTATCTCTATCTTTATATTTATCTTTATTATTATCTTTATCTTTATATTTATCTTTATTATTGTCTTTAACTTTATCTTTATAGTTATCTGTATCTTTATCTGTACCTTTATTTATTTGTCTCTATATTTATATGTATCTTTATCTTTATATTTATCTTCTTGTATTTATCTTTTATCTGAAAGGTAAAAATGGAGGAACGGTGAAGATAAATATAAAAATAAAGATGAAAAAATATGTCTCTTAATCTCTATCTGTACTCTATCTCCAAGCTAATTCCTATCCTAACTTTCCTCCTCCTTCTGCTACTTTTACTCCACCTTTTCCTTTCTTTCTCTACTTTTAATTCTGCTACTTATCCTTCCTCTACCTCGCCTTCTCTGTTCTCCCCGTTCGGCTTCTTTCCACTGAAATTTTACTTCTCCCCTTATCCAACTCTTCCACTATCAGTCTGCCACTCCTTCTCACCAGCAGCACGACACGTGAATTATATACATATAGCAGTACAACTCTATTAAAACAACAAACACATGTATGTACAAATTTTAATTAGGTCTCCCTTGTAAATAGTTTGCAATTCCAATACGTCGTTTTTGTCCGCGTTTGTAGTCAGAGTTTTTGATTGCATCCACTTCCGGCACATCCAAGTCTTCATGGCTTTCAACTTCAACCAACGGCTGAAAATCTGGATCTTTCAGATGTTTTGCGACGTTGTGAAGAACAAAACAAGGAACAATTACTGAGGGAATCCTCTCCGTGACCATCCGAATTTTTGACTGAAAAATTGGAAATCTTTGCTTCACTTGGCCGAACATGCGCTCAATTAAGCATCGCTCTTTTGTATGTACTTTGTTGTATTTTATTTCCAAAGGCGTTTGAGGGTTGCGATACGGCGTCATAAGCCATGGTGTTAAGGGGTATCCTTCATCTCCTAAAAGTAGAGCGCCGACTTCATTTCCATTTAACGTTGCTTGTACAGTAGAGTTTCGCCAAATGCGTGCATAATGTACGGATCCAGCCCATCAATCAACACTTGTGAACATTTCGTTTGCTTCGCATGTCGCTTGGACATTAAAAGATGTCAAATTTTTGCGATTAATGTATTCATCACCATGTACACTGTGTTTATTTATTAAGATATGAGTGCAATCGATTGCACCAATGGCACACGGAAATGTGAAATGTGTTTGCCAAAGTTGTTTTGCGTATTCCAATTTCTGTGAATCCGAAGGAAATTTCACCCATTCCGTGGCCTTATCATGTTCTTGCTCATCCTCTTCGGCAATGAGGATGTCATCTATGTAAACAATTAAATTTTTTATATCCCCGAAGTTTTCTTCATTGGCCTTTTGGAATACCTCTGGAGCTATTTTGAAGCCAAATGGTAAACGTTTGAAACTATTGCCACTATCACGAACACCGTCGGCAGTACCGAAATGACGTTTTCGGCAAATCGGCATTATGACAACCGACGGAACGCCGATTCTTTCGAAGTTCGGTAAATCGGCATTATGAACACCGAATGAACGAACATTTTGACAGTTTTTCGTGCCGAAATTTGCCGCAAGTATTTGGTTGCGGAGATATTAACAAATATCAAAAATTACAATAAAAGTTTAAGTACATTATGTAAATGCATGTATGAAGTTGTAATAAGTATTAATGAGTGTGAATATATGTAAATACATTAATCAACCGGTCGCGAGAAGCCACAAACCTGGCGTGGGTCCATTGCATTTTCCACCGCGATTGAATTGCTGTTATATGCAAAGAAAAACTTCAAAGAAAAAATTGTGAAATAATGATACCTAAGCAGAGTGATTTACGTGTGTATGTAGGTTTTGGAAATTAAAATATATTTTCACCCAAGAATAATAATGCATTTTCTGAAGTTGATAACTACCGAATTATGAATGTGTATTACCAACAATTTACCATTTCAGTAAAAACTTTCGTCTCAATAAAGACGCGTTCAAATAAATATTGCAGGTGGTGGAAGGTCGGCTTCAGTAAAATGCGCCCGCCATATTTATTTTCAAACCACTAAGAATGTTTCAATGAAACCTTCAGGAAAAGTTCTGTGAATGATAATTTTACTAGTTATAACACTCCCAACTACGCAAAATGACTGTAAATCTCTCCAGATCTAACTCCAGAAAGTGAGTTCTGTCGGCTGAGGGTTACTTTTCAAAGCGCGGCGGCCTTCGCAATGCATAAGGGTGCTCTACGCAAAAATACTGTGTTATTAATGAATTATAAGTTTCCGCAAATTTTCGTTTGCAGTTTAGTGATCTATCGCAAAAAAAAAGAAACGAAAAATTCCGGTACATTGTTATTGAAATTTTCCCCTGTTTTTGTAAACAATTTTCTTTTATGTAGTTCAAAATAATTCTATGAAAACCAGAAAAAAGGACAGGGTAAAGATTTCTTTCACGCAAAATTAAGACTTTTTTATTTTCAGCCTCTAATTAAATTTACGCTTGTTTACTTAAAGTAAAAGGATTGCTCTCAAAAACTTTCTTTCTTTGAGAGAAATCCTTTGCTCCTCTTCCTCTACCAATAAAGCTGCTATCGCAATAGAATCCATTATTTTATTATTTAAGTAAATTCTTTTTAGTAAAATAAAGTAAAAATGTATTTGGTTTTATCAAAAAGATAAGAAACCTGAGAAAAACCCGCTCAATTTCGCATCAGCACTTGGTAACGCTGATTCGAACATAGTTCATATAGTTGGCAACACTTAACTTCGAACCGACGGGGTAGCTGATACGATTTTCGACGAGTTCGACACCGTGGCTTTCGGCGTTTCGGTATTTCGTTCGGTGCGCGTGATATTGGCGTATAGCACCCAAATGGGGTACTAAACGTACACAAATTTTTGGATTTTTCATCCAAAGATATTTGCCAAAAGCCTTCTTTTAAATCTAAAACGGAAAAAATGCTTTTGTTTGCTAACTTGGTTTTAATTTGCTCAAACGTTGGGATCTCGTAAAACCGATGGCTCAGGGCGCATGTTGATAATGTTGCCTTGTAATAATGCAGCAATTTGGTTCAGAATCGAAAACGCTATAAGACTCAAATGTCGCTGCTATTCTTTAAAATATTCTGCAGTCATCCTGGATCACTTATCGGCCAGTATATACATAGGAAATTGGCTTAGAAATAGGCATAGAATGAGCTTCATATTGAAACCCTAGTTAAGACCTTTAATTTGATAACAATATTGCCCAATAATATTTTGAGGCCATACGGGTCCACGTTTTTCCGCTATCCACAGTCTTCTTTCTAAATATTTTTTACATTTGTGGAGTTATCCGTCCCCATTAAACAATCACTAATAACCCAAAAAACCGCCTTCGAGAGCAAAATTGTTAAACATTTTATAAATTTCAAGGTATGCCTTATTATACCCCACTTTGCTTCACTTAAACTTCAAGAGCTCATCCAAATATTGTTAGATTTTTAATCTGAATGTATTTTTGAAACCTGCATTAAATTACACAGCCTAGTGTGTAATTGAATTTAAAAATATGTTTAGCTATCAGGGAGAAAATAGGACATGAAGTTAAAGATTCGTGAGAAAGAAAACAAAATGTTCACTTTAGACCGCGATATTACCTTCCCTGAGTAGTGTACCAAAAACCTGAATACGCCATTCGTTTAAGCGGTTAATTTTACGTACGACTAGATATCAAATTTTTATCTTGTGCAAAATCTCTTCATACATAAAACTAAACATACCTTAACACAGCTATTCTGCATCCCTCGGAACTTCGATCGCGGCGACGCCGACTGCTACGACAAAACGAAAATTGGTATTCTGGTTTACGACGTTTCGAACATAAGTGTTGTTAAGTGTTAAACTATGTTCGAATCAGTGTTAGGTAGCGTTTATGCGAAATCATATGTATTTTTTGACAGTAGATTTGTGTTTTTGACTGCAAATTTATATCATTATTAATTTATTTCAGTAAGTTTTAGATTAAATTTTCAGAAAGAATACATTAAATGGTTAAAAAATGGAATCTATTGCTGCAGCAGCTTTTTTAGTGGAAAAATAAATGAAAGAACAAAGGAATTCGGACATTAATTTTAATTCAATTTTTTAAATATGGCTTTCTATTATAAAAAAAAGTGCCAACATATATGAAAACGGCATTTATAGAATACTGTCACTAAGTTTCATGCGAGAATACTTTGTAGTTCGGAAATTAACACCGGCTAAGCTTGGATAGAATGAACCAATTTTATTTACTTACAAACTACTTGGAATTTTTCAGTGAAACTTTCAGGAAATATTCTTTGGATGATAATTCATCTACCTTTAACGCTTTGAACTATCATTAAAATTAATATTAAAGTTCTCCAAAATGAGAATTCTGCCGGCTGAGGTTATTTTAAAGCGCGGCCGAAGGCCGGTGACACAAAAAAGACTTCTACACACATTGCTTTAACAAGGAATAACTCTTGCACTATAATCGTCCGGCGGGAGCGACTTTTTTATGATCTGTGATAGGATCGTTGTTCATTATATACAAATTTTCCCTTAACCCCAGTGGTACATTATTGCGATTCCCATCTTAACTATTAGTAGCCATGGGTAATGGCGCAATTTTTTTTGGCGCTGATACAATAACGCCAGCGCCAACCGTGGCGCCAACTCACGGTACTGGCGCAATAACACCTTTAGCGCCAGCGTTGCCGTTTTAGCCAAAATAAATTTAAAACATGTTAATTTGAAACAAAATTTTTTAGCCACGAACCAAATTTTTTAGCCATTTTTAGCCACAAATTTAATCAAATCTAGCCACCACGAAAATTTTTCAACGGCAACGCTGTTTAGCGCAATTGTCATCGAATAATCGATAAATAACATTTTTTCTCTTGTTACTGTTTACCATCCCCGTTTTATTTCTTTTGGCGCAATTCTGCTTACATATACGAGGGCACAATTAATTTTAATTTTCATAATCATTTGGAAAAATATTCCGTATATATGTGAAAATATGCTGGAAATGAGAGTCACTTAGATCACTATCAAGCACACATAATTGTGACGTTGTCATACGTATACATATACTATGATGCTGTTATTGGCGTTGTGGTTGCGCCATTTTACACTAGCGCTATATTGGAGCTGGTGTTAGCGGACGAAATTGAGTCAGTGTTATATTGCAATAGCGCATCATTGAGTTGGCGCTACATTGAGTTGGCGCTACATTGAGTTGGCGCTATACTGAGTTGGCGCTACATTGAGTTGGCGCATTTCCCAAATCGGAGTTAGCGCAATAACACCAGGGTTGGTGTTAGCGCAATTGCGCCGCGCAGCGCAGTGTTACCCATGCCTAACTATTAGTAATTTTAAAATAATGAAAAAACTGGACTCCATGAACTGAATGGCAATGAAAATGCCAACTTTAGTGAAAATAACATTTACAACTTATTCCCACAAAGTTTCATGTGAAAACCTCTTGCAGTTGGTTTGTTTTACACTATTTATAGTAATATGTTATATTGATGCAATCCATGGATGACGCTCCACACTGGTCGCATATCAACAAGTTTTTATGGATCGCAAAACATAAAAGCAAATTTGAGATCCAGGTTGCGATCAATCATATAATGAATATGTACATATCGTGTATCAGGAATTTTGTGACTCTCCAGGACGCGTTGAGCATGAACGGACATAGAGGAAAGTGAGCACGTTTATTCGATTTGTTAGTTTCTCGTGCAAATGTTTGTAAATCATGTCGCATGGCAATATTTTAAGTCTTTAAAAAGGCACAGTCAGGGGAAAATGCTTAAAGGAGTACATCCTGGCACAGAAATTATGCCCGAGTTGCGTTACCCACTCATATTACATCATCGTAGTAATAATACACAATTAAAATTATTTTCAGAAGCTTTTATTAAACAATAATATATAAATGTTGCTAAAAAGGAAAAAAAAATTATTATTAAATTAAAGTTCAATACATTGAAACTCCTTGTACTTATTTCCCTCTATTCAGTCTATTGTACTAAAGCAGATTCCCTTTGTTCACCTATTTTGCAAAGAAAAGGCCAGTAGCATAGCTAAACAAACCCCGTTTTGTAAAATAATGTTGCATGAATTTAAAAATCATAGTTTAATTACATTAAATTGGTAATATTTCCAAAAATAATCACAATTTCTATTGCCTCCGACACACAAAAGCTGACGGACAAAATCGCTCCGATTAACTGTCAAAAATCCGATCCATCGTGAACTAGGCATGGGTAACACTGCGCTGCGCCGCGCAATTGCGCTGGCGCCAACCCTGGTGTTATTGCGCTAACTCCGATTAGGAAAATGCGCCAACTCAATATAGCGCCAACTCTGTATAGCGCCAACTCAATGATGCGCTATTGCAATATAACACTAACTCAATTTCGTGCGCTAACACCAGCACCAATATAGCGCTAGTGTAAAATGGCACCACCACAAAGCCAATAACAGCACAGCGTATATGACACCATCACAATTATGTATGCTAACGCCAATACCGAACCATCGCTAATACGAAAGGGTATTGATATTTTACTTTCACAAATAAAGAAGACAAAATTGACATTATCTGTGAATAGGAGAGATAAATATAATACAAAATAAATTAAATAAAATATTTATTAGCTATAGTATATTTTTGTTACGCATGGTAAATGGTAAGGGGAAATTTCAATATAATGCGCCCGGACCCGGAATCTTTCTTTTTAATAGGGAGGAGCCGACCCTCGTATTTCATAATGAAGATGCCGCAAAACGAGATGTCAGCATATTTTCACAAATATACGCAAATTATTTTTAAAATTAAATTTAATTGTGGCACAATTATTCTGCCAGCGTGTATGTAAGCAGAATTGCGCCAAAAGAAATAAAACTGATATAGTAGACAGTAAGAAGCGAACAAGTGTTATTTATCGATTATTCCATGGCAATTGCGCTAAAGGTGTTCTTGCGCCAGAACCGTGCGCGGCGTCACGGTTGGCGCTGGTGTTATTGTATCAGCGCCAAAAAAATTGCGCCATTACCCATGGCTATCGTGAACCAGAATAACCTAGGGAATACCTAGGGAGTCAGCATCACTGTCCACCTGATCTTCCCAACGCAGTGGAGGCCTCCCTTTTCTTCTGCGTTCAGCGGGTTTCGATAGAAATACCTTCTTGGCCGGAGCACCTTCGTCCATTCTCACGACATGACCTGCCCAGCGCAGCCGCTGGATCTTTATTCGCTGAACAATGTCGATGTCTGCGTACAGCTCGTCGTTAAATCTCCATCGATACTCGCCCTAGCTAACGCGCAAAGGTCCATAAATCCTCCGAAGAACTTTCGGCACATGTGACACATTTTTGGATGTGTTTGCGGACATCGCGGAACATTCCCGTAATAGTTTTGTTGTGCCCTCTTAAGTGTCTTCTTCACTCCTAAGTGGCCGGGGGTAAGCGTCTGGTTCACTGGCGGCGTTGAGCTGGCGATAATCAATGCACATTCTCCATGTACCTTGTTTCTTCCTAACTAGCACGATTGGCGAGCTGTATGCACTCCTTGATTGTTCGATTCTACCCCCTGCCAAAAGTTCGTTGACTTCCTCGTCAATTACTTTCTGCATGGCCGGGTTGAGCGGGTAGTAACGTTGCTTTAGCGGTCCTTCCCTTTCGCGTAGGAAATCCATTCCCAGGATCATTTTCTCGGCGAGATTGGGGATGACGTTGATTAGCGTGTTGGTTGTTCAGCCGTTGTACCATACCTTTGTTGGATAGGCGTGCGAACTGTAGACACAGGTTTGGTCTGCCAGTTGTATACTCCGTTGGCTGAGCTGGGGCTGAATTTTGCGTTCTTTCAAATATTTTCAATTTCCATTACCATTTCTCCCTGTTTAGCTTCCTCGCTTTTGAGTAGCTCGTATTCCTCGGTCAGTTCCAGAAGCTCTTGGATCGTCCGGAATTCGCCCCGCTTAACAAAATGGCGGTATTCTACTCGTAATTCATCGTAGATGCGCTCCAGATGATTCTCTCGGCACATGGTTGGATGCTGACGGATGAGTGTTTGCAGGGCAAGGATATAGTCTTTGGCCCTCTCCCGGCCTTTCCGCGTTGTAGGCGTTCAGAAGTGCGGTTGGCGTCTGAATCCTATTAGTCAGTCGGTTAGTTCTGGATACCTACAAGGAAACAACGGAGACTCCGGTCAGTACTGGCTCTCGTGCTGAGCATCCCCGCTCGCCACGGTCGCACACTTATAAAAGGTGCTGAGTGGTGGGCAGGGCCGATATGCGGGCTGGGAGGAGGTGCGTCCTAAAGGGTATAACAGCCGTTTCTCTGTGCTCACACATCGGTACACAACCAAAGCCAGGGCGAAGTGGAGGGGTTGTGACGTCAGCTCGTCATCACCTAACTGAGGCAGCGGTGGAATATGCATAAAGCATCACTTAAGCTAGCCACACATGACGAACATGCTCGCCAACATGCGCGTTAGCATGCTCGTCGCCTATGCACACTAACGGGCGAACAGCTCATTTGTAAATGTGTACTTCAAGTGGGAAGATGGCAATGAATGCGCGGATGATGCTCTTGCTTTGAGTTAGATTTGCATATATATTTATGATTATGTTATGTTTTTTTACTTACACTGTAGGGAGACAAAAATATCACAGAAAAACGCTGAAATACACCAACTAAATACGATGGCGTTTTCAGAAAGTCCGGATTAGCTCTTGATTTCAAGATTCATAGGAAATTTTTCTATACAGTTTTTAAGCAGAAAAATTATATGCACGTTTAAGGATATTATAAACATTTATCATTAAATTTTCCTACAAAACAATTGTGTGAAAACTATTGAAACATACTTTTGGGCATTATTTGGAAGGAAATTGTATGAAAAACTAATTAAATACGTATAAAATCGATTTATTGTGGAACGACTTTCCGTCATTCCTTGTCAAGTTTGATTTGGTTATAAACCGGTTTCGGCTATGTGCCATCTTCAGTATCTTGTTTCGTTCTGATACTGAAGATGGCACATAGCCGAACCCGGTTTATAACCAAATCAAACTTGACAAGGGATGACCGAAATTCGTTTCACAATAAATCGCAATCCTACCCTGTCGGAAAAGCAAACAACAAAAAAGAAAACGTATAAAATCCTTAAACATGCATATATTTTTTTGCACTCAATGCAATTCAGTAATTTCCAGTGCAAAACTCACTTCATCCGCGATGTTTACTGCTCAAGCGTCAACACGAAATGAGGTTGTTGTTGTTGCTTTCAATGCAATGTCCGTGAAGCACGCCACTAACGACAAATATGTGCGCGAGCGGTTCGCCAAAAATCAACATGTTGGCGAACCACGCCACTAACGGGCAAAATGCACCTGAGTACGAGCATGTTGGTCGTCTGTGGCCAGCTTTAACCGAGACAACGGTGGAATATGCATAAAGCATCCAAGACATTGTCCTCGTCAAGCGAAGGCTGGCCAGTGTTATGCCGTCAACACTTCCACTTGGCCAGTCCTCCAGAGTCGCCGGCTTACCTACGGAGACTGATTTGCTTTTGCCAATTGCGCCTCTTTTATACGTCTGCTTCGGTAAGCTGCTTGCGAATTGCTAATGCTTGCTGTGCATGCAAGTGAACAAGTGAAACACTGCTGTTGGTTGCTGGTAGGCAGCGTAGTTGTTGGTATATATTTCTATTTTTAGCGTAAGTTGCTGGCTGGCCTGCAAGTGTAGTGTAGTTGTTTGTTTGTTTGTGCTCGCCTGCAAGTGTTAACGGTATTGTGCTGGCATGCAGGTGTACTTAGTCGGAGGGTAAAGACCAGCCTTGGGCACCACTACACTCAAGCCATTACTAAAAAATGAGTGTGTGTTGGTGCGCCTACTGTAGGATAAAGTGAAAAACTACTAAAAATAATCAGTCTAGCCATGGGTAATGGCGCAATTTTTTTGGCGCTGATACAATAACACCAGCGCCAACCGTGGCGCCGCGCACGGTTCTGGCGCAATAACACCTTTAGCGCAATTGCCATGGAATAATCGATAAATAACACTTGTTCGCTTCTTACGGTCTACAATACCCGTTTTATTTCTTTTGGCGCAATTCTGCTTACTTACACGCTGGCAGAAGATTGTGCCACAATTAAATTTAATTTTAAAAATAATTTGCGTATATTTGTGAAAATATGCTGGCATCTCGTTTTTCGGCATCTTCATTATGAAATACGAGTGTCGGCTCCACCCTATTAAAAAGAAAGATTCCGGGTCCGGGCGCATTATATCGAAATTTCCCCTTACCATTTACCATGCGTAACAAAAATATACTATATGCTAATAAATATTTTATTTAATTTATTTTGTATTATATTTTTCTCTCCTATTCACAGATAATGTCAATTTTGTCTTGTTTATTTGTGAAAGTAATATATCAATACCCTTTCGTATTAGCGATGGTTCGGTATTGCCGTTAGCATACATAATTGTGACGGTGTCATATACGCTGTGCTCTTATTGGCTTTGTGGTGGTGCCATTTTACACTAGCGCTATATTGGTGCTGGTGTTAGCGCACGAAATTGAGTCAGTGTTATATTGCAATAGCGCATCATTGTGTTGGCGCTACATTGTGTGGCGCTATACTGAGTTGGCGCTATACTGAGTTGGCGCTACATGGATTTGGCGCTATATTGAGTGGCGCATTTTCCAAATCGGAGTTAGCGCAATAACACCAGGGTTGGCGCCAGCGCAATTGCGCGGCGCAGCGCAGTGTTACCCATGCCTAAATCAGTCTGCATGCAGATGTTGAGCAAGCAGGGTCATACGCGCACGCTTCGCGAAATTATTAAACAACGTACGTATACACATACATATGTATTTGTGTACCCACGTTATATGCAAACTTCTCGTAGTTTTGCTTGTTGTTTGGCATCTGCAAATAGAATAAAAGAATTTCAAGCAACGATCACATAGCGACCACTTGCTTTCACGCCAGTCGAATGCAAACTGATTATTTTTCCTAAGCGACGATCGCCAAGTCCC
The DNA here is from genome assembly GCA_960531455.1 of Urophora cardui. Classification (NCBI taxonomy): domain Eukaryota; kingdom Metazoa; phylum Arthropoda; class Insecta; order Diptera; family Tephritidae; genus Urophora; species Urophora cardui. Next base: position 22,940,698 of record OY482675.1, on the reverse strand, counting down.
ATCGTAAGCGCTCGTTTTACGCTCTTTATTTGTCTGTAGTAGTGACAATCGGTGTGTATACGTACACGGGCGCTTACTCTAATTTAGCAGGTGCTAAGGTTTTGCCCAAGGCTGGTAAAGACAGACGAGGGTTATACTATTGTAATGCAACATTACACAAGAATGCGCTGCCGCACTGTGGGGAATACGGAAAATAAGGTCATACCTGTGTAGTAATGCGAGAAGGTTAAAAGGAATTATTTAAGGTTGCATTGGTCGCGCTGCTAAAAAATGATTAACTGTATTTTGAAAATGTTTCTCTATAAAATCTTCTTATTTACTACTTATTTACTAAAATATATATTTACTCTAATATTAACCTACTATGTAGATATGTATGCACATATGTATGCATGGTTATGCATTTATCGTGCAGTCAAATTCACATGCACTTAGTTCCCATGCATGCACATATGCACCTACATATCGAGCCGTATGCGCCGGAAAGTTGTAAAAGCCAAATTCAAAAATGTTCAGGAGAAGGTTTTTTAAAAAATTTTTTACTTTCATTTCTTTATTTCGATTTCTTTTTCAACTTTAACCACCAAAAATGTAAAACTATACTTTTCTAAAACGAAATTTAACGCTGATCCCGAATAGCATATCCATTTTTTTGTGGCAGACCCTGTTTCTGAGATATCGGTAAAAATGTAGAAAAAACCGTATATACAAAAGACATTGCATGACATACATAAGTGCATAAAAAAAATTGTGTTAGCCACCGTAGCGGTTTGGCATCTAATAAGAGCTGGTAAAGAGAATCCCACCAAACATTTCTTGCCTTTGCACTTAAAAATTGTGAATAGGATAAAGAATTAATTGAATAAAAAAATTAATGCATTTCGCGATTTTAAGGAGAGGATAAATAATGAGGGATGTAAGTACTTTTGACTATTCTTTTGTAATTTTCTGGATTTGTCTCCCATAATATCCTTGTTCCAAGTATTATACGCAAATAAATAAAATGCAAAAATTTAATGTTGAGGCGGTCACAACCAACCTCGATGGTTAACGTTTTATTAATAATCACATTTTCTTAAAGTCTAATAAAAAGAAGCATAGAAGAGGTGGTGTAGAAATATATGTATCTGCAATTCGGTGGGAACCGAATTGAGTTAGAAGTTAATGCGAAATTCACGTTCTGCAAACGCTGCATAACCTGGAGTTAAATGTGACCCCTAAAGAGCTGTCTGAATGTTGAAATACATTAGGTATACATATTTACTATGAACCCAGCTAACAAATTTACCCGAAATCTTTTAGATATCTATCACATTTTCGGCAAAAAACTCCGAAATCAATAAGTTTTCTGTACGACTTCTTCAAGATAAATGTATGGAGACGTTGACAGGAATTCTCACAGACATGTCTGGGGAAATTCTATGTTTTTTACCGACGATTCGTACAGATATCTAACAGATTTCTGAACGAACAATGGGGGGAAATTGCTCTGTTTTCCGACGAATCTGATGGATATCTTACAGATATCTGAAGAAAATCGTGCAGAATTCTGCAATATTCGCCGACGAATCTGATCGATATCTAACAGATATCTGAAGAAAAATCGTGAGGATTTCTGATTTATTTGAAGAAGAATCTGATGGATATCTTACAGATATCTCAAGAATTTTCAATTAAAATTCACATATACATGTAGTTGCAAATTACTTAATTTGTAATTATTTATTACATATATGAAAATTAGTTTGCATAGATATATAAACATACATACATATATATGTACTTAGTCTAAGATATTTTACATTTAAAATGCTCAGCATTGACCCAATGCTGCACCTTTGTTTTCGACAAATGCCCCAATCGGTTCGAACTCGGCCAAACTGAAATTACCTGCACGCAAGTATGGCAATTTTTTCATGCGGCAATTGGGTGACATGAATTCAGCATTGGCACACACCCGCACTTCGAATGGGAGTTCGCACATTTTCTAATAGATTTTAACGGCTAAACAACTGGCTTGTTCGGGTAATTCTTCGTAGGGTTAATAGAGGACAGCATCGTTTGTCCATGATTCGCCGTTCGTATCCTTTTCGGATTTAAATTGTTTGAGTAATTGAGGTTTTGTGCCATTTTCTGGAAATTGAGAAAACCTACATATGTACCTATGAGGAACATTTTATTCCCAATTTTCTTTATTTTCTTACTCAACAATTGTTATTGTTCATATTTCCAGCTCACAAATTTTTTTGCCTCAATCTTGAACTGATGACATTTACAAATTTTCTTGAAGAAAAACAATTTAAAATATTTTGACATACATATCTGCACGAAATCGATCCGATATCTATAAGATTTGTCGGATGAGAAAAAAATTAATTTCCCCAGACATTTCTGATAGAAATACCTAAGAAATCGGAAAGACTTGTCCAAATACTCAAATTTTTACTCAGAATATTTTCAGAATTGTCTGAATCAGAAATTGTCTGGCAAAATTGTTAGCGGGGAAGGTAATTATGTATTTTGAAATGTATTACGTACATTTACTACACCTCCACCCTTTGCAAGTGTGGTTATATAATCCTTTTGATTATATAATCATGCTTATATGACAAGATAATAAACGTATTATTTTCTTACTCGCTAGCTGATTTCATTGGCGCACTCAAGGGGGGTTTGGGGTTAAACCCCCCCCCAAATTTGACAACACCATACAAAAAATAATTTTATAAAAGATGGTACATGCACAAATATTTGTGTAAATGCATGATGTAAAATCTATGAATATTCGTGGATGTACATTGCCAATGTTTGTCAACAACTACTGATTATGTTTATAAACAAGCAGTGTGGAGACATTTCCCTAAAAGTATGCTGTGGATATTAGCTGAGGTTTGTTATACTCAGCGGTACTAGTACACAGAGTATTATAGTTTTAATCACATAACGGTGGATTGTAACAGAATGAAATAATCGAGATAGATATAGACTTATATATATCAAAATGATCAGGGTGAAAAGAGAAATCGATTGAGCCATGTCCGTCCGTCCGTCCATCCGTCTGTAAACACTAACTCGCGCAAAAATTGAGATATTTTGATGAAATTTGGAATACAAGTTGGTATCGAGACTGGGACGATTGGTATTGAAAATGGGCGAAAGCGGACCATGACCACGCTCACTTTCCCCATATAGTAAAAATCGGATATTTTGTATCTCAGTCACTAATAGAGCTGGAGTGACAAAATTTCACCTACGTATTCAGCTCAGGCCCTTATGAAGAAATATGGTGAAATTTTGGAAAATGGGCGGTGCCACACCCACTTATTAAGGGCAAACATTGAAAGTTTTATAGGTCATAACTCAGAAACCGTAGCAGATATATCGACGAAATTTGGTACGCGTAATTTACTTACTTAGGAAAATGTTTGGACGAAAAATTGCCAAAATCGCCCACGCCCAAATTTATATATGGGAATTATTAAGGGGCCTAATAAAAACATTTTAAGCGATATATTTGTCAAATATAAAGATATGTCATTGAAATTTTGTGTCATGAGTCCAACTATAGACATAAAACAAAAAATAGAAAAATGTTGGAAAATGGGTGTGGCACCGCCTCTTTTCAGACAAAGGAATCTACGAGATTTCGGAACACATAACTCTACAAATAATTGAGATGTTATGACGAAAATCAGTTTGTACACTTTAATAACTTGTGGTATTACATGCTCAAAAATTTAGCGAAATCGGCTTATGACCACGCCTACTTTTTAACAAAGATATTTCTGGAAAACCCGTTGGGAATTTGTAACGTGACATCTTTGTAATTAGAAGTCATAAAGCGCTGCAAATTTGCACTAACAATAATATTTATATGCTTAGTTGCATTATTGATGAAAATTTTGAAAATGGGCGTGGCTGCGCCCACTTTATGCGGCACTCGATTCATATAAAATACACCCTAATCGAACAAACGCAAACAAACAATGAAAGCATACAGCTGAGTATCTAATGTTCTTAGGCTTCCTTACTTGTTAGTTTTAGTTTAAATACAGAGGAAATGCAATGAATTGAGATTTAAAAGGTGCCTTTGGTTAATGTGTGCATACGTAGGTCCACTCCCCAAACATAAATTTAAGTAAAAATTGTCTGGACGAGTTTTAAGTATTTTTTTTAATTTCCCGTTGGATATTGAAAAGCCCCCCCCCAAAATTTGTTCTGTGTGCGCCACTGGCTGATTTCATAAATTTTTTTTTTGTTTTATGTATAGTTTTTACATTACTTATATATTTTATTAAATATTTTTTTTTTTTGCTTTTTTTGTTACATACTTTTAGTTATTTGATTATTGGCCTATTATATAAAATTATTGTTTTCTTATTTTAGGGCGCCCTTAGAAATTAGGAAATATCTTAAGTCTACGTAGACATATAATTTATTTTGTAAGTTTACTTTAAGATGGGTTGCAAACAAACGTTAATTAAACATTTTTAGCCTATTTTTATGAAACCTAAGAGTTTTGTTTTCAGAATCTTTGACACTGAAATTGTTTTTATCATCCATATCGACCACCAAGTATGGACCCAAATACCTATTGTCTAATTTGTGACCTATCTCGTTTTTAACTAATACCCTATCTCCTATTTTTATATCTACGTCCGCTTGACTTTTGTCGGAATATACTTTGGAAAGCAGTTTCTTTTCTTCTATGATCCGTTTAGCTCTTTTTTGTGCCGTTTTTAGTCTTAACTGCATTTCCTCGGCATAGTTGTCGACATTGTATAGCGGTTCAACCGTACCAGTGTCGTCGAAAGAAATAGGGCTTTTACCAAAAACCAACTCAAATGGGCAGTAATGATGTACTGTTGATGGAGTGGTGTTAAAGCAATATGTGAAATACTTAAGCCATTCATCCCAATCGTCCCTGTTGATTGAAATATAGGATCTAAGATATTCATTTAATGTCCTATGGCTTCTTTCCACTGTTCCTAGAGTTTCGTGGTGATAAGCTGTTGATGTTAGCTTTTCAATTTTTAATATATTGCAAACTTCGTTTAGAACTTGATTCTTATACTCTGTTCCCATGTCCGATATAAAAGTTTTCATCGGACCAAAGATCAAAATGAAAGTGTCGACTATGGCTTTTGCTATAGTATTGGCTTTTTTGTTTGGCACTGGTATAGTAACTAGATATTTAGTAAGATCGCAAATAATTGTTACTGCATATTCATTTTGATTTTCAGTTTTTGGTAGCGGACCAATTGTATCAACAATAACCCTATCAACTGCTTTCGCTGGGGTTGGTGTTATTATTGTTGGTGGTTTGACATGTTTAATAATCTTGGCTTTTTTACAATTTTCGCATGATTTTATATATTTTGAAATGGATTTGGTCATGCCTTGCCAGTATGATTGTTTAGACTTGGATATTGTTACCACTTGTAGGATTTTACTATTTCCGATATTAAGGTTTTTAAGATCCTGTATGTTTATACGGGACAGCGCGTCTGCAACAAAGTTTTCTTTGCTCCTAAGATACTGCACCTCAAAATTATATTCTTCTAAATCAAGTCGGATTCTTGTGAGTTTCGATGAAGGATTTTTCATCGAAAATAAATACGTAAGGGGTCTATGGTCAGTTCTAACAAGAAATTTAGTACCGTATAGGTAGGGTCTGAAGTGGAAAATTGCCCAATGGATGGCAGTTAATTCTTGCTCGATAGTTGATTTATTGCTTTCACCTTTAGTAAAAGATTTTGAAGCATAAGCAATCGGAATTTGTTTGCCATTGCGGTCTTGACTCAACATGGCACCACATGCATGTTTGCTGGCATCAGTTGTTACACAGAAAGGTTTCGAGAAGTCCGGGTATTGCAGAATTTGAGGGTGTATGAGTGAATATTTTAGATATTCAAAGGCTTTGTCACATTGATCGTTCCATTCGAAAGGAACATTTTTCTTACAAAGTCTCGTAATGTGCCTTGAATATTCGTCAAAGTTTTTAATAAATTTACGGTAATAGTTACAAAATGCAACGAATCTTTTTGCCTGGTCGGTATTGATGGGTTTTGGATAGTTTAAAATCGCTTGAAATTTACTATCATCAGGAAGTATGCCGTTATCTGTACATCTGTGACCTAGAAAGGTTTCTTCGCGCATAAAGAATGTACATTTATCTGGATGTAATTTAAGGTTGTGCTTTCTGTACAAAGAGAAAACATCTTTTAGATTTTAAGCATATGCTTTTCTGAATAACCAAGAACGATAAGATCGTCCATATAAAGGAAAGCTTGAGCTGGCGCCAAACCAGCAAATGCAAACGTCATCATGCGTTGAAAGGAGTTTGGCGCAACTTTCAAGCCATAGGGGAGACTTGTAAAGCGGTATGATCCACTACTAATGGAGAAAGAAGTTATATCTCTTGAACTTTCTTCGAGTTCAATTTGGTGAAAACCTGACATTAAGTCAAGGTATGAGAAATATTTAGCCCTGCCGAGTTGGTCGAGAATGTCTCGGCAAGGGAAATTTATCTGCAATCAATTTTTTGTTAATTTGTCGATAATAATAATAATAATACAATGGCGCTATTATAACTCTGACGAGTTTTATGGCCGAGCTTCTCTCCCAATTCGAGGTGTGCTCCTGTTTGTTTTTCCTACTAATTGGGTGGACCTACAGTTTTATGCCGGCTCCGAACGGCGAATGCATTTTTTTGGGAGGAGCTTTTTCATGGCAGAGATACTCTCGGAGTATGCCGCCCACTGCCGAGAGGTGACCGCTGCTCTTAAAAAACCCAATAATTGGATTTTTACTAATTAGAAAAATTGTTTTGCTCGGACCGTGGTTTGAACCCGAGACCTCTGGCATAGCAGGCGAGCACTCTACCCACTGCACCACAGCGGCCATAATTTGTCGATAGTCTATTGCAAGACGCCATCTTTTATTTTTAGAGTTGGGTAATGATATGGTCAGAATCACGAGCTGAGTCGATTAAGCCCTGTCCGTCTGTCCGTCCGTCCGTCTGTGTGAACGCAAACTACTCCCTCAGTTTTTGAGATATCTGAATGAAATTCGGAATACTGGTATATTGTTATATGCAGCTGATCATTTGTCGGAACCGGCCGAATCGGACCACTATAACATATAGAAAACAACCGATTATTCAGATATACATGAATTTTTTGGATGTAATTTGTGCATAACTTCCCAATTTAAACAGCTAAGGACATGAAACTTTGAAGTAGACGTACCCATTTTGGCCCAAACAAGGTTACCGAAAATTGCCAAGATCGGACCACTATAACATATAGTTCCACAACATCCGATTATTCAGATATACACATTTTGGTGTATAACTCCTCCATTTTAATAGCTAACGGCCTGAAATTTTGAAGTATTTGTACCCATATGGACCCAAACGGGATTGCCGAAATTTGTTAAGATCGGACCACTATAACATATAGCTCCCCTACAACCGCTTGTTCAGATATGGACATTTTGGTGTATAACCCCTCCATTTTAACAGCTAACGGCGTGAAATTTTGAAGTATTTGTACCCATATGGGCCCAAACGGGATTACCGAAAATTGTCAAGATCGGACCACTATAACATATAGCTCCCATACAACCGATTGTTCAGATATGGACATTTTGGTGTGTAGCTCCTCCATTTAAATAGCCAAGGCACCATTTTTTCTAATAAATCTTTCCATAAATAACCCACAGAATTAAAATTATAAATTACACTTAATCAGGCTATGTACATACATAGGTAACTTTTCATTTCCCCACTCATGAAAGGTATGAAGTCTTCGGTACGGCCGAAGACAGCCGCGCTTTTACTTGTTTGACTTGATTTTCTATCTCATCTTTTTGGGAGTGCGGGATCTTATAATTCTTTATATACACAGGTGTTGGGTCAGATAGTTGGAGTTTCTGTTTGTAGAAATTATTAGTGGTTATCGTTTCACACTCTAGACCGAAAATATCACTGAACTCGGTGCAAAGGTCAGTTAATTTTTCCTTATGATTGTCTGGAAAATTACTAGAATTTGTGTTTACAATTCGTACAAATGGGCGTATTGAGCTTACGATTGTATTGGCGACAAAGACGCCGGCTTGTAGCTCCTGATTTGGTATAAACACTTCGCTTTCTTTAGTATTGATTTCAACCTTTCTTATGACTTCAGACCTGGCTGGTAGGACTATGGTGTTTTTAACATGCCCACTATAAATAGGTATTCCGACATTTTTGTAATTAATTGGCATCAGAATTAACCAATCTTGATTTTTCCAAAAGTCTAACAAGCAGTTAAAAGATTTTATAAAATCAATACCCCATATGCCATTATAGGGTATAGGAAAATCTTCAGCTACAATTTGATATTTATATGGGATTGTAATATCTTCTATTTGAAGGTCAACATGAGCCGATCCATGGGACCTAATGGTACCCTGGCCAATTCCACCAATGTCAGAAAAGTCATTTCTATTTATAGGGATGTTATGCAAGGATTCATTATATTTTAAAATTGAGACCTCCGCACCTCTGTCTACCAAAATTGTCAAGATTTGCTTCGTATGGGGAACTTTTATTTTTATGAATATAGAATGGTTCAGATTAAGAATGCAAATTTTTTGAGTCAGTTTCCCAGGGGCTGAGTCGAGTTTTCCGACTCTAGTGGTTCACTAGCCATTAACCTGACGTTATTTCGTTGGTTATTTTGAGGGTTGCTGCGACACTGATATCTGTTATTGTTGTTACTACTGTTTCCGGAACGTCCATTATTACTGTTATTATAACGTCGGTGACCACGATTTTGATTATAATATTGACCGCGATTTTGACCAAAATATTGACCGCGATTTTGACTATTGTATGATCCACGACCGTGGCCGCTGTGGTGCAGTGGGTAGAGTGCTCGCCTGCTGTGTCAGAGGTCTCGGGTTCAAACCACGGTCCGAGCCAAACACCAAAACAATTTTTCAATTAGTAAAAATCCAATTATTGGGTTCTTTAAGAGCAGCGGTCACCTCTCGGCAGTGGGCGGCATACCCTCCGAGAGTATTTCTGCCATGAAAAAGCTTCTCACAAAAAATGCATTCGCCGTTCGGAGCCGGCATAAAACTGTAGGTCCACCCAATTAGTAGGAAAAACAAAAAGGAGCACACCTCGAATTGGGAGAGAAGCTCGGCCATAAAACTCGTCAGAGTTATAATAGCGCCATTGTATTATATTATATTATGATCCACGACCGTAATTTCTATTGTTCCTTTTTTGAAAGAAAATAACCGAATTTTGGTTGCTAGTAGCTTCAGTGCAACAACTCACAAATTTTGCAACAACATCATTCATTGTGTTAAAAGTACCGGATTCCATCACAAGTTTGACACGTTCATTGTTACAATTTTTCGAAAAAGCTTTTACAGCCGTTTGGACCGCATATTTTGAGGATATTTCTGGCGTAAGCCCATCTGAAATATACGCGACTTCTAATGATTTAGTTAGTGCCTCTATTTCATTGGAAAAGATAGTAGCAGATTTTAGATTTTGTTTAGTATTTAGAATTTTGGCGGTCAGCACATTAACTGATTCGCCCTTAACGCTTGCCTTTAGCTTATTTACTATTTCTGTTAATGTCGATTCAGTTGTTATTTGATTTCTAACGGTGCCTTTTAATTTAGTTTTAACTAAATTTACAGCAACCGCTTCGTGTGAGCCTTTTATAAGTTAAACAAGTTCTATGCCATCAACAAAGCTTTGCAAATTCTCAGGCTTTCCATCGAATTCTGGCAACAGCCTTGCTGCGCTGCTAAGAAATTGTTCAACTGTTTGCTCCATTTCGTTTAGAAGGTTACCTGCGTCGTATATTTCATCTCCACTGGAGCTATTATCTGTGTTTGTGACGGGAAGTGTCACTTTTTTATAATCGATTGCGAACGTTTCTTTAAAATTATTAGGCACTTCGACATCTATTTGAAATTTACTCAATATTTTAATAAGTTTTTCCCTACATGAAAAGAAGCACTCGGATATGATATTGAACTTTTCATTTGATAATCGCTTATCTAGGGTATTTGCTAAAATTCGTATATTTTCTAGTTGTAGCTTCAATATTGATAAATGCTTAATAACTGTTTCATATTAGTAGTGCGATTTTGGTTTAGGCACTTATAAGATTTGGCGAATTCTGTTTTATATATTGAAAGGTTTTCTAAAATTTCTTCCCATTTCATTTTTTTTTTTTTAAACTTGATCCTGAGATAAAGATCATCTAAGATATTTTCTCTTTAACGAGCTCCGATGCCACGATAAAGTTTTATGAACTACTTTTCCTATGGCGATTATAACCAAAATAATAAGAAGCATGTTTGTTATTTTCGGGGACTCTATTATTTCAATCTCATTTACTATCACACCTGTAGACTCCACTTCTTTTGTTTGTTTGCTACCCATTTTATTTTCGCAAAATTTACTAATAAACAATATTTTTAATGTAAGATTTGAATTTTTTTTTTGGTTTTTTTTTTAAATTTTTTTTTACTCTGCAGTTTTAATTTTCCCAGCTTTATTTTTCCTAATGCAATTTCAAATTACATTAATGCTACTTATATTGTTGATGGATATATAATATACATAATTATAAAGAGAAAGAATAAAAACTTTGATTTTTTTTCACTTTCTTCCTTTTTTTTTTGTTATTTTTATTAACACGCTTTTATTAGCTTCACCTGTATGTATGTATGTATGTATGTATGTAACTTCATCCCATCCTAAAAGTTGTAACATTTAACTAAATTAACTAAATTATTATATGTGCGAACTAACGCACAACAGCCAGCGATCGCTCATAGCGATGGCGATAAACTCAATGCACAATGCAAACTACTCCCTCAGTTTTTGAGATATCTGAATGAAATTCGGAATACTGGTATATTGTTATATGCAGCTGATCATTTGTCGGAACCGGCCGAATCGGACCACTATAACATATAGAAAACAACCGATTATTCAGATATACATGAATTTTTTGGATGTAATTTGTGCATAACTTCCCAATTTAAACAGCTAAGGACATGAAACTTTGAAGTAGACGTACCCATTTTGGCCCAAACAAGGTTACCGAAAATTGCCAAGATCGGACCACTATAACATATAGTTCCACAACATCCGATTATTCAGATATACACATTTTGGTGTATAACTCCTCCATTTTAATAGCTAACGGCCTGAAATTTTGAAGTATTTGTACCCATATGGACCCAAACGGGATTGCCGAAAATTGTTAAGATCGGACCACTATAACATATAGCTCCCCTACAACCGCTTGTTCAGATATGGACATTTTGGTGTATAACTCCTCTATTTTAACAGCTAACGGCGTGAAATTTTGAAGTATTTGTACCCATATGGACCCAAACGGGATTACCGAAAATTGTCAAGATCGGACCACTATAACATATAGCTCCCATACAACCGATTGTTCAGATATGGACATTTTGGTGTATAACTCCTCCATTTTAACAGCTAACGGCGTGAAATTTTGAAGTATTTGTACCCATATTGGCCCAAACAGGGTTACCGAAAATTGTCAAGATCGGACCACTATAACATATAGCTCCCCTACATCCGATTGTTCAGATATGGACATTTTGGTGTATAACTCCTCCATTTTAACAGCTAACGGCGTGAAATTTTGAAGTATTTGTACCCATATGGGCCCAAACGGGATTACCGAAAATTGTCAAGATCGGACCATTATAACATATAGCTCCCATACAACCGATTGTTCAGATATGGACATTTTGGTGTGTAGCTCCTCCATTTAAATAGCCAAGGCACCATTTTTTCTAATAAATCTTTCCATAAATAACCCACAGAATTAAAATTATAAATTACACTTAATCAGGCTATGTACATACATAGGTAACTTTTCATTTCCCCACTCATGAAAGGTATGAAGTCTTCGGTTCGGCCGAAGACAGCCGCGCTTTTACTTGTTTGACTTGATTTTCTATCTCATCTTTTTGGGAGTGCGGGATCTTATAATTCTTTATATACACAGGTGTTGGGTCAGATAGTTGGAGTTTCTGTTTGTAGAAATTATTAGTGGTTATCGTTTCACACTCTAGACCGAAAATATCACTGAACTCGGTGCAAAGGTCAGTTAATTTTTCCTTATGATTGTCTGGAAAATTTTTCGAGAGTCGTTTTAAAACTTCTGATTTTCGTGAATGTAATTTTTAAATGAGTCAACTATGTTGTAGTCGCTAAGATTTTCGTAGACAAGTTGTGAATTGCTAACCAAAACATTACTAGAATTTGTGTTTACAATTCGTACAAATGGGCGTATTGAGCTTACGATTGTATTGGCGACAAAGACGCCGGCTTGTAGCTCCTGATTTGGTATAAACACTTCGCTTTCTTTAGTATTGATTTCAACCTTTCTTATGACTTCAGACCTGGCTGGTAGGACTATGGTGTTTTTAACATGCCCACTGTAAATAGGTATTCCTACTTTTTTTTTTTTCGCAAAATTTACTAATAAACAATATTTTTAATGTAAGATTTGAATTTTTTTTTTCGTTTTTTTTTTTTTAATTTTTTTTTACTCTGCAGTTTCAATTTTCCCAGCTTTATTTTTCCTAATGCAATTTCAAATTACATTAATGCTACTTATATTGTTGATGGATATATAATATACATAATTATAAAGAGAAAGAATAAAAACTTTGATTTTTTTTCACTTTCTTCCTTTTTTTTTGTTATTTTTATTAACACGCTTTTATTAGCTTCACCTGTATGTATGTATGTATGTATGTATGTATGTATGTATGTATGTATGTATGTAACTTCATCCCATCCTAAAAGTTGTAACATTTAACTAAATTAACTAAATTATTATATGTGCGAACTAACGCACAACAGCCAGCGATCGCTCATAGCGATGGCGATAAACTCAAAGCATAAATTCACTCAAAAATGAAGCTTGTAGCTTTCTGTTTTGGGTTTGTTGTATTTGCAATAAAATCAGCCGCATGTACATACATACGTATGCAAAGCAAGAACTGGTTTTGTTTGTAATTCATTTAATAGTAAGTGCCGAATCAACGAAAAGGAACCCTAATTCTATAATTGCATTTCACGTTTGGAAAGCAATTTTTATACAATGTTTTGTAAACGTGAGGTGAAAAAAATTTCTCTAAAAATAAAAAAATAAAAAAAAAATAAAAGAAAAAAAAATGCGCCACTCGGGACTCGAACCTGAGCTGTTTAGTCCGTAGGCTGCATACCTCACCATTACGCTACAATCGTATTCCGAACTTTGTTGTCTAAATTCGAATTTATTCAATCAGGTTTCTTTTTTTTTGTTCTTTTCAAATGCTAACACTCAAATGCTTTACCTCAACTTGGGTATGTTCAGAAACACAGCACAAAACGCAACAGCGGCAGTATATATACATATTTTTGATGATTGTGATGAGCGACGCTTGATGAAAATTTGCGTTAAGAACGCTCTGCTTGTACTACAAAAGCAAATTGCGCTTCAAACTGAGTTTCTGAACAAAGCCCTCCTCTTCACCTTCTGATTGTAAAACATAACAAAACGTTTGGGAAATTTTGTATTTCCAAACTAGTTTGGAAAACCTTGAATAAAAGGGTTTGGAAATTATTGCATAATAAGCTACTTTACTTCACTGCATATTGGGATTTTTGGTAGAAGTTATAAATACATATGTATGTATGTAGATCTATTTCGGAGAACACCACATCCCATCAGACTTCTTTTTACTTTTATTCTTGCGTCCGCATAAAACATCCTTTAATGAAACATTACACTAAAAAGTTAAAAATAAATAATAGCTTAAAAAAACTAAAAAACACGCTTTAATCTTAAAAATCGTACTAAAAATTGAGAAATAATTTAATTAGAAACAAAATGATGAACGAAAATATAAGTATTTAAGGAAAAGCGTGGGGGTGCTCAATAATATTTGAACATGAAAATATTCGATTCGTACAACTAGTACAAAAATATACCTAGTTGCGAAATTAAAGAGTACGATATATGAAATCTCAAAAAAGTCAAAATAAAATTATTAGTAAAAAAACACCGATTTTAAATATTTTTTGACATACTGAGCACCCCACGCTTTTCCTTAAATACTTATATTTTCGTTCATAATTTTGTTTCTAATTAAATTATTTCTCAATTTTTAGTACGATTTTTAAGATTAAAGCGTGTTTTTTAGTTTTTTTAAGCTATTATTTATTCCGTTGTATAATGTTTAGTGTTGCACGTTTATTTTCTCTTGTTCAACTCAGCCTAACCTCCATGGCTAGATTCTCACATAATTTTTTGCTTTTGTTTCTTATAGGCGGGTTAAGGTAAGGTGGTAGTTTGTATTCTGATGCTTGTTTACTATTTTTCCGCTTTTATTGACATAAGTTGTTGTTTTCCAGTCATTATGACTTTTGTATAACGTCTTTTACTTTTGTGTTTTTTTTTTGTTTTATTGTCGCAGTAAATTGTTGACAAATCGAAATTAATTTGCGTTATTTTGGTAGAATGCTGCACTTTATTGGCTGGTGTTGGTTGTATTTGTTGCTCTAATTTCACTTTCACAGCTTTATGTTATGTTCAGACACAACCTTAATTGAACATTAAGAGCCTTCATTCAATTTTCAAGCCTAATGATTCTCAATTTACCATACAAAAATTGACTAAGTTAATGCTTCATTAGAAATTAATGAGTTCTTAATGAAGAACAATTCTGCATGCAACCCTGTTAAAAAGCTTGTTTCATAAGCAAAATGAAATGTCATGATCAGAGAAATGTCATTAGCGTCAGGGTCCACTAAACAGGTTGGTTCGTCAGATCATCTGAATTCTTGTTCTTCTTCATCACCTATAAAAATTGTTTTTATTTCTGCTTATTCTATACATGCATTCGTGTTTACGATTGGTAAAAGTTGTGAGCTGAATGTCAAATTATTTCGTCCTCCTTGCAGTTTTGACATTTAGGTCACGAGAGTTTGATATTCAGTTCACGGCGTGTATGTGTGTATGTATCTTGAGCCGACCTGTTAAATGGGCCAAGTAAATTAAATATGTCTGAACACCAAATCTAGAGATGTTCAATCAAGCCCAATTGACTTAATTAATTTTTATGTGTGAACATGATATTATTCTCCTTTGTTTTAATACATTTATATACATACATATATGTATATTTTTCAAGTACCGCTCCATAGTTTGCGCTACGTCTGGAGAAAGACTCGAAGACACGACAATGTTTAAAGCGATAAAATTAAGATTTGGCTCCTTAGCACGGTCGCCATATTATACGCAAATAAGTAAAATGCAAAAATTTAATGTTGAGGCGGTCACAACCAACCTCGATGGTTAACGTTTTATTAATAATCACATTTTCTTAGTCTAATAAAAAAGAAGCATAGAAGAGGTGGTGTAGAAATATATGTATCTGCAATTCGGTGGTAACCGAATTGAGTTAGAAGTTAATGCGAAATTCACGTTCTGCAAACGCTGCATAACGTGGAGTTAAATGTGAGCTTTAAAGAGCTGTCTGAATGTTGAAATACATTAGGTATACATATTTACTATGAAGGTAATTATGTATGTTGAAATGTATTACGTACATTTACTACACAAGATCCTTGATATCGCCTTTCAAAAACTATTAAGTTCTGATGAAATCTCTCACCATGTTCATCACTTTCAGCATCTACGTTTGGAGGGAAATTATCGAGATTCAAGAAATTAATTTTGGAGAAATTTTAGAAAAACACAACCACTTTGTTTAAAACTGCTCTAAGCAGTAACAAAAGAGAACCTAACTATCGTGAAATCGTTAGAATTTTATTCCAAAATTATGGAGCAATAAAATGCAATATGCCGCAGAAGAAAGCCATATTGGTCATCGATATGTAATAAAATACAAAGTAGAAGTCTTCAAAGTGATAAAACCCTTGGTTAAATTCCAACAAAACCCCATTAAATTTGTTTATTAGTCACTAGTCTTCAATAATTTGAAAAGGAAAAAAGACGTAAAAGCCACTTCGTACTCACAAAAATAAATAATAGCTTAAAAAAACTAAAAAACACGCTTTAATCTTAAAAATCGTACTAAAAATTGAGAAATTATTTAATTAGAAACAAAATGATGAAGGAAAATATAAGTATTTAAGGAAAAGCGTCGGGTGCTCAGTATGTCAAAAAATATTTAAAATCGCTGTTTTATTACTAATATTTTTATTTTGACTTTTTTGAGATTTCATATAACGTACTCTTTAATTTCGCAACTAGGTATGTATGTATATTTTTGTACTAGTTGTATGAATCGAATATTTTCATGTTCAAATATTATTGAGCACCCGCACGCTTTTCCTTAAATACTTACATTTTCGTTCATCATTTTGTTTCTAATTAAATTATTTCTCAATTTTAAGTACGATTTTTAATATTAAAGCGTGTTTTTTAGTTTTCTTAAGCTATTTTTTATTTTTAACTTTTTAGTGAAATTTTTCATTAAGGGATGTTTTATGCGGACGCAAGAATAAAAGTAAAAAGAAGTCTGATGAAGGGATGTGGTGATCTCCGAAATAGATATACATACATATGTATTTATAACTTCTACCAAAAATATTAATTTTTCACATACATTTTTTCCTTATAAAAAAAACATTGGTCATGAGACCTCAAAAATGAAGCCTAAACGAAAAATATCAACTAATACGTACTATGTGTATCGAAGCAAAACTATTTCAGTTTTTAATCGGAGATATGCTCTTCTTTATTTGCCTGTGCATATTCACAATGAACAGTCAGCGCTCCAAAATATTCTCATTGTCCTATAACACTTCCATATTTTCTTGTGTACCAAAAATAGTAAACAACTTCTTGAAAATAAAAATTGCCAAAAACATGTGAAAGTTACCAAGAAACCAACAGCGAAAAAATAACCTATTTTGGTAATTACCAAGTTCGGCAACCGTGCTATAAGTGCTATAAATAGAATTTGAACAAATGAAAACACAAAACCAGTTCTTGCTTCACATACGTACATACCAGCGTTGCGTGATTCGAATCAATTTTGATTTCAAATCAACTTTCAAATAAAGAATCAACTCGATTCGTGATTCAAACTATTTTCAAATCAAAGATAATTTTTATTTGTGATTCATTTCTCAAAAGAATCAAAAATACCCTTTGATTCGTGATTCAAACCATTTTCAAATCAAAGATAAATTTGATTTGTGATTCATTTCTCAAAAGAATCAAAAATACCCTTTGATTTGTGATTCAAACCATTTTCAAATCAAAGATAAATTTGATTTGTGATTCATTTCTCAAAAGAATCAAAAATCTTTTTTGATTCTTGATTCAAAAAATATCTTTGATTCGAATCTTGATTCAAAATATATTTTTGAATCGAATCAAAAATTTTATTCGAATCAATAATTTGATTCGAATCAAAAATTTTATTCGAATCAAAAATTTATTTAGAATCAAAAATACTGTAGCATATCAGAAATATGCAAGTACATTCTCGGTAACTTAAAACACAAAAATGTATAAAATGCACCAATAACGGCCAAATTGTATGCTGACGCCAAATGTGTACATGTATATGTATGTATGTACATATATACATATTTCTGATTGTCGTATTTACGTTTGTGCTACGCCGTACGTACATACATACATACGTATGTATGTATGTGCATAGGCACATTATTTGAAATAAAGTTTTGATTCAAAATCAAGTTTGAATCAAGAATCAAAAAAGATTTTTGATTCTTTTGAGAAATGAATCACAAATCAATTTTATCTTTGATTTGAAAATAGTTTGAATCACGAATCAAAGGGTATTTCTGATTCTTTTGTGAAACGAATCACAAATAAAATTTATCTTTGATTTGAAAATAGTTTGAATCACGAATCAAAGGGTATTTCTGATTCTTTGTTGAAACGAATCACAAATAAAAATTATCTTTGATTTGAAAATATTTTAAATCAAGAATCAGAAAATATTTTTGATTAGTGATTCAGTCAAATCAAAATCACGCAACCCTGGTACATACATATGTATGTACATTAGAGTGGCCCTTACGCCTATGGAAAAAATTTTTTTCTACTTCTTTGAGACGTTACCCCCTGAAATGGTTTCATGTGCGAAGAAAATATTTCCTGTTTAATATTTGCTCGATTGGTCAACGTTAACCCGTGCCACAATGTGTTGAAATAATGACCCAAGGGTTATATGGTTCGGTGGACGTTTATATTTGAGGAATCCTCTTATATTTCTGAATTGTAGTAGATTACAAGGTTGTTATTTATTAGTAGGGCAACAGAAAATATGCCCTAAAAAATTCGTTTTTAGCGCTAAAAATATGTCCTTAAAAATATGGTTTAAGCGCTAAAAATATGCTCTTAAGGGCCTTTTCACATTACTCGGAACGACATCGGATCGACATTTTTTGCTCGGTATTTTCAGCGTACCGAAACGATTCTGCGTTGCTGTGTTTTTCACACTTGTGGGAATACTTTCGATGCGTAATCGGCAGAAAATAGGAAAACAAACATCGAAATTTGCAAAACAAAATTTTTAACTTCAACAAATCACTCAATAATAACAATAATGTCTTCTAGCGAAGACGAAGACATTATAACTTGCTACATTTATAGCCGAAACGAGTTTTTTACTGACTTTGTTCTTCTTCTTTTATTACGCCTCAAAAATGTCTGCAGTAATTCCTCAAATTTTACTGACCGGTCTTACCGCGTTGCGGTATACCGAAATTAATCCGCTCCTATTTCATGTATGCAACACTAATGTGAAAGTGCCAATTGAAATACATGTGGTCGGTAAGGTTTCGGTATACTTTCGGTAAAAACCAAAAATGTCGATCCGATACCGCACCGAGTAATGTGAAAGCGCTCTAAAACAGTGATGCACACCGCCGACTGCGCTACTTACACAAGCGCAACATATTTTTGCATTAGTGTGCGCGTATAAGCAGATGTCGCATATCTATTGCTCAGAAAAAAGAAAAAAATTCTTTGCGCGATCGATGTACACAGCATGAAATTCAAGCGCAGATTAATAGTCCAACCAGTCAACGACGCACGCACGCAGCCCGTGTCAGCTGACACAACCTGTCTTATGGAGTTGTAGTGTAAATGCCCATTCATCAACGGATGACGACAGCTCTCTTGACGCACGTATCGTAGAAACCTAGCTCAATTTGATTTTTCACGTAATAACGTGTCAGCTGATGCTCTCATGATTGCTTTCTTTGCAACAGGGTGGCCGGAGCGATTATTTTGTAGTAAATTTGTACCAATCTTTCAATATGCTCCCAAAGTACCTCAATAACTATTCCGAATGTTGCCGATTATAAAATTATGTTAACATATGTGTATTTTTTTTAAATATGGAGATAAAAATGTAATAAAAAAATTTAAGTTTTTTCTTGCGTTTTTTTTTACTAAATTTGGCTATTGTCGCAATCGTTTTTTTACACGGAAATAAAAATGTAAATAGAGAAAATGAAGGTTTTCTGGCGTTTTTTTTTTTTACTAAATTGTACTACATATTGTATCAATCGTTTGTATTTGTTTTTATATGGAGATAAAAATTTAAATAGAAAAAATTAAGTTTTTTCTGCTGTTTTCTTTACTAAATTTGACTATTGTGGATATTTTTGACTGTTGCATTTGATATATTTGACTATTGTGAATATTTTTGACTGTTCAATTTAGCAAAATTACCCCGGATAGCAAATTTTTAAAAGCTGTCAGGTGAATAATATTTGGTGAGCCGGCAAGACTCGTGAATTTGACAACAAGCATAAACAACAAAAAGACCGAAATACGTACATATGCAATACATAAATTAAAAAACAACCGCGGTGAATATTATTACTAAAAATTAAAATAAAAATAGTATCTGTATATAATTGCTGCATTTTATTAATTTAATAAATTAGGTTTCTTAGTGCCCATACATACATATGTACATATTCTTAAAAGCCTTTAAGAAATAGTAGTAGAAAATGTAGAAGCACGGAGTCAGAAGTAAACAAAACTGCAATTAATATTTGGTTTTAAATTATCATGATACAACATTTTCAATTTAAAAATTTATTTATTAATAAATTCTATGAATAATACGATTTTCAAGAAAAATTACTACGAAACCAAACACAAGTTACTACGAAATCAAAAACTGCATGTATACTTTGCTGTACAATGGTAACGCTGTTATTCAACTCATTCCAAACAAACCAAAAACAATGCAGAATGTAAACAAAGGAAAACAACTGATTCTTGCGTTGGGTATGCGTGCGTTTACGTGCGTGAATGGTGTCGATTTTGAACTATTGCGTGAGGTAACTGAGAGATATGACGCCGTCGGTCAGTGGCTGGGCTATAATTGGTTGTAGGCGTCGCAATTGCTTGCTAGCAGCACACACACGACTCGTATGTGTAGCCGAGCAGCTCCGTTTTGCTCCGTATTGCTCTTTCGTTCAACACTGCCTTAAAACTTAGTTTAAGCACTGAAAATATGCCCTTAAATTTTTTTTTATATACTTAATAAAAAGATGTACGGCATGGTAGGTTGTGCGCTCCCCTCTCATGCAAGAGAAATAAAAAAAATTCACATTTGCGAAACACATCTTCCAAAAGAAAACAAGTATTTTTACATACGAAAATCTACATATATATATTAGGGCGGGTCAATTTGTACTGATGGAATAAAACCTACTTTGTTTCGGCCACAGCTGCATTCTCTGGTCAATTCTGAACAAAAAAATCCGAAGGAGCATAGTTCTAAAATGAAGTTTGACCCTCCGCAATTTTAATTTTAGATAGTCATCCCTAAATTTTTTTTTACATTTGTTAAAAAATGTAGTTGAAGATACTCAAATTAAATTTTGAGATTTGAGTTGAACCCATTCGTCGGCCGACACATTATCACAAAATTTAATCAATTTGGGCAAAGTTTACAAACGACGAAGAATTCCCTATCAGAGATCTTAAACTTCTTTCGTAAATATATCGAAATCAAAATTTACTACGGATATTCTGAATACGTCATTGTATTCTACAGGCAAAAATTAAGTTGACGTGTTTCGGCGTTTCACTTAGATATTTCAAACTTTTAAGATATACCTGTTGTAACATAAAATAATTGGGAGAAATTCTAAAGAAGGTGTTTGGAAAATTAATGTATTTCCCTAAAAAATAATCAAATTGCATACTTATTTATTCAAATTGCTATTGCTGTAAATTACAAAATTTTGCGATAAATTTTCAAATAGAAAACTATGTAGATTGTCGCGGTAAGTTTTTAAACGTAGAAAAAGATCTTTCCAAGTCAACTGAAGATATCGGAGCGTATTTAAAAGCAAGAATTTCAGTCACTGTGTAGCGTGTAGTGCTACACGTTCAATATGAATATTGCGATATTTTTCTCGCTCTGACGTTCAAGATATTTTACTTGCGTCCTTTTCTCACTTTCACTTTCAATTCGTTTATTGCCAATATTGCGATCCGGATCACGGATTTCAAAATTTTGCGATCCAGAATCGCGAGCCATCAATACTCGATGCTACACTATCAATATGAATCACGATCCACGGATTTCATCAATATATATTGACCGTCTGACGTATGCTATGTATGTAGATCAGCGATCGGCACCGCTGGCAGAGCAACCAACACACTCGCAAAATATTTGTGGTAGTGTGCGTGCAAAAGCAGAGCACTGAAAAAACATTTATCCGCATACCATCCGCACCTTTCAACGTACAAGTGCAAACTGGTTCGCGGCCATAGTGTAAAACGTCTAGTGAGCCAGCTCATCGAAAAATCGATTAAAAAAAGTCGATATATGGTCGATGTGCCATCGCCAAATGTCAAAATGATGGGCAGACCAGCATGGCGGCCATTTTTGAAGTGCAGTTCAGCATGGCGGCCGGATGTGGTTGTTGTATGAAAAGGAACCATAATGACATGGTCGTAGCAAGCAGGACAGAAACGCAATTCTGGAATTGGGAATTGAAAAAACCAATTCATAATTCCGAAAACAAATTAAGGCCGAGTTGCTAAAACGCAATTCCCGGAGAGGGCGTAAACGCCAGCCATTTCACGAATAACATGTGTAGGAATGTAAAATCAACAACCTACAAAACAGAAAGAAGAAGAGCAACTTATATTGCATTCACGATCGTTATTTGGCCATAACAACAACTTCAAAATCAGCTGAGCACAGCTGTTCGTCCTGTTTTAAACACATCCCAGAGTCATTTCACTGTTCTCCTTACACAATGTTCGCGGCCAGCTCAGCGATAGCTTGCTAGCAGCGCACACACGATCTATACATGAGAAACGAGTGGCCCTAAATGGCCCAGCTGCCGATCGCCGATGTAGATACCCAGCTGATTCGTGTAGCACATTTGAATGAAACATTGCGAAAATATTAAATTCGCCTTGAACTTGTCAGGCAAATAGTATGCGCATATACAAAAAAAAAAAATTGCCAGAGTACAAAATTTAAATAAAACCAATTTTACGAGCGAGATGGAAAAATACGACGAAATACTATGCTAAAATATGAATTTGTAGCAAAATATGCCAAAAATATGCAAATAAGTCAAGATATGCAAAAATAAGCCTTTTGACCTAAATATGCGAAAATATGCCCTAACAAGTTAGGCTTATTCTCTTCGTCTTGAACTAAAACGCCGATATATATTTATCATACGTAAATGGGACTGCAACAGAAAAATATGCATTTGCATATCTTCTGTTGCCCTATTTATTAGACTCCACAAATAAATTATTTATAAACAAAATATACTGATATTCTATATGTTGAAATACTCAATTAAATAACTCCAAAGAAGGAAATGAAATAAGTTCCAACATAATGCGAGTTATTTCATAGCGAAATAAGTCCTATTTTGTATGAAAATATTTGCAGTTTTTTCATTTTTTTGAAGTTACTTTATTTGGTAATTTTTTCACTGCGCCAGCGTTTGCTACTGACAATTTGTATTTTTTTCTATAACACTTTGCAACAGCACTTTTGAGCAAGCTAATTCTCACACAGAATGAAATACAGTAGAATCGCATAAAAGTTAACTCGCGAGAAAGTTAAACATTCGTGTAAGTTAACCAAATTTGGGCGTCCACGTACGGCTCTAAAAAGTTAACTCTTGGTTAACTTTTCTGAGCTTATCGAATTTTTTTCCAATCCAACCGTTTATTTCTCAGCAAAAACAAGCTCATTCCCCTTGTTTCTATGTATTTCCGGAATTTGCGTGCATTCCTCGAATTTCTGTGTAAAAAAATATTGTCGGTGTCGCGAGGTACAAATGTAGTTACTCGTTTGAACTATTGAGTGGTGTAAACATAGTTTGTGCGTTAATAAGTGAATATTTTAAAAATATAAATACATGCGCGCCATCTGTTGGAACATAGCGGTGGTTATAACCTAAGCAAGAAATTACATACATACATACATACAGGTGAAACTAATAAAAGCGTGTTAAAAAATGGCAACAAAGCGGAATAAATCATCGCAAATTAGATTGAATTTACATCAAAAGCAAAAAAGCTGATATTTTAAGAAAACTCGATGAAGGTTTTAACGGAAACCGCTTGGCATTAGATTATAGTGTATCTAAAGTGGCCATCTCAAAACGAAAGAAAAAATGATATGAAATTTTGAAGCAGTGGCAAGCACACAGAAATTGGCAACCAAGAAAACATTGCAGAATTTGGAATATCCCGTTCTGGAGGCAAGGTTGTATAAATGTTTTTTGAACCAAAGGCAACGCAATTGTGCAATTAGTGGTCCAATTTTAAAATCAAGAGCTAAGCTTGAATTTGCCAAAATATACCCTGGAAAAAATTTCTATGCAAGTGATGGATGGCTAGCAAATTTTATGTATGTAAATTAAATATAAGTTTCTGCTTTGTAATGATTAAAACTGAGATATTCAAATAAATTTGATATGTTATATCCCAAAAATTATGTTTATTACCGTATTCTATCAGATTTAAAAACCACCTGGAAAAGTTAATATTTCGGAAAAGTTAAATGCCCTTGGAACCATTTGGTTAACTTTTGTGCGATTCTACTGTACCAATATCCAAATAGTAAAACCCCCAAACAATTGCAATAGCTGTAGCTTTGTAGACTACTTTACCCTCTAACACCCCGACGATGACGTCGCTTTTACTCCTTTTTAGAAAGTCCGCGAAAAATATTATGTCGAAGGTCATTAGAAGGTTAAATAGTTATAGAAAATTGTTCGCCACAGAATTTTACTAGGTATCCACAGACAAAAGAACCTAGATACCACAGTCCAGGGACCTTATGGAGGTGATTTTTGTGACAACTTGAGACTTTTCTTACTATGTAGAAAATGTAGAAAATTGGAAACTTTCAATATTCTAAGTGCCTGGAAGATGAATAGGAAACCGACATTGAGGACTCTATCATGAATAGTGCTGGACCGTCTTGATATTATGTTTGTGAAGCATTTTCAAACGGCAGTTACGCTAACTACGCGTAAAATGACCATGATATGGACACAAACTTTCCCCATGCCGACAGAGACTCACTTTTACTATGTTTGTAAAAAACTAATTTGTCTCACATATGCTACAAAGGTATGTGTGGCATGTGCTTCAGTTAACTGACTGCCCCAGTGGCACGTTTTAAAATTATTGTATTGGAAGAAAAGAATATAGACTACGATTTTAAATTAATACATAACTCTTAAGTGAAATGTTTGAATCTTGTTGTTGTACTATGTTGCTTTATACGTAGAGCTCCGCCAAACGATGCAATAAATGTGCTTTCCGAAAGTGTCAAATCATTGAAAGAACTTTCATGAGAATCCACACGACGCAATGAAAGTGCTAAGTTGAATTTTCAAACAAATCACCATTGCAACGAATATGTTTGGATATTTTTAAGATAATTTACTGAAAACAAAGAAAAATAATGTATTGGAACGCGTGTTCAAAATAATAAAAAAATATATCTTAGATCGCGAGAAGCTTTTTAGTGTATGCATATACATGTATGTATATATTTATTCGATAGGTAAAAAAAAAGATTTTATTTTTAGTGTTTTTTTAAATACATGTGAATATTGAACGGTTTTGTACTGATTCGACTAAGGGACGAACTTTATAGAATTTGGCAATAAAATGTACACTCAAAAAAAAAAAAATCTCAGATTATGGAAAAGTGGAAATGATTCGGCGCTAAAGAAAATTTTCATTGTTTTTATTCCTTGATTTGAAGAAAATGTACATCAAATGTTGTCATTCTACCACGTCGCATGCAACCTATGGCTATTTGTAATCCAATTAACATTTTAATTTAAAAATTTTGAGCTTGTTCAAATTCTGAAACTTTATTTTGCGCTGTGTATAACTAACTAAAGCAGCTACGTGCCACGCAACCTCGAAAACTTTGCGTTTGAATTTAACGTAACAAGCAGCACTAAGCAGCAACTTTCGCGGCTTTTGTACGATATATCGACCAAATTAATTATGTACGATATATCGTACATTTGAGTTACCTAATTTTGTACGATAAATCGTACACTTTTTTGCGCAGGTCTCAAATTAATTTTTATGTATATTTATTTTATTTAATATTTTTATTATATTCGGTAGGGCATTGTATATACAAAACTTCATAAATTTTGAGCACCTTTGCTTTTATTAAATTTATAAAAATCGATTTTTATGGTTACTCCGAGACCAATTGCATTCCTTAAAGGGAGCATGTGAAGAATATATTTTTTTCTGAGAAACTTTTTACAAAAATTATATAATTTCTGGCTGTATTAAATAGGGAAGAGTTCAAATTGATATAATATAGCTTTCTTTGGCAAAAAGAGTGCTTAGTGTTAACAAAAAAATCATGTAAAGGGACACGAAAAATTTGGTCGATATATCGTACAAAATTAGGCAAAGGGTTAAAATGTACAGCGTTCGCCGTAAGCCTTAGTGTCGTCATAATATTTCAATTAGTTATGGGCTCCGAAATATCGTAGATTCCTTTGCCTAAAAAAGGGGGTGCCACGCCAATTTTTTCAAAATTCTAATGTTTTTGCTTCATATCTATCATTTTCGTCCAAGCATTTGCTCAAGTAAATACATTACGCGTTGCAAGTTGCATCGTTATATATGCTACGGTTTCTGAGTTATGGCATAACAAACTTTCGATGTTTGCCCCTTAATAAGTAGGCGTGACACCGCCCATTTTAACAATATTTCTTTATAAGGGCCACTCTAGCTATATTAAGGACTGAGATACCAAATTTTCGATATATACTATATAGGGAAAGTGGGCGTGGTAGTGGTTCGATTTCGCCCATTTTCAATAACAACCGTCCCAGTCTGGATAGGAACTTGAATTCTAAATTTCATCAAAATATTTCAATTTTTACGCAAGTTAGAGTGCGTACAGATAGACAAACGGACGGACATGGCTCACTCGATTTCTTTTTTCACCCTGATCGTTTTGATATACATATATAAGTCCATATCTATCTCGATTATTTCATGGCGTTACAATCCACCGTTATGTATTACAACTATTATACTCTGTATAATAGTCCAAAAATTGATGTGGTTCGGTTCAGTGGTTCGAACCACTAAGAAAAAATCTGTACCGGTACAAGAACCGGTTCATGGTACCTCTGAACCACTGGTTCGGTTCAGTTCAAAATGGTTCAAGATGATGTGTAATATTTATTCAAACTTTGCTTCGTTAATTACGAAAATTCAGGGCTGCACTTTATCGTAAATTTTTATCAATATCCAAAAAAAAATTTGTTTTCAATTCAACTTTTAAAAATTTTAACGTTAAATGCTTAACAAAAAAATACTGTTTTGATAATTATCTATCAAAAAGAATTTCGTTGATTATCAAAAAAGATATTGAAAAAAATTCATTTCGATAGTCAGCAAAAAAAATCAAAGAAATAACGTTAATAAAATTTTAAAAATTATGCAAACAATTGTCAGTGAAATTAGTAGAAAATTTCTGAAATACATTTGATTCATTTCTACCATAAGCCCCAAATTTTTTTTTTTGATATTTTGTTTTTGATGATCAACGAAACGAAATAATTTTGATGTTTTTTTTTTGATAGTCAATTAAACGAAATTATTTTGATAATTTTTTTGATAACCGACGAAATCAAATAATTTTGATAACTTTTATTTGTTATTCAAAAAACATTTTTTTGTCGATATAGTTGTGCTGCCGTGCAAAAATTAATAAATAAACCATAAACCAGCAATATATGAGGATACATATCGTCCCTGCGAATACCAAAAGAGAAGCGTTGAAAACTGAGTTGGCGGGAAGTGAGAATTACGATTTTATAGATCTGGATAGATCTCCAATACTGGAAGGAGGCTTCAAGTATGTCGGTTAGACTTCCAACTATGACAGAGATGTCAACAGCTGGAAGTGGAATAGGGTGGCATGGGCGCAAGCCATGCAACCCTGTGCGCACAAGACATGTACGTTATTTAGGTGAACGCAAGTCATCTAAACATGGCGCCCCCGTTGCACCTGTGCAACCTTCTCCCTGAGGCGTCGTAGGCTGCGGATGGCCTGGTTCAACACCTGACAAGTTCGCAAGTTCTGTGCGTTCAGCTGAGCGACCATTGCTTGTGGATCATCTGGTAATGGACTTGTGGTGTCTTTGTTGACATATTATGCACCGACCCTCTGAGTCGCAATAAAGCACCAAGCCAGTGTGTGCGCGCAAGGCATTTGAAGCAGTACCGAAACGTCATTACAATGCTTCGGCGCTCGTCCACTGTCATTTGCAAAAAGCACTTGCAAAAGTGCAATGCCTGATAATGTTGACACACCTTGCATTTGTGTGTGCGCTGGTCGTGTGGCGCGCGCGCTCATTGGAGTTACGCCACGATGGCAGGGCTCTGGATCGCGCTGCCGATGCGATGCTCTGCATTGGCGGGGCCCTGGGCTACGCGATGGTGGAGTTTTGTAGCATATCAAAGACATTCCCACACTTCAAATGCATAACATAAAAAAAAAAAAAAATACAAAATATAAAATGCCCTTGAAATGCATTTCATTCATTACAGTCATAAAAAAGAATGACAAGGGACAAACTAAAAAATACGTTGACGCCGAATGTCTCTGATTGCGGCACTTGCTTTGTACTAAACATATCGAGCCGTATGCGCCGGAAAGATGTAAAGGCCATGATTTCCGATTTTCACTTTTTTGTAGAAATGGCTTACTTGTCATCACCCACACCTCCAGAAATTTTATGTCTGAAAAATGTACCGTTATGAAAAACAATTTTGATGTGAGTACATAAGTTCAGTTTGTTTACTTTTTGACACGCTTTTATTAGCTTCACTTGTATCAGTGGCGGATCCACGGGGGGGTTTTGGGGGTTCAAACCCCCCCCTTGTGGTTTATCATAGATCCCAAATTAATGCTCTTATAGATTCTGCGCCCAAATTTCCCAAACTGATCAAGGAAAACTATCATTCCAAAAGCAATGGTTGAACCACATAACATCCAAAATATGTACCTACATGCGAAAAAAGTTCATGTAGGTACCTTTGGACGCACGTGCATAAAATCAAATTTGTCAAATACTATTCGCAAATTGCCAAATCGCAAATTTATTTTCTTTTTTTTTTATCCCTATTTTTATCGGGATTGTACAGAATTAATTTAGTCAGAAATGTCTGAATCGTTGGAGAAATTGCCTTTTTCAGAGGCATTTCGGAATTCTTGTTTAAATTAATCATTTAAAAATTTGAGTATATAAAAACAAGAACAAGAAAAATTCTATTAAAAATATAAATATGTATAACCAAAATGTACTACATACATATATTCTTATTTATTTTGGCTTTAAATGCAAGGGTAAGTTAAATTGATGATCAATTTGCCACCAATACCATGGTATAAGTATACCAGGTAAAACAAACGTCAAGTTTTCGTCGCCATATTAACCACCTGACAATTAAGCAGATTATGACATTTCGTGCTGCCATACTCAATGATAAAAATCCTCCATTAATGGCATTTTTCACTGCTTTGTTTTAAAAATAAATTGTAACCATGGTAACGAATTTTTTCAGTTTGAATTGAAAGACATTTTTTCAATTTGAAAAAATTACACATCCTGCAGTAAATTTGTTTCACTGCTGAATGATCATTGATGATTCTTCTGAGTACAATTTTTATTATTATTTTTTTTTTTTTTTTTTTGAAAAAAGCAAACCATTTATATGAAAAATTCAGCAGTCTTTATTTGAAAGTACTCACTGATGCCTCCTCAGTCATAGATGAATTTCATCAGTAATTCATAAAAGATTCATTTCGGATTTTTACTTCGCAGAATATCAGTTTGGCCGTACTACAAAGTAGCCCCTTTCCGGTATTCTCGGTGAGTTTTTAATTTTTTTTGGCTTACTTATGTATTTATAAGCGGTTTTGCGTCTTTTATTTTGTTCAATAGTGACGTATAGGCGGTTTTGCAGGCGTACGTAAAAACTTTTTTTCAATAAAGCAAAGTTATAATCCATTTCGTGTTTATGAAAGTATAATCAACATAAGTACATTACAGTACAGTTATAAAGCAATAACACCTATTATTCGCAGTATTGGTTCGAAAAATTTCCTTAAAAAAAGCGGTTTTGAAACTGTGTCATTATTTGGAATTGCGTTGTGTGAATCTCAAAATTGTTGCATGAATGGATGGGGACGGACGCCAGGAATGTATTTTTGATGAAATCTCATTTTTGGCAAAAATGTCACGCGGTTTTGCACTTTAAACGGCGATATGTATGTACACCACCATACCAAGTGAGAGTGGATGAAGATTTGTGGAGTGAGCGAAGAGGAGCTACCGGAAGTTCAATAAATCTGCTCACTAGTTCCCTTTCTCTTTCTGTCCTTTGATTCCTGAAATACCCAAACTTTCAAACAAAAATCTACGCATTCAAAAAATAAAAGTCTGGCATCGCTATACTCCAAAACTGACATAAGATTAAACTTCAAAAATCTGCTTTTTAATCAAAAAGACAGCGTCAAAATGACAATGCACATACCTGTATTTTTTATACCATGACCAATACCATACGATACTCATTCGCACGTACCAATTCAAAAATATACATACATACGTTATACATGTTCTTTAGATATTGTTAATTTGGAGGGTTTTGATTTTGTTGTGTTTAAGGTGCGGGAAATGGCGCAACTAGTATATAGAATAATAATAGTAGGTGGTATTAGTCCATATTTTCACCAGCGCACATAGGTAGATTTTCAAGTTTTATGCGGCCAAAAATATTTTATTGTCTACATCTATTCCAAATTGCTTGTTTAATGCAAAATTTTAATAATTTGAGTTAAAAGTCGATTTTATTGAAAAATATATACAGTGACTCAAAAAAAAAAATCATACGCCAAAGTTTTTAAATTTATTTCAAAGAGTTCTGTCGAAAATTTTACTTTCTTATTTTAGTTTAAAAATATAGAAAATTGTTCAATAAAAATCGTTTTAAGCAGGATTTCTGAGCTTATAGAAAAAATCTGAAAAATCGTAGAAATATCTGAAAGTGGATTAAAAATTTCAAAGCAAGGCCATAATTTATAGAAGATTTTGAGGAGATTTCTAAGAGTACTGTTATGTAGCCAACCCATTTTAGTGTAAAAAGTGAAATTCTCAATGCTGTGAAAAATTCCGTCAATTTTAGAAGTTTTTTTCTGTAGGGTGTAGGGTGAGACCGTTCCAATTAAAATTTCCGAAAAGCCAATGAAAATTTTCAAAAAGTTGAATGTTGCATATTGTTATATTAAAACTGAATGAGCTGCAAAATTGCATACTCAAAACTCTTCTAAAAAATGTAGCTTTAGGATTCTTAGCCCCTTTTTATGATAAGTATTTCCTTGACTTTGAAAAATTGGAAACACTAAAAATACGAAAGCAGGTAATTTTCCAAATAGGCCAATTTTTAATCCATTGTTGATAATTTCTGGCTTTGCATTTTTCCGTAGAGAAATTGACGGGTAATCGATCGGAGGCGATAATATAACTAAATTGCTTTTGAATTAAAAAATTAACAATATTTTTTCAAGAAAGGCCGATATGCTTGAAAGCTTCAAAATGGTGGGTCTTTTATTATGCTAGGTTGACGATTTCTTCAATAAATAATGATATTTACCTGAAGCACCCGAATCCATGATGTTTACTTTGATAACTGTCTTAAAACTGAAAATATTGACGTTTAAAAATGGGTTACTTAAAATACGTAAAAAAAAAAATCGAAAAAGTGAGAATAATAAGTTTCGACTAGCGGCAGGGACACCCCCGTTGTCTATAAAAGCCGAAAAGACCGGTTTATTATCGCCCGGTCTATTATAAACGTAGAGCGATTTTGGATTTTGTATTTGCACCGATTTTAAAATTTTCAATTTTGGCCGCATAAATTCGTAAAATTTACCTATGTGCAGCGTCTGCCCTTAAAAAACATCTTCCAAAAAAAGAAATTTTCAAAACCCCCCCTTGCCGAAATCCTGGATCCGCGCCTGACTTGTATGTATGTATGTAACTTCATCCCATCCTAAAAGTTCCAACGTTTAACTCAATTATTATTTTTTTGAAACATTCACTTTACTTTTATTGTGTTCTCTCCTCTATTATTTCTATTCACCTCCGGATTCGAAACGTGACATCAACATAGGATTCAACCCAACGACATCATATAGTGGGACATTCAACATTATATTCCATGCTCCATTGAGACTTTTAAGTTACCTCTCTTCAAAATAGCCTCTATGAATTTCATTCTATTCACTCCCGTATGCAAGCCAATAAGTAACATGCTTTCTGTTTTGTTGTTGTAATTGCAAAGAAAAAAACAACACGTACATTAGAGTGGCCCTTATTTTCGAAAGTCGGAAATTTGCAGATGTTACCCCCTGATATGTTCTTGTTTAATAAAAAAATAATACCCTGAAAATTTTGGCCCAATTGAACAACTCTAACCCGTGCCACAGAGAGTTGAAGTTGAAAAATTAACAACATCACTTTTAGTAAGCGCTGCTTTTGGCTATGCTGTGATAAATATATGTATGCGCGTAGGTATACCCGAAAACCGAACTCTGAGATGTTTACAAGTTTAAATTTGCATAAAATTAATCAAAATACTTTTATTTTTTATACCGTTACAATTGCTTGAGTAGCTATAATCGTAGAAGATGTATGTACGTATGTAGAGGACATTAAATTTTGTTTATTAAGCTCCTGCCAGACGATGCAATGAAAGTGCTTTCAGAAAGTGAAAAAGTAAAATTTTCTCGTGTAGCCCAGCGTTGCCGTTTTAAATTCTTGGGATTACCCAAAAAAATATTCAAATTACCCATAATTGCCCAAAATTCCCCATACAAATTTTCAAATTACACTACCCGACAAAATTTCAAAAATTTTGATATCCTCGACATTTTATACATCTTGTATTTAACTTATTTTTTGCATAAAAACAAATCTTTTGTCCGCCATAATTCCGCCACTTTAACGTTACTTTTATGTGGAATTGGAAAGGGTATTTCATCCTCTCAAAATGAAATGAAATGAAATGAAACTAAATAAAATAACATAAAACTCAAGACGGTAATGGCGGAGATATTGACAGATTAGTAATCCTCCTTTTCTTAGCGCGAAAACTGAAATTTCAAAATATCTCGAAAACTGTTCTACTTTTGAACCATTTAATTACATATTTGGAATCAGTAGGAATACATAGGAACCAAATGTCGAGGATATTTTTTTTCGGGTGTTATCAAGAGATTTCCAATAAACAAGTATTTTCAAATTTATTTTACTTTATAACGGTTTGCATTTTTAAATTCATGTGCATATATGTATGTATATGTGTGGTTAAAAAAAGTTATAAAGAAACATAAAACAAGTAAAAGAGAAATGAAACATTAAATAGTCCGATTTTCTTTAATTTATAGGTACCTCCAATTCTGTGGGTTGTTTATGCAAAAAAATATTGTAATGATCTTAGCAATTTAAGTGGAGAAGTTTTACCCCAAAATGTATGGTTGGTTGTAGGGGAGCTATATGTTATAATGGTCCAATTTTGCCGATTCCGACAAATGATCAGCGTATCTTAATAACTGAGAAACTAGCTTATGCTTCTGATAATATCGGTATATATTTTGGTGGGTCTACTTTTTCTCGTTCTGGAACTTTCGACAAACCTGTTTTGGCTCAATGTTATAATACCACTTCATGTTCATGAAAGGTATAAAATGCTTATTGGTTTCCTAGCTAACTTCTTACATTAATGGGCTTATGAAATTTGCTTGTACATGTTCGACCAGCCGGTAATTCAAGATTAAATAAATGTTGCAAAAACTCATGCACACTTTCACACAATGCGAATGTAATAGAAACTCATGAAAATAATTAATTTTTTTATAGGTAATATTATTCATATAAAACTATTAAAAGGCGAATTCCCCAAAATTCCCCAAATCATAGCACTCCCCAAAAATTACCCAAATATTAAAAAATTCCCCAAATTTGGGGAATTACCCACCCCAATAATTAATTATCACGTTATATTTTTCATATGAACACAAAAAACACAAAAGTCTCCACCATCACCATTCCACGCACAGCTGTTTGCTCTTACCGCAGCCATACACGGTGCGACCGTTGACCCAGCTCGGTTGCCATCGAGTTGGACTGTTTGCTTACATGCGGTGCAATTTATTGTACAACCATGTTATACAATCTCATTTTGTAAAAAATTACTTTGAGTGAACATGGAATAGGATAATATTGCGTTTGTAGGAAGAAGAAGAACGTACAGAAAAAGTACGATAATTAAAAGAAAAAAATATTACAAAAAAGCTTTTCCTGCAAGCTTTCCATTTTGCGTTATTTATTCTCCAAATATTTATGTTTTTTGTGTTGAATTCGCTTATTTTTACTTATTTTAATTTGATGTGTTCACTTCAAGAATTCTCATAAAATGAAATGTTGAACAACATGCCCCCAAACGATGCAACCAAGTTGTACAACTTGCCAAAAAATCAAAACTTTTTGATTTTTCGTACAACCGATACACAACTTCATACAACAGCCCCAAAAATGTTGCGATTTCCAGCGCAACTTGCTCAAGTTGTATGAAAAATTGCAAGGTGTGTGGCTAGCATCACACTGTGTGAGTCACACAACAAGCTGTTTGCTCTCCTACATCTGTCTTGCTCTCACAGCTGTTTGAATTTAATTTGACAGCTGCCAGAAATTACTTTCAAAAACTCATTTCCCTTTCACCGTGTGGACAAACGAAAAGTAATTCCTGAAAGTTTTCGGAAAGGGGAGGTAAAAAGTGCTTTCTGATCAAATTAAGGAAATCAAATCTTCAAAACAAGGACAAGTTGGGAATGGCGTTTAAGAAAATTTTCCTTATTTTGATGTATGAATTTCTTTAAAACAATTAAATGAAACCATGTAAATAACTGTATTTCATAATCCTTTTAACATGTTTTAAGGAAAATTTGCTCAAAACAAAGAATGTGTTCAATACAGGGAAGCAATTCCTTTGAACGCTAAATATAACGTTTTTTCTCCTAGTGCATATATATTTTTATACCCTTAACTTAAATTATAATTTAAAAAATATGTGTCGTAATGCGTTTTGTATTGAGGTTACAGCTTTTAAGTTTAAAATTAATTTTTTTTATTTTGTCTTTACTAAATTTTTTCAATGTATGTATGTATTTTTTGTATATAATAATTATGTATTTAGGTATGCATTTTATTAAATCTGGATAGAAGTCACAATTTTTAAGCTTAATATTAGAAATATCTTTATTTCGTTTCTTTAAAAAATGTTTGTTTGAAAAAGTCTAAACAAATTGTAAAAGCAAAATTTGCAAAATTTTGGCTCAATTCGCGGACTTTGTACGATATATCGTACAAATTTCAAAGGGCTGTAAAACCTAAACTAATTAATTTTTCTTAAATTTTCTTACAAATTATGCTTATTTAGGACTAAATGAATGAAATATGTGTCAATCGATTTTTTTCCCCACGGGTAAAGAAATTGAAAACAAAGGGTTAAACGTGAGTTATACAAATTCTATGAAGAACCCAACAATGGTGTAACTAACAA
The DNA here is from genome assembly GCA_960531455.1 of Urophora cardui. Classification (NCBI taxonomy): domain Eukaryota; kingdom Metazoa; phylum Arthropoda; class Insecta; order Diptera; family Tephritidae; genus Urophora; species Urophora cardui. The sequence continues at coordinate 22,905,434 of OY482675.1, read as the reverse complement.
CTCTGATTCCTAACCTGCTCCTATACACATGTGTATATATATATATATATATCCTATTCTTCTACTTCTATCTTCTTCCTTCTTCTTCTCATACTAAAGTAGAGCAAGCTACATTTATAAGACTAGACATGAGATTCAAAAACTTGTATTTGTATTTATATTTATATGTATGTATCAGCGCTGTTGCGTTGAAATTCTAAATAAATGAAAATGAAATGAAATGAAACTTGATGTATACACTTGATGTAACGTGCAAAATTTTATCGAAGTCGGTTTATAACCACGCCTAAATTTAACAAAGATATTTCCAGCATGCCCTTCAGAAATTTGCAACGTGACATCTCTGCAATTAAAAGTCACACATTGATGACATTTTTCACTAACAAGAATATTTATACGCTTGGTCTGATGATAGATACAAATTTTGAAAATCGGCGTGGCTACGCCCACTTTATGAGGCACCCGATTTATATAGAATGTACCGTATTTCCATTAAACGAAAATAGACAATGAAAGCATACAGCTGAGTATCTAATGTTCGATTCCACTCCAACTTAGGCTTCCTTACTTGTTCTAGTTCTAGCTATGTTCTTTAGCAAATAAGCTGCAAATAATGACCACGAGGCTACTGAGGTCTCCGTTTTCTTTTGCGTTCAGCGGGTTTCGATAGAAATAGTTTCTGGGCCGAAGCGCCTTCATCCATTGTCAAGACATGACCTGCCCAACGCAGCCGCTGGATCTTTATTCGCTGAACAATGTCGATGTCTGTGTAAAGCTCGTACAGCTTATCGTTAAATCTCCGTCGATACTCGCCCACGCCAACGCGCAAAGGTCCATAAATCTTCCGAAGAACTTTCCTCTCGAATACTCCAAGTGCCATCTCATCTGATTTTGAAATTGTCCATGCCGGTTGAATAAGAATTTATTCGACGAATAAGACTTTAACCCGTTTTTCAAGAGGCTGTTAAGTGTTATTCGAAGAATAATTACTTTAACAGGGGAATAAATTTATCTGGCCATTCATCGGCCAGATAACGACCGGTTAGCGACTGTTTCACATTTATATTGTTTAACAACTATTTTTTAGCAAGACATTTAGCAAATACCACCATTCTAAAATGGAATTATCCATATTTTTTACGACATTTTAATTGAAGAGGAGCTAGAAACGCTTGCAAATCTTAGGAAAGAGAAAGTGGTAAAACGATGGTCTGACCATTTCGTTGATTAGGTGTGCACTGAGCTCTTTCGAAGATTAAGGATGAAATTGGTATATTTTACAGTATTTTCTAATATTTTTTCGCTTTCTAGAACTTTCATCTTTGTTTTATTTGATAAAATTCATATATGTATGTACATATGTATGCATGGAGGAACTTGTAAGGTGAACTCATCCCGCCTAACAGCTGATCGAATGAGCTCTCCTTATTATGCCTCGATGTATGTATGTATGTACATACATAAACATTAAATAATTTGCCGCTTTTTTCACACTCAAGATGTTTTCGATGCTTCTTATTCGCTCTACTATTTGTACGAAAAATCAGGTTGCCATATGTATGCAAATACAATGGAATAGTTATCCAGCACTTATCTAATGAATGAAAAACTTAAAGTTTTTATTCAACAGAATAAGCGAGGGAATTAATTTATTCGTTGGTTTGCTATCTGGAGTTTTGTCTGAGCTTTGAAAAACCGGCCCCTAGTTATCCGGATTTGCACGGATGTTGTTGTTGTTATAGCAGTACTAAGCCCTGCCTAGTCGGCACGATTGTCTCACAAATTGTCGTCAGGCTCACATACCGGGAGGCCCAGAAATGAGGCAGCGTTTTTTGGGCTGGTCCAGAGGGACAGAGGGGTTAAGTGAGTTGGTTTGAGTGGGCATGTAAAGAGATGTCTCTCCACATGCCGGGCGTAAGTTGGGTATGTCAGGGTCTATTCTGGCCCTGTATGAGTTGAGGCGGCTACAAAAGCCTGACCGTAGTTGCGCGAGGGTAACGTGGGTTTCCCTCGGCAGCTCCAATTCCTTCTCTGCTATGGGGGGTGGTTGTTCCTTAAGTTTATGTATGACGGATGGACTGAAACAAAAGAAGTCAAAGAAGTCAGGGCGTCAGTGTGAATCTCCTTTAGGGCCTGCTTGTACGCCGTTGGGTCTAGGGGCTGTTGTATTTAGTTCCCCAATAGGAACTGCTTGTTTAGCAGCCTATTGTGTTCTCTAACGGGGAGTACCTGTGCCTCGTGATGTAAATGTGTTCCGGCGCCATCAGGACATTACCCGTGGCTGTTCTGAGCGCCGAGTTTTGGCAGGCCTGGAGTTTCTGCCACTGGGTTCTCGAAGATTCCGGCGACCACATTGGCGATGCATAGTTGAGGTCCGGCCGGCCGATTGCTTTGTATGTTGCAACTATTGTTTCTTTATCTTTTCCCCATGTGCTTTTGTTACGGCTTTGGGCCTTATTAGCAACCGCGGTCGTATGCGCGGAAGAGCCAAGACTTTCGAAGGTAACACCCAATATCCGTGGGTTGTTTACGGTAGGGATGGGTATATTCCCTATCCGTATGCCTAACTTCAATCCTCCTTCGTCCACGTCGTTAATATGGTCGCGGAGGACTTCGAGGGTTGTAATTCTAGGGATCGGGATGAGAAATAACAGGAAAGGTCAGAGAGATACCTGTTAATTCGGAAGCACACGTTGTCAATGTCGTTGCCAGAGGCCATAATCGTGCAGTCGTCGGCGTAGGAAATCAAGTCGACTCCTTCAGGTGGGGGCGGGAGGCGGGAGAGATAATAATTGAAAAGCAAAGGAGAAGGTACACCACCCTGTGGAACTCCTTGCTTTGTTCTCCTTAGTTTTGATTCTTGATTTCTGAAGTATACCGACGCCTGCCGATCACTCAAATAGTTCGCGGTCCACCTTTATAGTCTCTGTGAGAGGCTGTCAAGGTCCTCCAATAGGGTGGCGTGGTTGACTGTGTCGACAGATCAAGCGACACGAGAACCGTTCTCTCGCAGGGACGCTTTTGATGCCTCGAACTATCCGAGTGTTAAGGGCGTTCAGTAATGTTGTTGTGCTATGCATTTTGCGGAATCCATGTTGATGTGTCGCAAGTTGTAAGCGTCCGTTGTAGTATAGGGCTAATGCGGCCTCAAGTGTATTTACTACCGGGGAAAGAAGCGATATCGGCCGATATGAGTCTCCTTTGTTGGCGGGTTTCCACTGTTTTAGTAAGGGGACTATACTTGCCGCCTTCCCGATATTGGGGATGACAAGGTTGGTCAACGACAGGTTGAGAACCTCCGTAAGGAATTTTGCTCCCCTCGGTCCTAGGTGTTTTAGCTTCAACATGGATATGACGTCAGGTGCGACTGAATTAGGAGGTTTAGCTTTCTTTATAGCTTCCTGAATCTCCCTAGTTGAGAGAGAAAGTGGCGCGTCATTGTTTGGCTTTTTGCGCAGCCGTCTGAGGATTCGACGCTTGGCTTGATACATCGATGGATGCTGTAAGAATTGTCGACCAAATAGGTTCGCGCATCTTTTCGAGTCCGACTCCACATTATCTCCAAAGATGATGGAAACTTTGCCCTTATGTTTTGTCGGATTTGATAAAGCTTTCACGGTATTCCAGAGCTTTCTCGCTCCGCTGGAGAGATTACAGGTGCTAAGGTGCTCTCTGCACTTTTGCCGTTTGTGCTCATCTACGATTTTCCGAATCTCCTGGTTGAGGTCCTTTATGCGGAGATCTCCCGGGTCGGATTGTCGGATCCGGTCTCGCTTCCGGGCCAGAGCAGAGGCCTCATCCGCCTTTGTTGGCGGGTTTCCCCCCCTTGCCGCCTTCCCGATATTGGGGATGACAAGGTTTGTCAACGACAGGTTGAGAACCTCCGTAAGGAATTTTTCTCCCTTCGGTCCTAGGTGTTTTAGGATCAACATGGATATGCCGTCAGGTCCGACTGACTTAGAAGGTTTAGCTTTCTTTGTAGCTTCCTGAATCTGCCTAGTTGAGAAAGAAAGTGGCGCGTCATTGTTTGGTTTTTTGAGCAGCCGTCTGAGGATTCGACCTTTGGTTTTATCCACCGAAGGATGCTGTAAGAATTGTCCGCTGGAGAGATTACAGGTGCTTAGGTGTGTTGTATTTATACTTAAGTTAGTAAGTACTATTTATTTGCTAGCTTAAGCAACCCTTATTTATCTTTATGTCTGACTGCAAGCAACACTCATTATCTTTAACATCTCATGTAATCAAATGTAAACTTAATAAAGAGAGTCTAAAGCTTAACGTCAAAGACACAATAAAGTGCTCTCTCCACTTTTGCCGGGGTCTCCCGGGTCGGATTGGCGGATCCGGTCCCGCTCCCGGGCCAGAAGAGGCCTCACCCGGGAAATTTGGTCGGATTTCTGGTATCCTTCCAGCCGAGATGAAGCGTGCAGAGGCCTTGGCAATGACCTTGCGTAGTTTCTTTTCTCCAAAGGTGCTCTCTGCGTATTTGATGTAGCTGTCCCAGTCTGCTTTTTTAAAGTTTATGTAAGTCCGTTTGTCTGCCGTAGTGAAGTCAGATGGATAACTTTTGATGATGTTGGATGTACGCCCATCTTCTTCGGTGATCTCAATTCAAAAAACGGCGTTATTTGCCATCTTCCTGCGTGGTACACTGTGATTGATCAGTCAAGTTAAATGTCAATATTGGGCTGTGTTTAGTTGACCTTAGTGGTCAGGGTCGCTTTTCTCGTACGTCTGTGAATTTACCATACTTCCCCCGAATTTTGGTGAAGTCGTCGTATTTCACCATAGGTCTTTAAAGCATAGAATGTCATAAAATTCAGGAAAACGGTGAAGTCAGCAATTTTTAAAGAATTCAAATCTTATCAGTTTTCATTAATATGATTTTCAGAGCTTTTTGGCTGGTGAATTAGAAAGCAAAACACAAAGTTTTCTTTTTTCTCCTACGCGTTTCGGCGCATACTTGCATCTTCCTCAGGAAGTCTATTTATTTTCAACAATTATATAAAAAGACATGTATACAAACAAAAAGATTAATACAAATTATTTAAACAATAATAAACAAACTACAATTGTTACCAAATTTTTTTCCCATTTAAACCAATTACTTAGATTTAAATAAATTTTGAACTTATCACTTTTCCCAACAATACATTATACACAATTAAAATTAACCCTTTCAGTAAAATCGTCCAATACATATATTGGACGCTGTTTATGTATACTTAAAACTTCACTTGTTTTCCAACAATTATATTATTCTTCTTTAGATCATTTCTTTATTTTGATTTTCCGAAAATAATTAAACGCGTTTTTACCTAAATTTCCATAATGTTTAAATTCTGAAAGATAGTCGTGTAAAAAACGATTGAAAACTATTATTTATTGCTGGAATTTAACTTGGAAAAAAATCATCAGTATTACTACAAGTTTAAGAATATGTTTTGTGTAAATAAGAAATAAAAATTATGAATAGTTTCTCGAGGGGGTCTGTTAACTGAGAGAGACTGTTAAAATGCGCCCAAATTTTATTACTAGTTTTTTGTACCAGCTTTATTATATGTCTGCTTTTTATTGAGGATATGACTTCTAGGCATGCTTCGACAGAGGAAGAGATTCTTGAAGCTTGATTGAGAAAATGGGAAATATATACCACTTTTTCAAAATGTTTCCACTGCTATTCAATATGAAAATACGGTAATTTATGAAGTACTTTGGTGGGGATTTTATGCCAAGCTCCGCAAGGATCCATCAAATTCGCATGTTTTTCGATAAGCGTTGGGGTTTACCAAAAAAAATCTTTGTGTTGCTGGACAGGTAATCCTTATCAAGGGAGAGTTTACCACAATGCAATATATCTAGGGAATCCAAGTCCACCAGTTACATATAAAGGCCTTTTCTGTGTTAAAAGCTGAAAGCCCTTCGGATTTTAGAGTTTACGAAGAGTTTTCAACTCCATTGGATGAACCATTTGTGAAATCTATTGGAATCGAATTAGCCACTATTTTATAGCCCAATAAGCACATGATTATTGAGGGCAAAAAGGACATGTATTTTTCTTGGATATTTACTTCCATTATTTCGCCCTGTTTGAAATTTAGGTACGACAGGGGAATAAAAGCTGCTAGAATAGTGCGTTTAGCGAACCGCCACTTCCGGATCATAGAACAATGGCTAAACGAGAACGTGGTTCTTCTGCTGAATATTACAGTTCGAATGGAAAGGTAATATTTTCCAAATGGTTCGACAACAAAGCTGTAAATTTTGCTTCGAACTTCACCAAAATCAGCAACGGAGACAAAGCTAACTGGTGGGACAAAGAGAAGAAGAAACAACTTCTATTTCAGCCTAGACTGGGCTACTGAAAATGAAAGCGAACCACAACACCGCCATTGAAATTACGCACAGATAATTCGAAAGACTGATGTAGTGAGCAGTGTCCGGCTGCCATGCTGAGGTCCCGTATTAGAACCAAGCGCGGACCAATACAAAATTAATATAATTAATTTTTCAAGAATAGAAACCGCGGTCAACACTCGGGAATGGGCGTCATACCTTCCGAGTTTATTTTTGGCATGAAAAATCTCCTCACACGAAATACATATGTATATTACCTGTTCGGAGCCGGCTTAAAACTGAAGGTCGACCCAATCGGTAGAAAAAATTCGGGAGCGCGCCTAGAAAAGGGAAATAAACTTGGCCTAAGACTCGTTAGAGTTGTATAGGTGTATTATTATTCGAAACATATCCCAAAATTTATACAAGCGAAAAACGTCAATCAATGCAAAATGAAAGAATGTTTCAAAAACTTTTATTTCTTGACAAAATTGGAGCGTTTTTTATGCATAAAAAGTTAAAATAACTGCTTAGGCTTTTTATAAAGACGAATAAAGCTAACAAATGACTCTTGAAACAGTTCTTATTTTTATAGCTATTGGGAACCGTTGTCCAATATATTGGACACGTTATAACGGTAAAACCAAGGGACTTACAAAAAATTTTCTTGAAATCAGCGACCCAAAATTAGTCAGAATACGAATTTTCAGATTTTTCGCTTCACCGGTTGATTTTTTGTACTGAAAGAGTTAATTTCTGTAGCTACATAGTGCATTTTCTACTTTCTTTTGTCTTTTTTTCTTTTTCTTTCTTGTGTTATTGTTGTTCTGTAGACGCAGTTTATGTTGTCGACGTCCTCTTTAAAATTCATTGCGTCATTTATTTACTCTTGTATTCGTAAACTCTTAAGCATCAATATTGTTCCTGTTTTTCTCTCTATGTCTAATATTATTGCATGGTCAAAGTCCGCTGCATGGCCAGTATCTGTTAAGTGTTGTGATAATGCTGTTGTTGGTTTGTGGTTTCTTGCGTCTGTTTTATGTTCGCCTAGCCTTACTCCTAGTGCGCGTTTTGTAGTTCATATGTAAGTTTTATTTCAAGGTTCGTTGGTTTTACTTTTGCATCTCGTACACCACGTTGTGTTGTTGTTCCTTGTTAATATTGTCTTTCATCTTATTAAATATTTTGTTAAGCGTTTGTTGTGGTTTGTGTGCAAAAATTAGGTCGTTACTTTTTATGTACTTTCGTAAGGTTTTGTTGCCCGTCAGGCCTTGTATGTGTGTAACCCCCCTAAAAGTTTTCCCAGCAAACACAGTCTCTAACGTTAGAAATTTTGTCGAGATTACCTTAGATAACTAGTGTAATTCTCTATATATTCTCAAATCGATAACTAGGGTTGAAAACTACACTAGAATTCGATTAGCGAGTGATTAGAGAAGGAGCCAAATCTTACGCCTTTTATCAATTCTCAATATATTTCTGTGATATATTGAATATATGTAGATACATTTATTGAAATTAGATACTAAAAAATGGTAAAGTTAATAATACCGTAGTAAAATGTTTTCCATTAAAAAGTGCAAGAAGTACCTTTAATTTAAATAATAAGACTGAATTTAGTTTAAATTTCAGTTCTTATAAATGTGCTAAACATATACATGTATATGCACACATACGAATAGATGTATATAATCATATGCAATTTGGCACTAATAAAACCTAAACAATGAAAAAATCATGTAAAAGGAGACAAAGCTTTGCTTTTAATTTCAATTGGAAGTATTTGCAAATTCTGATTAGAATCTCATTAGAGAACTACATTAGAATTCGATTCGAGAATTATAATTTTCTCGATTTGAGAATTAGGTACCCTTTTGTTTGAGAACGCTATGATTCTCGATAGATTTTCGAGCCGTCCTCTAACGTTAGAGGTTTGAGAATGAGGCTAGTTCTCGAGTCATTCTCAAATCGCTAACTAACCTCGGTGTTTGTTGGGTTGTTATTGTTGTTGTTTGTGATCGCTGATTTCGCTTTGTGTTGTGTTTGTCTAAGCTTTGTAGTTCTTAACCACCGTTCTATCACCTTATTTGGATATCCATTTTTTGTTAATATGTCTTTAATATTTATGTTGTTTTCTTTTATGAACTCCTGGTTGCCCAATGCGTAGATTTTGTTAATAATGTTGATCGTAGTATTCTTTTTTTGGGTACAGGGGTGGTTGGAATTATAGTTTATTATCCTGGAGGAGGATGTTGGTTTTGCATAACAATTTGTCAATATTTTTTTTTATATTTCTTGTTTGCCGGCTCCAGGTCGTAATAAAACAATCAAAATATTTTTGTATTTTTGATGCCAATATATTTCGATTACTATCAGTAATCGTCTTCAGGGCCACTATTAACAGTTAAATAAAACAATACATTATAAACAAATCACAACAAATCACAAAATTATAATTATAAATAAATACAAAATTACATACATTTATATACACGTCCGTCCTGTATGACGTGGAGTTGTCAACTATCTGTTTTTAATAAGTGTTTGTACATATGAGCACAATTATCTGTGTCCGTTTTGTAGTTTAATCTAATGTTTGTCGGTGTGTTAATTATATGTAACATTTCGAGGCTAAAACGCATGCTGTAATGTTGTTCTTGTTGCAGTATTTTTGTCTTCTCAAAATTTGGCGAGTGTCCGCTACTTGCACAGTGGGCCATAAGCGCCGTTTTCTGCTTTATTAATTTATTGCAATTTTTTGTATCTGATCTATGTTGCGCCAGTCTAGTTTTTAGTTTCGATTTGGTTGTACCTACATATACACTATTACATGGTTCGATGTTATTACCGTTACAGGGGATTTGATACACTACATTACTTCTTTCAAACGGGGGAATATTGGACTTAACTCTATTGAAAAATTGTTTTAATGTGTTTTCTGGTTTATGTGCAATTCTTACTTTGTCATTATTGTAGCAGTCTGATTGTTTTAGTCGTTCTGACAATTTTGGCACATAAGTTACCGACTTGAAAATCACTGGTTTGTTAGTTTTTTGAATATTTTGCGAATTATATTTTCTTAATAAATTTTTTATAGTTTTTTCGGGGAAATCATTGTTTTTTAATAATAGAAATATTTCTTTTTGAATGTCGTTGTGGTAAATTTCATCCGAAGTCTTCATCATTCTTCGTATACAGCCCATTGCTGTATTTATTATCATCGTCTTAGGGTGTTTTGAATTAAAGTTGACGATTCGTCCTGATGCTGTCGGTTTTTTATACCACTTTAATTTCAACTGGTTTCCATGCTTATTGATAACTGAGTCAAGATATACTAATTTATGGTCTTTCTCTATTTCAAATGTGAATTTAATATTTTTGTCAAAAGAGTTAAGTGCATTTAGAGTTGTGTGTATGTCATTTTCATTAATTATTGCGAATAAATCGTCAACGTACTTTGTGAGCATTCTTGGCTTTCGTTGTAACTTTTCCATTGTGCTTTCTAACAATTTCTCCATCACAATATCTGCTATTACTGGAGACGTCGGAGATCCCATTGGTAGTCCCTTTAATTGCGTGTATATATTTTCCTTATATTTAAAATATCTATTTTCCTGGATGCAAAATTGAACTACTTCCATAAATGTTCGCTTTGGAATATCCGTAAATTTTCTTATTGTTGACCCTTTTTCTGATATAACGTCAAGTGCTAGATGTATCGGAATGCTCGGAAAAAGTGAATAGTGTGAACAACATTACAGCAATCGTTTTACCCTCGAAATGTTACATATAATTAACACACCGACAAACATTAGATTAAACTACAAAACTCACACAGATAATTGTGCTCATATATACAAACACTTATTAAAAACAGATAGTTGACAACTCCACGTCATACAGGACGGACGTGTATATAAATGTATGTAATTTTGTATTTATTTATAATTATAATTTTGTGATTTGTTGTGATTTGTTTATAATGTATTGTTTTATTTAATTGTTAATAGTGGCCCTGAAGACGATTACTGATAGTAATCGAAATATATTGGCATCAAAAATACAAAAATATTTTGATTGTTTTATTAGGACGTGGAGCCGGCAAACAAGAAATATTAAGCAATAAAGGTCGCCAAACATTACATATATATAAAGACGGAAGGCACGCCGTTGGCATATAACACGCAAAATAGGATATGCAGAAATAAAAAACAACTATGACAACTGTAAGGCAACAATAAACAAATTTCAATATGTATCTAAAAAATTAATTAATGTTAAATGTAATATCAAGTTCCTCTTACAATGCAGAAAGTCTAAGATTATCCCTAATTTTTTGAAAAACACCACAAAATGTAATAGTTTATTCGTATCGGATTGTGACGCCAACCGACATTGAAAAAATTTTAAATAGACATACAAAAAATTACCTGACAAAAATATTAAATTTACTTATTAAACAAAAGCACAATTTTTTAAAAAGGTTTAACAAACAGATAGAAGACACAACAACGAAACTCAAAGAACAAATGAGCGAAATTGATTTTCAACAATTTATTGAAAATGAAAAACACGTCGGTAAAGGACTTAAAACAACGTTGCAGAAGCGCCGAGATAAAAAATATGAGAAACTTCGGAATAAACGCAACAAACAATTTTTTACGAACAACAAAACACATGAAGATTTGTTTATAAATAAAACAAAAGCAAATATACCAGACGATGTAAAAGCGCTGTTGGCAAAGGGGCCAAAGTTCGCTCTGCCAGTGGATAAAAAGAATTTTCCGCTTTTCAAGTACATAGCAGATGGAGAGGATTTGATACAGAGTTTTGACAACAAAGAGAAACAAGAAGAAGCCCGAACCAAATTCTCCTTACTGGTTAAAAATCACACAACAACACATACCCCCAGTGAAATAGATAGTGCAATAATGGATACAGTGGACCAGACGCGAATACTTCTCAAGAAAAATAAAAACATAAAAATACTTACATCAGACAAAGGAAATAAAACAGTGGCGATGGAAATTAACGAATATGAGAATAAAATGATAGATATTTTAAGCGACTTGACTACATATAGAATCCAAAGACAAGATCCCACATCGCGGTTACAAAATAAAAATAACAGTCTGGTCGAAAAACTTTTTACAATGGGACATATCACAATAGCTGAAAAAAGAAAACTGAGTACTACTGCTGCACTACCTCCTAGAATTTATGGGTTACCCAAAATACATAAAGACGGAATGCCACTTCGACCAATTTGTTCCACCATAGGATCACCATCATACGGGCTGTGCAAATATATTGTTGACATACTAAAAAAAGTAACCACGGACTCTATATATAATATCAGAAATACCCTGGATTTTAAAGAAAAAATTAATAATACTTATATTTGTGATGACGAAAAACTTATTTCCTTTGACGTGATTTCACTTTTTCCGAGCATTCCGATACATCTAGCACTTGACGTTATATCAGAAAAATGGTCAACAATAAGAAAATTTACGGATATTCCAAAGCGAACATTTATGGAAGTAGTTCAATTTTGCATCCAGGAAAATAGATATTTTAAATATAAGGACAATATATACACGCAATTAAAGGGACTACCAATGGGATCTCCGACGTCTCCATTAATAGCAGATATTGTGATGGAGAAATTGTTAGAAAGCACAATGGAAAAGTTACAACGAAAGCCAAGAATGCTCACAAAGTACGTTGACGATTTATTCGCAATAATTAATGAAAATGACATACACACAACTCTAAATGCACTTAACTCTTTTGACAAAAATATTAAATTCACATTTGAAATAGAGAAAGACCATAAATTAGTATATCTTGACTCAGTTATCAATAAGCATGGAAACCAGTTGAAATTAAAGTGGTATAAAAAACCGACAGCATCAGGACGAATCGTCAACTTTAATTCAAAACACCCTAAGACGATGATAATAAATACAGCAATGGGCTGTATACGAAGAATGATGAAGACTTCGGATGAAATTTACCAGAACGACATTCAAAAAGAAATATTTCTATTATTAAAAAACAGTGATTTCCCCGAAAAAACTATAAAAAATTTATTAAGAAAATATAATTCGCAAAATATTCAAAAAACTAACAAACCAGTGATTTTCAAGTCGGTAACTTATGTGCCAAAATTGTCAGAACGACTAAAACAATCAGACTTCTACAATAATGACAAAGTAAGAATTGCACATAAACCAGAAAACACATTAAAACAATTTTTCAATAGAGTTAAGTCCAATATTCCCCCGTTTGAAAGAATTAATGTAGTGTATCAAATCCCCTGTAACGGTAATAACATCGAACCATGTAATAGTGTATATGTAGGTACAACCAAATCGAAACTAAAAACTAGACTGGCGCAACATAGATCAGATACAAAAAATTTCAATAAATTAATAAACCAGAAAACGGCGCTTATGGCCCACTGTGCAAGTAGCGGACACTCGCCAAATTTTGAGAAGACAAAAATACTGCAACAAGAACAACATTACAGCATGCGTTTTAGCCTCGAAATGTTACATATAATTAACACACCGACAAACATTAGATTAAACTACAAAACGGACACAGATAATTGTGCTCATATATACAAACACTTATTAAAAACAGATAGTTGACAACTCCACGTCATACAGGACGGACGTGTATATAAATGTATGTAATTTTGTATTTATTTATAATTATAATTTTGTGATTTGTTGTGATTTGTTTATAATGTATTGTTTTATTTAATTGTTAATAGTGGCCCTGAAGACGATTATTGATAGTAATCGAAATATATTGGCATCAAAAATACAAAAATATTTTGATTGTTTTATTACGACCTGGAGCCGGCAAACAAGAAATATTATTTATTTATTTATTTATTTGATGCAAGGTAATCTAAGTGTACACAAGTACTTACAGACTACTTAGAAGATAATATAAAATAATATTAAATTGAAAGTTCACATAGTTATATCTTTAATTAACAGCTTAAATTTAGCTCTAGAAGTTGAGAAATCGACAGAAAAGGAATTAGCAAGGCTATTGAATTCGTTGAGTGCTCGGAAAATAGGTGCATTTGAAGCATATAATGTTCGCACTTTCTCTGTATAAAAAATATTACTATTTCGGAGAGTTCGGTGGGGAGTATGGAAACAAATACGTTCCAACAGGAACGGCACATCCACCACACCATTTATAATATCGAAGATGAAAATGAGTGACAAGGATGTTCTTCTGCACTGAAGAGATTTTAAATTAATAAGCATAGACCTAGCTTGGTATGAGGGAAGAGGAACAGAAAAATTGAGATTCCTCAAAGCAAATGGAAGAAACGATTTTTGAACCCGCTCAATTCGATTAGTATGGGTGGCATGATACGGTCTCCAAATGAAGGATGCGTATTCTAATTTAGAACGAACTAGAGAAGTGAACAATAATTTAAGAGTGTAGGGATCAGTGAATTCTTGACTGAAACGGCGAATAAAAGCCAACATTGAGTAGGCCTTTGCAATTATATAGTTTATATGGCTACTAAAAGTAAATTTAGAGTCAAAAACCACGCCTAAATCAGTAATTTCAGTGCAAGAATTGAGTCTGGATTCACTAATGTAATAACATGTAGGAATAATAGAGCGCGATTTGGAGAAAGAGGTATGAAAACATTTACTAATGTTTAGCTGTAAGCCATTGGTAGAGCACCAATCTGAGAGTTTGTTTAAATCTGACTGGATTTTGAAAGAATCGACAGCACTAGAGATTGTTGTGTATAGCTTAAGGTCATCAGCATAAAGAAGAAAATTACAGCTTTTAAAGCAAGTGGAAATATCATTAATAAAAATTACGAGTAATAACGGTGCTAAAATGCTACCCTGTGGGACACCAGATGATGCTATGAAAGGGTATGAACGGATATTGTCAACAACGACAACACATTCACGATGATGAAGGTACGATTTAATCCACGACAAAAATGTTGAGTGAAAACCCATACATGCCAATTTATGTACCAGCACTGAGTGACTAACCTTATCAAACGCTTTAGAAAAGTCAGTGTATACAGTGTCAACTTGAAGATAATCATTAAAAGCTGATATGCAAAACTCTGAAAAAATCGCTAAATTCGTGACGGTGGATCTACCAGCCATAAAACCGTGCTGGTTGTCAGATATTAAATGTTTAACCGCGAAATATAACTTTTGTTTTACAATGTATTCAAATAACTTAGAGATAGTTGACAGCTTAGCAATAGGCCTGTAATTGCATACATTACTTCTGTTTCCACTTTTGTAAACAGGACTAATAGCGGTAACCTTCCAGGCATCGATAAAGTCACCACACTCAAGTGACTTGTTGAAAATTAAGAGGATCGGCTTTGCAAAAGCATGGCAATTCTTTAGAAGATGAGATGATAAGCCATCAACATCTGTATTTAAAGATGGTTTGATGTGCATAATACCATCAAGCACATCATCAAGATTTAAAGCAAGCGCCCCAAAATTAATAGAGGAATCCTGTATATTAAAAAAATTGCTGGAGGTGCCAGTATCTGGTGCGAAATTCGCGCAAAAGAAATTAGCAAATAAGTTAGCTGCTTCAAAGGAGCCAGAAGCGCGTACCCCATTATAGAAAACTTCAGAGGGAATGTTAGAACAAGACCTTTTAGAGTTAACATAACTCCAAAAGGAGGAGCAATAAAGGTCGCCAAACATTACATATATTTTTTTTTATGTATTGTTACGTCTGGGAAGGAAAGTTTTCCATCATTTTCCAGTTCAGTTGTGAACTGGATTTTTCTGTTGCGAATTTAGTGTTTTTAAAATTTCCTCCACGTCATTAACTTTGATAATCGCAAATATATCATCTACGTATTTCGTTACGTATTTGATATATGTGTCCTTTAATTTCAGTTCGGCTATCGCGTCGTCGAGTATTTTGTCAAGAACTATGTCAGCCACCGTTGGTGATAAAGGGTTGCCCATCGGCACACCGCGAATTTGTTGGCAATAAGACCGTAAAAGCATATTTTTAAAATTTTTTACTTGTCTGTGTATTTTGTTGTGATTTTCTTCCGTATGTGCCGCAATGTAACCTAGAAATTGGTGTCTGTGTTTTTCTATGTATTCAAAATCGTATCCTTCAAGTTTCATCTTAAGGTGCTATGGTCATATGCATTGATGGGCAAAACCTTAGCACCTGCTAAATAAGAGTAAGCGCCCGTGTACGTATACACACCGATTGTCACTACTACAGACAAACAAAGAGCGTAAAAATAGCGCTTACGATGGGACTAGGCAATCGTCGCTTAAAAAAATAATCATTTTGCCTTCGAATGGCGTGAAAGCAAGTGGTCGCTTGAAATTCTTTTATTTTATTTGCAGATGCCAAACAAAAAGCAAAACCACGAGTAGTTTGCATACAACCTGTGTATACAAATACATATGTATGTGTATACGTTTTGTTTCATAATTTCGCGAAGCGTGCGCACATGACCCTGCTCGCACAACATCTGCATGCAGTCTGATTATTTTTTTAGTAATTTTTGACTTTGGCCTACAGTAGGCGCACCAACACGCACTCATTTTTTAGTAATTGCTTGATTGTAGTGGTGCCCATCAGTGGCCATATGTATGTTTGCTTCCTTTATTTTTAAACTCAGAATCCTTTTTAAGAAGTTCTGTTCCACTTTCTTTAGTTTTTTATTCGTGATTTCCAACTTAAAACAGTGATTAATTTATTTGTTTATTTATTTGTTTTACCGGATAAATGTGGTGGTGTTATGCCATAATTTTTACATTCTAAGGCCGTTTATCCCAAATTCTAAATTCGCTGCCGCTGCCTTGAATCGCAGCCAACTTCTAAGGCTAGATACACATGACGGCAGAAAACGCGCTTAACTTGTGCAGAAAGCGCGCTTCAGTTTTTTTGTGAAGGCCACACATGGCCGGCGTTTTTTTTTTTTTTTGCGAAAAACGCTCGCTTTCCCAGTTCATCAATTTAATGTTCTTTAAAATCATTGGTTTAATTTAATTTTATTTTACTTTATTTATTTTACCTTTTTTATTTAATTTATTTTATTTTATTTTAATTTATTTTATTTACTTCATTTTAATTTATTTCATTTTATTTTATCTTATTTATTTTATTATATTATATTTTATTTTTTTAATTTAATTTCATTTATTTTTCATGTGTCAAAGCATTAACCAAACAAATTTCAGTGGAAAACGCGCGCACATGTGTGGTTCCCCATTGAAATCCATTGACCATTAAAAACGCAGAAACGCCGCGTTTTTAAAGGGACAGCGTTTATTTTGCAGAAACGCTCGCTGAAGAAAAAGCGCGCGTTTTCATCTGTGCACATTGCCCGAAATACAAGTAAATCGAAGGTTTTTGTAAACGCGCGCTTTCTCCCTGCCCAAGTGAAGCGCGTTTTCTGCCGTCATGTGTGGCTGGTCTAAGAGCTATTTAAGTCGTTGTTGTCGCTTTGCTAGTTGCTTGTGGTTTTTGTTGTACTGCTTGATTATGTAGCAATCGTATCAATTATCTTTTTACTGAGATCCTAAATTACGGAAAAGATACATTCAGGTAGAAAAACGAACGATCAGCAGTTTTATGCGTAAGCACGAACGTTGCGTTTTAACCCTTTACGGCGCCATTTTGCATTTCTGCAACATACCATTCAAATTAATGGAGAAATTAAGGGAATATCAATAAAACAACGTTTTAAATTTTTATGCATAGGCAAGTAAGCATTCTAAAGGTTTAGTGATATATTTGCTGACTAATTGCAGGAATTTTTGCCTTTCTATTGATATTAAGTAACGAAATTGTATACACCGGTTTCGGGATCTTGTACTTTTGTTTACAATAAGTAACTTTTAGTGAAATAATGTTTCCCTATTGAAATTTGGTTGAAAGAATGGTTAGAACATGTATTTTGAATAAACAGAATAATTTTTTAGCGAACACATTTAATTGTGTTTTAGTTCTACTGATTTTGCGTTGTTGCATATCTGCAACACGGCGTAATAACGTATGCATTTTTACTATTCTTCTCAAATTTGAATCTTATATGTTGGGGATCAAAATGAGTCGTGCGAACGACAACTTACCCATAAGGGATTTGGAAAAACTACTTGAAGAGTGGGCAGATAGTGAAGATGTCCTGGATTTTTCTGATGAAGATGTAGCCGACCCCACGTACAGTGGAAAGCCAAGAAAGTTTTGATGAGGAGCAGGAAGTACCAACTAAAAATTATGAGGTTCTTGGCAATGCAACGAATTCAATCCCAGTCTCAGTTGGTATTTCTGCAACAGCAATCATTGGTATATCCAGGAGCAATTTCATATAAATAAAATACCTAGAAAATAAGTGATTAACAGATGGAGGTTTCGAGGATCTGATAAGCTGTCACCATATATACCCACTAACCAGAACTTTTTTTTACCAATATTACCTAAACTTCCATTCCTCTAATCGAATATTTATGAAGTCTTGGTTTTTTAGCTTTAGAAACTGCTCGCTGCCTTATGGGAAACCTTTAAAAAAGAAACGCGCGGAACGTTAATTGAGTATGTCGGTAACTGCAATGGAGTTGACGTAGCAATCGTAACCTGGAGATTACAAGATTGTGTCTCTAGCATCAAATTTTGCAGGAAATCAGGCAACTTATGTGGTCAAGATATGAAACAAATCGACGAAGCAGTACGTATCTGTTGAATGTTCTTTTGTTATTTGAGAGTGCGTCCTTTGTTATTAGTAGGGTTGCCAGACGTACTGATTTGATCAGTACAATACTGATTTTTCGTGCTCCGTACTGATGGTTTTAAAAACCTTAAGAAATACTGATTTTTTCCATTTTGTACTGATTTGTACTGATTTTTAGCCGACACTAAAAAAATTCATTTTTATCACCCTGCACTGTTTTTAATTTTCCAACTGTTTTCATTTGACGTTTGTAATGCCGTGGTTATGCTTACGACAATACTCGACGAGCAACGTGTAATTGTTGTTGTGCACTCCGACGAGTGGGATGAATTTTCGGACTCTCACATCGATCCAATTTGCTGGGTGAAACAAGCACCCAGCACCCCGAGGTTTCGGGGTAGTAACGTGTTATGTTGTGTATGTGCGCTCTAATCATCGATTTAAGCGTAACCACACCTCACCGATGACGAAAATGTGTCCGAATTTCATCGGTGTTTTGCTCGTAAGCATAACCACGACAGAACCATGAAACAATTAGGAAGGAGGAAGCAACGCGAACGTTAAATGTCATAGAAACATGATTGACAGTTATGCCGTGGATATGCTAACAATGTTGCTTGCCAATCAAAATCGGAAACATTTCGTGATTGGTGAGAAGTGGTTATGCTTACATTGATGATTGGAGCGCACATACACAACATAACACATGATTATTACTGAGCACATACACAACATAACACATTATTACACCGAAACCTCGGCTGCTGGCTGCCTGTTTCACACAGCAAATTTGCTGGATGTGAGAGTCCGAAAATTCTCTCACCGTCGCACAATGGGATTTTTTGGCCAAAAATAAATTCGAAATTAAAGTAGTGATAAATAAATATTTTTTAACTGCAATCGACAGATATCTTATGGGACAAAAAAAAAAGCCCATGTAAAATTTTTTGAGTTCCGTTTCGTTTAGCCATACAGGGTAGGGTGGGGCGATTTACTAACCTATATCGCGCCATCGAAATTTGGATTCCTCTCATTTTTCTGAGTAGAAAACTCTTCCACGACATTTGTCTAAAATTAATTTTGATGTTCCGTAATTTGGTTTTTATGGACCAATACGAATTTTTGAAAATATAAATTGGGCAAAAATCGACCAAAAAATATCCAGGCCAATATGCATATCGAATTGAAGCAGAATTTTATGCTGAATCCAGATATGAAATCCAAATTAAAATGGAATGATCCGTTTTCGAGATATAGCCTGATTTCCGGTTATGGAGTCGCATATTTTCGCGATTATCTCTTGTTGTGCACAATATATCTTAATTTTTTTTGCAAATTTCTTATAGATAAGTCAATACAATATCATATATATATATATATATTATTTCTAATTGGTGTTTTATAAATATCCCTTTTTCTGCTCACATAATTTACCAAAATTAATAAGTAAGGCATCGTTTTAAAGGTATTAATTAGCTATGCATGCGAAACGGTGTTTTATTGGGCGTGGTTCTTTTTTTAAATAGTATTTTGCAAAAATAAAAAGTTTAAATTTAAACTAAAAGATTTGCGCCTAAAACTATGCCTTCAGAATTATTTTATTCTATCAATTCAAATCTCAAATGCAGATGCCGCTCCATTTTAACAGTCGTGTATATTTTAAAACACCTTTATAAGCTTCAGCTGTATGTTTGTATGTAAACATTATATTATTTTAGGCGAACACGTGTGTATTCATTCCTACGCTAAATGGGGGCTTTTCAGTATAGGATATGCTGTACGTAATACATACAATATATGTATGTATACTTTTGATCACATAACGGTTGTACGTAAGACCATAAAATAATTGAGATAGATATGGACTTACATATATGTATATATCAGGATGAAAAAAATTATTGAACCATGTCCGTCCGTCCGGCCGTACACACTCTAACTTGCGCAAAAATAGAAATATTTAAATGAAATTGGGTACACACATTCTAATGGGAACAGAGAAAGTTGGGGTTGAAAATAAGGCATATGGATGTATTTCGAAAAACACGTAAAACTTGATAATTCAGTTACTAATAAAGCCCGAGTGATGAAATGACGTTATGCCGTTATGAGGAAACATGCTGAAATTTTGAAAAATGGGCCAAGAGGGGCAAATTTTCAAAGATTTATAAGTAAAAACTGGAACTGTAGCAGATGAATCAATTAAGCTTGGACCACTGATTTGCTTGCTAAGGCAAACGTGTGGAAAAAAATTACCCAAGTCAGCAGGGACCACATACATATATATAAAAATATATGTGAAATATACAAACAAATTTAATACACATAACTACTCATATATATATGTATGTAGGTATAATAAAAACATTTTATGCGATATGTTTGTCAAACATATACATAAGTAATTCATTGAAAGTTCCATAAGTTCCACTGTAGACATAAAACCATATATATATTTTTTTTTTTTAAATGAGCTTAACAGCACAAACTATATCGACTGGTGCCACGTATGTTTTATTATTTTTTGGTATTTTGAAAAATTAATGTATCTTCCGGTATAGGAAAACTAGAATGCACTCTTTTTTCCTTGGCCCAAAATCGCGGTATGGGTTCTATATGTTATAGCCATCCGATACTGATGATTTTCGCCGACAGCGCTCTGTGTCCAATAAATGCTCCAAATCTAAAATTTCAGAATTTTAGCTGCAAAAATTGAAGAGTTATTCCCTAATATAAAAATAAAATAATAAATAAAATCCGTACGTCATGCGGATGCGCCTCGCGTGCGGGTTAAGGGAAGTTGGGCGCGGGTTTATTATTAAAAAAAAATTTGTTCATTGCTTTAGGAATAGTAGTATAAAAATTGCCTTATCCCGCAACTATTGATTGGGTTTTAATTTTTTTGGACCACCTTAATAATAATATATAATAATACAATGGCGCTTTTATAACTCTGACGAGTTTTATGGCCGAGCTTCTATCCCAATTCGAGGTGTGCTCCTTTTTGTTTTTCCTACTAATTGGGTAGACCTACAGTTTTATGCCGGCTCCGAACGGCGAATGCATTTTTTGTGAGAAGCTTTTTCATGGCAGAAATTTACTCGGAGGGTATGCCGCCCACTGCCGAGAGGTGACCGCTGTTCTTAAAAAACCCAATAATTGGATTTTTACTAATTAGAAAAATTTTTTTGGTGTTTGCTCGGACTGGGGTTTGAACCCGAGACCTCTGGCATAGCAGGCGAGCACTCTACCCACTGCACCACAGCAGCCACTGTATTCATCAAAGAAGCTTGCATACTGAATTTCAGCATTATAACGTAATTAGTTTCGAAAATAAATGCATTTTAATGGTTTTTCGCGGCACCCGTTTTATGGGGGGGTTGGGAGAATTTGTTATCAGATTAAGTTCATTTTTACACCATGTACTAAAATTCATCAAAGAAGCTTGCATACTTTCAGCATTGTAACTCAATTAGTTTCGAAAATAAATGCATTTTAATGGTTTTCGCGGTACCCGTTATATGGGGGGTGGGAGAATTTGTCATCAGATTAAGTTCATTTTTACACCATGTACTAATATTCCTAAAAAAAGCTTATTTTCAATTTTTGTATGAAACGTTCCCATTGTGCGTCGTAGTGCACAACAACAATTACAAGGTGCTCGACCAGCAGCATTAGTAGCATAACGACGCCATTAACGATACGGAAACAAAAACAAAATGCCAGTAATAAAGACGATTTTCTCCGCAAATATTTTTTTTTTGGAAGGCAATGTACTGATTTTTTCGGGAAAGGTATCTGGCAACCCTAGTTATTAGAGAGTATAATCGACATATGAGTGGTGTGGACCTTTTGGGCTCAGTCATCGGCCACTACAAAATTAAAGTACGTATCAAGCATTGCTAAATGCGCGTTTTTTTTTTATCAGTTAATGGTTTTTATATAAAAGGATAAATGCTGAAAAAGGGAGCTCAAGTAAAATATCTAGCTCTCCTGAATACCGATTACACATTGCAGACTATAAAAATATCTAACGGTTAACCATTTGAAAAGGAATGGTTATAGGATTATATACTTATGTATATAACACTTTGTAATCAAGATATTTCATTTACAGAAAATGTATTTGGTTTTTAATGTTTTTGATATTTCAAAAATTTTCATTAATGCAAGTTTTATGAAAACAGCAAATGCGATTTCATCATCATAAGCTTATTCTACAATTAAACAAAGAATGGATTAATTCGATGGCTATTTTACACAACAACATCTATCAAAAAATCTCTACAATCTTTCTATCTATCAAATAAGGAGATTTGATTACCATTTAAATCATTATCATCAAATTAATTCAACTTATAAAGCGAATTCTATTTATGATATTTTCATCAACGTTATCATTTTTATCGGTATTACTACCAAAAGAATAATCCTCATCATTATTTTTATTTATTTAATTTCAGTCAAATGAAACATTAATTTCTTACTGACTAATATATACATATAACATTAATAGAGAAATAAACTAAAACTAAGAATAAAACTTCTAGAGATATTCTAGTAAGAGACTACGGAGTTCCTTAGAAGGCATAGAAAGATCAATGTTAGGAATAGTATTATGTTCAGAAAAGGCTCTAGACATAGGGGCGAATTTAAGATAGTTGAATTTTGGGATTTCCGTATAGAAAAGTGGGATAACACGGAGATTTCGGGAGGGGATGAAAAAGTTGATTGTCTGCAGTAGGGCAGAACAGTCAATAGTCCCTTTGAGGATGTTAATGACAAAACAGCAAGAGAGAAATGAAAATCTAGATTTAAGAGGCTTAAGAGAAATAAGTTGACAGCGGGATTCGTAGGAGGGTATAGGATTAGCAAAGTTTACAGAATAGAGTGCAAATTTGAGGAAGACATTTTGGATTCTCTCCAGACGGTTACAGTCTACCGAAGTATATGGACGCCATATGAAAGTGGCATAATCCAGCCTTGATCTTACCAAGGTAGTATACAGCAGTTTATGAGTGTAAGGGTCTGAGAATTCGGAGCTGTTTCGCCTAACAAATGACAGCATAGAGTACGATTTTGAAATTACGTAGTTGACATGAGTATTGAAGGTCAACTTGGAATCGAAAAAGATACCCAAGTCCTTAATTTCGTCAACTCTTTCGAGCGATGAACCAGAGATTTGTGGTTTGTAGCGGGTTTTGCTTTCTAGTGAAGGTAGAATGAAAACACTTACTAACATTGAGAACGAGACTATTTTGGATGCACCAAGAATGGAGCTTATCAAGCTCAAACTTAAGGGTAAGTGAGTCATGTAAACTACTAACTGTAGAATAGATTTTGAGATCATCTGCGTATAAGATAAAGTTGGAGTGCTAAAAGCAATTTCCAATGTCATTTATAAATAGGACGAAAAATAATGGTCCTAAGATGCTGCCTTGTGGAACGCCTGATGTTGCGACAAAAGGTTGCGATCAAAAGAAACAACACATTGTCTGTTTACCAAGTATGATCGAATCCACTCGAGAAAAGTGGAGTGAAAACCGAAATTCGATAATTTAGATATTAGTAACGTGTGGGAAACTCTAACGAAAGCCTTCGAGAAGTCTGTGTATATTACGTCCATTTGCAGGCCTTGACGAAAAGCTGTGAGGCAGTCGTCGGAAAAAACCGCGAGATTTGTGACAGTCGAACGGCCACTGACAAAGCCATGTTGATTAATACTAATGAAATTCTTAACTGCAAACGACAGTTTCTCATGTATTATGATCTCGAAAATTTTCGAGACTGTTGACAACTTAGAGATAGGTCGATAATTGGCGATTTCGCTCTTATTTCCACTTTTAAAGATAGGTGTAATAGAGACCTTCTTCCAATAATCAATGAACAGTCCTTCTGATAAAGATTTGTTA
The DNA here is from genome assembly GCA_960531455.1 of Urophora cardui. Taxonomy (NCBI): domain Eukaryota; kingdom Metazoa; phylum Arthropoda; class Insecta; order Diptera; family Tephritidae; genus Urophora; species Urophora cardui. Next base: position 22,881,449 of record OY482675.1, on the reverse strand, counting down.
AAGATAAGTTTAAGAGGCTCTATAAGAGCTGGACAATTTTTGATTAAGATTGGCGAGAGCTCATCGCAGTCCATACGTGTTGAAGACTTCAGAGAGAGCAAGGCTTTCTCAACATCTCTATCGGAGACTGAAAGCTTTCCGAAGGAAACCGAAGAGGTTGGTGAATAAGTGGCAGCAGGACCACCACCGGAAGCTGAATCGGGCGCGAAACTGGCCCGGAAATATTCGGCAAAGAAATTCCCAGGATCTTCAGGGGAGCTAGCAGAATTATTATTATAAGATAGCGTAGAGGGAATACTTGAAGTAGACTTTTTCGCTTTGACAAAATTCCAAAATGACTTGGGATTGCATCGAATATTTGCTTCCTGTCTACGTATGTAATCTTTAAAAAGGGTTTTATCGAGGTCATTAAACATCTTAAGATAATGACGATAGCGTTCATTATGAGTGGCTGAATTTGAAGACTTGAATTTTTTGTGAAATTTGTTTTTAAGGTTTTTTAAGTGTTTCAAATCTTTGTTATACCAGGGCGAATTGTGTAGAATTGGTATAGTATCAAGACATAGTTTATACACAGAAGATTTGAACACAGTGTACGCAGTTTTAGTGTCAAGATTACGAAGGATATGCACCCAGTTGACACTCACGAGACGCGAGTTCAGAATGTTAAAATCACACAGATTGTAATTAAATATAGGTTTGAGAGAACTACTAGGGAGAGCGAAAAATTCGTAAAGCCCATATGACACTACGTTTTTTTTCTGGTATTCTACCAGGTTTTTTGTGTGAAGGAGATGGTCAAATACAGTTTTGCGTTGGTGTAAGCGAGCAAGCTATATTGAAAAAAACCAGACAAAATACCATCTAGGCGATTAAAAACCAACGAGCCAGCTTGTATTTCGGTAGGTTTTTTGGCATTCGGTCATTTTTTCTGACAATTGTTTCAATTTGACAACTAGAAAATAAATTATATTTAAAATAAAAAATATATGGAAATACAAATTTTACATTTGCCTCTTGTAAGCTTCTGCTATGGCCATAAGGTTAAAGAAGAAGTCCGGAAGAAAAATTATATTGCGTACTAGCTTCCCTTTATAACATGGAATACACAGCTATTCTGCCCTTTGAGTTTCATAACTTTTTTATTTCTGTAATTTAAATTCAAATTTCTAATAAAATTAATTTTTGAAATAAATATTATTTTCATTTAGTTTGAAGTTTCATGTCAATCAAATTGTTTTTGAGGGAGTATTTGTCTCTTTTCAACCTACAGAAGAATTGTTTTTGTATTTTGACTTTCGGTGGGTTTTCCAAACCAAAAAAACCAAGAAAAAAATGTAGTGTCATATAGGCATAAGAATGGGCAATCAAGACTAGGGGAATGTGGTGAGCATTACTAGGGGAAATAGGGGAGCAACATTGTTCGATATTAAGTTCAAAATTATTACTTAAAAATATTAAGTCAAGTAATTTATCACGATTATTAAAAAAGTAATTAACTTGTGATAGACCTATACTTAATAAAACATCTATAGGATAGAGATCAGATTCTTTTGTTGCATTTACCGGAGTAAGCCCAGTTTTGATTTCGTCTCTGTCCTTTCGAAAAACACTGTAGAGATTTGGGTCGAAGAATTCGGAGTCGAAAAATTTTGGAGTAAGCCAACTCTCAATGATGACATATGCGTCATATTCTAGCTGCGAACTGAGTCTAAAAACTTCATGCGATTTGGTTCTCATTCCGGAGGTATTTTGGAAGTAGATGTTAAATTGATTAGCTGATGGGTTAAGCATGCATTGGCGTGGTGAAAATCTCTTAGCTAAGTTTGAGGTGATTTTTGACGAACCCTTTGAAAAAACTGGAATGGCTTCACTGTTACGTTATTAGGCCAAATTTCAGAGCGTAATAGCTTTTCAAATGATGCTTCAGGAACTCCAAGTTTAAAATTGACTTTATTCAAAGTAGACAGTGATACATCAGGCTTGATAAGCTTGAAGCAAGATAATGAGGTGGCATTTAAGTTTGTTTGCTTAGCAACATAATTTTTAATGTCCTCCTCGGAAACCGAAGGTGCAAATGATGCTAAATGTAGCCATTTATGTCTAGGCGCAATCACCTCAAGATCTGTATTATTATTTGTACCTCTAACGAGGAGTTTTTTATTGTTGGAGTAATTCCTTTTTTTTTGATACCTTGACCCACTGTCCAATTTGGTCAGCGGCTGCATGATTAGAAATTGAACCATCTTGCGCTGTCAGCGGGGGTTTTTGGAGAAATAATAGTGCAGGCAGCACCACTCCCATTCGGTAAGTTAGAATTTACAGCGACAGCAGACGCCGGCAGCGGTAATGTTAGAGAATTTGAGGTACAAACTGCACTATTAGCATTAGATACGACGAATATGGCCTCTGCAGCAGAACGCTTTTTCTTAGCGCCAGAACTGACAGTAGGTGTAGATATAGGCGCCGGCGGCAGCATCGGCAACGACAGAGAAATTGTGGTACAAACTTCAGTGCCAGAATTACACATGACGGCTTTGTCATCGGCAGCAGAGCTATTTTTTTCAGCGCCAGAAATGACAGTACGTATAGATGTGGGCGGCGGCATCGGCAACACCTGCGAAGTTGAGGTACCAACTTCTCCGCCAGCAATAGATACGACGGCTTTGTCACGGGCAGCAGAACTCTTTTTCATAGCGCCAGAATTGGCAGTAGGTATGGATGTGGACGGCGGCATCGGCAAAGTCAGAGAACTTGTGCTACACACTGCGCCGCCAGCATTAGACACGATAGCTTTCGCACCGGCAGCAGAATTTTTCACCACTACACTAGCATTAGCAACATGTTCAGGCGATGTTAACGTCGACGTCAGAGTATTCGTTGATAAATGAGAAGTGGTAGATAAGCTGGGAGGGTGAGAAAATTCTTTGCCACCAACAAACTTGTTTAATGTATTACAGAGGTTTTTAACCTTAGTAGAGAGCGCATTTATCACTTTATCTTTCTCAGATAATTTAGATTGCAGAGAAAGAAGAAGTGTATGTATGTTTTCTGTTTTTGCGACTAAGATGTTGTTCTCGGATTTCAAAGAAGTGATGAGATCTTGCATACGGGCATTCTCTGCATGAAGAGAGGCGACTGAATTATGTATAGATTTTAATATTTGTTGCTTATTGGCGCTTTCAAAAGAGTTACCAGAATTACCATCCGTATTGGCAGAGACAGCTGAGATAGCAGATTTCGTAGATTTAGAAGAGTCATTAGAGACAAATAGAGATGAATTTTCTTTAGCGATGTCTTTCATTCCCGCCATACCAGCAATGGGAGGCGGGGAGTGAAGCGAGTTGCGACGCTGCCTTTCACACGTCTTGCAAACAAACCCCTTCTCCGAGTTGAGAAAATATTCCAAATCAGTTGGTGTAACACCAACACACGCAATATGAAAAAATGTGAGACACTTTACACATTCAACCTTACAATCGAGCTGAACTCGATCGACCCTCTGACCGCACACACACGGCATTACAGCATAGAGAGAAAAATTTCACGTATTCTCTTGAAAATTAAATTCATTTATAGTGATTTAAATTAATTTTATTACACATTAAATGATGTTAAATGTCTTGTTGGAAATTTAAATGATAGTCTAGGAATGACATATGACAATCAATCTTCAATATCTTCAATGTGAAACAGGAACAAAAACAACGTCATTAATTCGGTTTCAACAACAATAAATATATTTACAACAATCAATTTTAAATAACTACAATCAATATTTTCACAATTCAAGTCGGTATCTTGTTATCATTTTTATTTAACACATATGTATAATATATTACCATCAAAAGAATTTATTTAAAAATTTTAAAATCAATTTTTACCAGTTATTCATTTAACTTTTAAAAAATCATTAATTATATTTACTAATTTTATTATTAACTTATTTATAACAGTTTATTTATTTCTGTAAACTCTCTCTTCAGAAGAATCTCTTTTAATTTTTTTTACTATACTCCATCGTTCACCCATACGAACACGCACATATACCTCAGAAATGCAGAACAACGATAACACACACACTAATACTAACATGACACAAAATATTCAAACAAACAACTTAACAACATCAGAAAACAATTCAACAATTAAAACAATTAAATTACCTAAATTTTGGGAGGAGTGTCCCGAAGCATGGTTTGTTCTTGCTGAAGGACAATTTGAAATTAATAATATCACAGATGATATTAAATTTCAAAATATTTTAATTTCTCTTCAACAAGAAATTATTACCAAAATTATCGATATTATTAATCCACCACCTTCTTTTAATAAATTCGAAATAATTAAAAAAACACTATGTGAGAGATTTTCTTTAAGTGGAGAAAAACGTCTCGAACAATTATTTTCAAATATGGAAATCGGCGATCGTTCACCATCAGAATTTTTTCGTTATATGAAATCTCTTATTGGTTCAAATTCATTAGTTAGTCATGAATTACTTTTTAAATTATGGATTAAGAAATTACCACAACAAATTCAAATTCATCTAACTTCAAGTAATAATTCCAATAAAGAAGATTTAATTATTTTAGCAGACAAAATTTTCGATTTACTTAATCAATCAAATTCATTAAAATCTACTGTAGCTAGTATTGAAAATAATAAATTAGATAAATGTATTATTAGTTTAACTGAGTTAACTTCAGCAATTTTTCAAAACTTAAATAAAATTACAGATGACATAAATGAACTACGAACTAGATCTAATTCAAAAGATAGATCTAGACCAAGATCTACAAATTTTTCAAATCAAAGAAATTTTTATTCATCAAACAATATTTGTTGGTATCACAGAAAATTTAAAAATAATGCTCTTAAATGTATACCTCCTTGCAATTTCAATAAAAATAATAGTTATAATTCAGATCAAAATTTAAATTAAACAAGTAAGGAATCGAACATTAGATACTCAGCTGTATGTTTTCATTGTTTGTTTGCGTTTGATGGATTTTATATAAAGCGAGTGCTGTATAAAGTGGGCGTAGCCACGCCTATTTTCAAAATTTTTATCAGTCATCCAACTAAGCATATGAATATTATTCTTTGTGCAAAATTTCATTCCTTTATGACTTCTAGTTACATAGATATCACGTTACAAATTCCCAAAGGGTGTTCCAGAAATATCTTTGTTAAAAGTAGGCGTGGTCATAAACCGATTTCAATAAATTTTTGCGTGTCTATTAAGACAAGTTATAAAAGTGTATAAGCCAAGTTTCATCATAATATCTCAATTATTTGTCGAGTTATGGGCTCCGAAATCTCGTAGATTCCTCTAAAAGGAGGCGGTGCCACGCCCATTTTCCCAAAACTTTACTATTTTTTGTTTCCGGTCTATCGTAGAAATCACGCCACAAAATTTCAATGAATTATCTTTACATTTGACAAAGATATCGCTTAAAATGTTTTTATTAGGTCACTTTATAATACCCATATATAAAAGTGGGCGTGGCCGTCAACCGATTTCGCTAAAATTTTTAACATGTATTACCACAAGTAATAAAAGTGTACACACCAAGTAAGTAAGTAAATCACTCATACCAAATTTCATCGATATATCTTCAACGGTTTCTGAGTTATGATATATAAAACTTTCAATATTTGACCCTTAATAAGTGGGCGTGGCACCGCCCATTTTCCAAAGTTTCATCAAATTTCTTCCTAGGGGCCTGAGCTCAACACGTGGGTAAAATTTCATCGCTCCAGCTATATTAGTGGCTGAGATACCAAATTTCCGATTTTTTCTATATAGGAAAAGTGGGCGTGGTCATGGTCCGATTTCGCCCATTTTCAATACCAACCGTCCCAGTCTCGATACCAACTTGCGTTCCAAATTTCATCAAAATATCTCAATTTTTGCGCGAGTTATCGTGCGTATCGTGCGTTATAAAAGAGATTCAGATCTTAAGTTATCAGCTGCTAACGGTTCTTCTATTGAAACATTTGGTACAAAACTTTTAAAAATTGATTTAGGTTTGAGAAGAGATTTTGAATTTCCTTTTATAATTGCAAATATTACGACACCCATTTTAGGCGCAAATTTTTTAGAAAAATTTGGCATTATAGTTAATATTAAAAATAAAGAAATTATGGATTCAGTTACTAAATTAAAAGTTTCTGGGTCATCTGGTTTTTGTGATATATTTTCCCTAAAAATTCCAATTCCTGAAAATAAATTTACGAAACTATTAAATGATTTTCCTTCTATAACCTGTGAACCAGATTACACTAAATAAGTTAAACATCATACGGTTCACAGGATTGAAACAAAAGGTGTTTTACCATTTTCAAAACCACGACGTCTTGACCCAATCAAACCCAAAATTGCCAAAGCTGAATTTGAATTTTTAGTTAAAACAGGTATTTGCAGACCATCAAGTTCTCCAATTGCATCCCCACTTCATCTCGTTCCTAAGAAAAAACCAAATGATTGGGGACCTTGCGGAGATTATAGAAGATTGAATTTTATTACTACACCGGATCGATATCCTTTACCACATATTCACGATTTAACTATAGATTTAAAAAACAAACATATTTTTTCAAAAATTGATCTAATACGTGCTTATCATCAAATTCCTATAGCAGAAGAAGACATACATAAAACTGCTATAACTACTCCATTTGGAATGTTTGAGTTTATTCGTATGCCATTCGGTTTAAGAAATAGTGCTCAAACATTTCAACGTTTTATTAATGAGGTATTTTCTGATTTCGATTTTGTTTTTACCTATATAGATGATATTTTAATTGCTAGTGATAATGAACATCAACATTTACAACATTTAAAAATGATATTTAAATGACTTGAAGAATACAATTTAAATATTAAACCCTCAAAATGTATTTTCGGTGTAAATAAATTAGATTTCTTAAGTTACGAAATTTCTTGTAAAGGTATAAAACCTTCTTTAAACAGAATTGAAATTATTACAAAGTTTGAGAAACCAACGTCAATTAACAAATTACAAAAATTTTTAGGCATGGTTAACTACTATCATAGATATATTAAAATGTTAGCAGCAGAACTTAGCCCTTTGCATGAAATGCTAACATTTTCAATCAAAAATAAATCCAAACAGTTGAATTGGACAGATAAAACAACAACTGCATTTGAAAACGTTAAAAAACTTTTTGCTCAAAATACTTTACTTACTCATTTCGACAAAAACGGCATATTATCATTAGCTATAGATGCATCGAATGTAGCAATTGGAGCTGTTTTACAACAAACTAGTAACAATCAATTAGAACCTTTAGCTTACTTTTCAAGAAAATTAACAGCAACAGAAGTAAATTATTCCACATTTGACAGAGAACTTTTAGCAATTTATAACTCGATTAAACATTTTAAACATTTTCTTGAAGGTAGAACTTTTGCTATTTATACAGATCATAAACCCTTAATTCATGTTTTAAATTCTAAAGCCGATAGATCTCCTCGTCAATTGCGTCATCTTGAATATATTGCACAGTTCACTAACGACATTCAATATATACGTGGAAAAGACAACATTGTTGCCGATATGCTTTCCCGTATTCCAGAAATTACTTCAATTTCAACTCATGATATTAATTTAGAAACTTTATTCAAAGAACAACAAAATGATAAAAACTTACAAGAAATAATTTCTGATCCAAGTTCTAAAATAACTTAAAAGAAATCAATATTCCAGTAATTAATTTAAATATTTGGTGTGACGTCTCTCAACAACCTTTTCGACCATATGTTCCTTTTTCTATGAGAAGAATTATATTTGACAAAATTCATTCTCTTTCGCATCCAAGTACTCGAACAACTAGAAAATTGATTCAAACAAAATATTTTTGGCCTAATATGAGAAAAGAAATAAATGAATGGACATCATCTTGTTTAAATGGTCAAAAATCTAAAATTTCAAGAAACACAAAAACTCCCATTCACAAAATTCAAATTCCACCTGGTCGATTTGAATATATTCATATGGATATTGTTGGTCCACTTCCTGTATCGAAAGAATTTCGTTATCTTTTAACTATTATTGATAGACATACTCGTTGGCCTGAAGTTTATCCACTTAAAAATATTTTAGCAAATACTATAGCAACTACTTTTGTTCAAAATTATATACCCCGATTTGGTATTCCATTAAATCAAGGCTCTCAATTTACTTCCAAAATCTTTAGTGAATTAACAAAATTATTAGGAACACACAAAATTCATACTTCTCCATATCATCCTCAAGCGAATGGTATGATAGAACGATTTCATAGAACACTTAAAACATCAATAATAGCTTCAAATGACTCAACTAATTGGTCTGAAATTTTGCCATGGATACTTCTTGGTTTACGAACGTCCATAAAAGAAGATTTAAAATGTTCTTCTGCAGAATTGGTTTATGGACACTTCGTCTACCTGGTGAATTAGTTGTTTCCAATAATAAAAATAATGAAAATGATTGTTCGAACGAAATTCTTCAAAGATTAAAACATCATTTCTCACTGGCACGTTCAAAAGTAGTACATCATAATAAAGAAAGTTATTTTATTCCTAAAAATCTAAATACTTGTGAATATGTTTTTGTTAAAGTTCTTCGTAAATCAAACTTAGAACCACCTTATGAAGGACCTTTCAGAGTTATTTCAAAACACGACAAGACATTTAAAATACAATACGGAAATACAATTAAAACTTTTTCAATTGATTTATTAAAACCTGCAAAAACTATTTCCGATACATACTCTACATCGGACACTTTAACACATAAAAAATCTAAAAAAGTTACATTTAATATTAATTAATTACTATTTATTTTCGTTTACACTGGAGGGGGAGTAAATATAGGGTTATATGCTTATGTATATAACACTTTGTAATCAAGATATTTCATTTACAGAAAATGTATTTGGTTTTTAATGTTTTTGATATTTCAAAAATTTTCATTAGATTTTGAACATTTTAATTGTTAACATCCATTTTCAATTTTTGTAATAAATATACATACATATATATTTAAAAATATATATACATATAAAATATTTTAATAACCACCCAATTGGTGATTTCGAGAGTCTCGTTTAAAACAAAAAGAAGAGGGGTCCAACTCAACACGATCTTCTGAAAGATATGAGCCTGGACCAATACGCACACTTTGCAGAATGGATCGAGGAGCGAATGAAATTAAAATTCCGGATTGTAGAGAATGCGAAACTAGTTTGTGCTATAATAAGCAAAATAGTTGACAAAAAGTATTGTATATCTTCAACAAAGAGTTTTTGATAAAAATAAACGAATAATTAAAAAAAATGTTTTTTATTACTATTTTGGTTAGATCCTGTTTTCCATATATTTTGAATGAAATTAATAAAATTGGCGAGCATGCGCTATAAAGGGTTTAACATTTGAAAGTTGAATGCAGAAACATTTATTTGGGTCGCTCATATGCAAAATTTATTATATAAAATCTGTAATAAAAACGTTTGTAATCATTCAACAACTAAAAAAGTTTGTGAAAAATGTACTTTATATACTTCAAGTTTTCTTAAAATGCTAAAGGAATGTATTTAACTGCTTCTGAATTCCTTACTGCGTAAGTAAAAGTAAAAAACATATACCAAAATAATGTGATTCAAAAATTTTCCCATAGGTGAGCCTCAGTCTCGCTTTCGGTTTTACGTAACATTTTAAAATTCGGTGATTAGGGTTAATGCTGATTGGTATGCAAGTACTTCAATTTTTTTGCCGGAATTTATCGCTGAAATCAGAAGGAACAACAACAAACCGGCGAATCATTGTTCATCATGACAATACAAGCGCTAACACAGCAAGACGAACTTTAGTTTTTGACCAGTAACAACATGACTCATTACTAGGGCAACCAAAAATTGGCACAAGCAAGTTTTTTTCTATGGTAGCGATCACATAATGCTTAATTTAGGGTAGTTTTTAACAAAAATTATATATTCTGACCTCCTTTTGATAGAGCTAAAAATTGAAAAATTCATAATAAATGCTAATTTTGGGTAATTTAACTATTAAATGAAAATTAAAAAAAAAATCTGCTCTCTGATTGGCTAATCGCTTCAATTGGCCAATTGAATTGCTTCAGATATGGCATGTATAGACGTCGGGTAATTTCAACAAAAATTTATTGCACCTCTAACATAGGATATTTCAGCAGCAATAATACGTTTGATGCCTGATGATCACCATATACGTATGGATACATCGTGGTCATTATATTGCGCTTGTATCTTTAAATAGCAAAGAACAAGGCGCCAAATCGGTTAAATGAAAAACTTAATTCAACTAAAATATTAACAGAAAATTATATATAAAAATTGGTAGGTTAGAAGCTATTTTGGTAGGAAAAAACTTAGTTAGTGGCAACTCTACTGGTGAAGTGTGATACCGAATTGTCAATCAATGAATTTTTGCAGTTGACTTGCGCATAATATTTATCTACAAATATGTATGTATGTAAGGAGCTGAGGAGATAGTGCTATTTAGTTGCAGCTCCAGGTCCGCTCCGGTAAAAAGTTTAGTTCCTTTGCTCTTAGAGTGCTTTCACATTACTCGGTGCGGTATTGGATCGACATTTTTGGTTTTTACCGAATGTGTACTGATAGCTTACCGACCACAAATAATTCAATTGGCACTCACATTATAGGGTCCGCACATGATCAAATAATTTGATCAAATCGCGTGTATGCGTGATTTGACGGTTTGATATACACACATCAAATCGGCATCAAATACTTCATTACATTTCATTATTTTCTTCAAACGAAATTATTAAACTATAAGCGGGATTAATGTCCGTAGCACGTACAATTAGTAATAAGCTAGTTTTAAAAACACCGTAATTATTACTCTTCTGTCCCGGCCCAAATTTAATTGTCCTTTTAATTAAATTTTGTGCACTTGCCCACTCACACGTTTATTTACATTTAAAATTTGATCAGATGTTCATTTTCCACTGAAATTTGATTAAACGGCAACTTACACGCATCCACAACGTTCGTCGAATATCCATCCAATTTGATGGAAAACCAAATTTTTTTATATTGGTCAAATCGGCGTCAAACAAGTACGTGTGAAAAATAAATAGACAATTTTACTACCACAGACACATTTGATCGTGTAAGACCCTAATAAATGTTGCATACATGTAATCGGAACGGATTAATTTCGATAGACTGCAACGCGGTAAGACCGGTCAGTAAAATTTGATGAATTACTGCGTACATTTTTGCGGCGTGATAAAAGAAGAAGTAAGTCACTGTTGTTGAAGAACAGGCTATATTGATATAAAAAGCATTGCTGATCAAACTGCAGGAAAATCTACAAGTCCTATTCCAAATACACAAGTTCCGAAGTGTTGCGCCCGTAACGCCCGTAGACGTTGAAAGAACTTTTTCGATATACAAAACTATTTACCGTGACAATGATGAAAAAATAAATTCAAAATTTTCTCTTTCGATGAAAAGCTATTAAATATGTATGTGAAAAATTCAACAAAATATATTAGTGGCAGTTAACATTTATTCACTCCAACATGTAATATCGAATGTCAGTGTAAAGCAAATTTGAGGTACGATCAACGCGCGACCGACCTAACGCAAAATTGCGATTCCGGCATATTGTCTTTCTATTTTGAAACATGTACCTAAGAGTATACATTTTGTAATTTTATTTTACTTTTTTTATTTTGTTTTATATTTTAAGAAAATTAACTGAAATAAAAAATGTTTAAAGCTATTTGAAAGTGCGAATTCTTTAAGTTTAACGGCAATTTTTTGGCGCCAAGAACACCTTTTAGAGCAATTTTGTGGTTGCCCTACCCATTACCCATATTCGCCCGCTTTATCGCCATATGGCTTCTTCCTATACCGACACTTCAAAAATAAAATGCATGGCGAGCGGTTTTCATCGCCTGAAGGGGCCGTTGAAGCATTTAAATCACTTGTTTTGGGGGTACTCTCGTCAAATGTTTTTGAAACGAAACCGAGCAGTTTGAAATCGAATTAACTGAATTAACTGAATCAACTGAATTATAGGTAAAAAACGTAAAATTTTATTAACAAGACAATCGTAGAACGCTACCAATACAGGAAGTACGTTATTCCACGAACTTTTACAGTGACTCTCGTATGCATAGAAAAACTTCAAAGAAAAATTTGTGAAATACAAATCTTTCATAGTACTCAATGAGAGTAATTTATGCCGGATACGCAATTTGGTGTTCGGTCGGTCGCGCTTTTGACAGGTGTGTTGAAATGTATGGAGTAAATCGCAATGTGACCTTAAGCGTTTGATTGTAAAATGTTTGTAAATATCGCATGTTCTTTTGTCTCAATATAAGGTGCTAAATGCAATAGGGCCATGGCACAAAAAACGGGGTAACTGCAATAAGCCATTTCATGCCTCGAAGCCCGTGGAAATCCTGGTGCGATGTCCTGGCTAACGAGCCTCGTACTGAGCACGGTTTATGGCTCCCCGCGACCTGTTGAATAATGCATTTAAATATATTAAGCTGAATATGACGCTTATGACCACTTCATACATACATCTTAATAATTTATATAAACTTTTATAATATCGGCACGATGAACTGTCTAAATCGCCGGTTATTCATGCAGATTTACCGAACTTCGAAAGAAACGGCGTCACGGTCGGGATAAATAATACCTGTTGAGCAAGATCCGGCCACCCCTTTGCCTATAGAGTGGCAACACAATCCGAAACCTACTTTATTCGACGCTGGTAACTCCGCTGGTACGTGCTAACCGCTGATTGGTTGAAAGACGATCATGAAAGGGGAGAAGTCAGATGGCTTTGAGCGAGTGGCAGCGAGGGACTAAGGTCGACGGGTTTTTTAACAAGCCCTTTGTTATAAATAAATTTGTACTTTTTTGTAATAACTTTAATAATAATAAGCGGCGGTTCAAATACCGTCAACAATACCTATTTACCGAAAACGTTATTTCGGTTCCAACGACGAGATACATAACACCTCTGGTCAAATCGGCGTCAAACAAGTACGTGTGAAAAATAAATAGACAATTTTACTACCACAGACACATTTGATCGTGTAAGACCCTAATAAATGTTGCATACATGTAATCGGAACGGATTAATTTCGATAGACTGCAACGCGGTAAGACCGGTCAGTAAAATTTGATGAATTACTGCGTACATTTTTGCGGCGTGATAAAAGAAGTAAGTCACTGTTGTTGAAGAACGGGCTATATTGATATAAAAAGCATTGCTGATCAAACTGCAGGAAAATCTACAAGTCCTATTCCAAATACACAAGTTCCGAAGTGTTGGCCTTCAAATATTGCGCCCGTAACGCCCGTAGACGTTGAAAGAACTTTTTCGATATACAAAACTATTTACCGTGACAATGATGAAAAAATAAATTCAAATTTTTCTCTTTCGATGAAAAGCTATTAAATATGTATGTGAAAAATTCAACAAAATATATTAGTGGCAGTTAACATTTATTCACTCCAACATGTAATATCGAATGTCAGTGTAAAGCAAATTTGAGGTACGATCAACGCGCGACCGACCTAACGCAAAATTGCGATTCCGGCATATTGTCTTTCTATTTTGAAACATGTACCTAAGAGTATACATTTTGTAATTTTATTTTACTTTTTTTATTTTGTTTTATATTTTAAGAAAATTAACTGAAATAAAAAATGTTTAAAGCTATTTGAAAGTGCGAATTCTTTAAGTTTAACGGCAATTTTTTGGCGCCAAGAACACCTTTTAGAGCAATTTTGTGGTTGCCCTACCCATTACCCATATTCGCCCGCTTTATCGCCATATGGCTTCTTCCTATACCGACACTTCAAAAATAAAATGCATGGCGAGCGGTTTTCATCGCCTGAAGGGGCCGTTGAAGCATTTAAATCACTTGTTTTGGGGGTACTCTCGTCAAATGTTTTTGAAACGAAACCGAGCAGTTTGAAATCGAACTGTCAACTGAATTATAGGTAAAAAACGTAAAATTTTATTAACAAGACAATCGTAGAACGCTACCAATACAGGAAGTACGTTATTCCACGAACTTTTACAGTGACTCTCGTATGTATAGAAAAACTTCAAAGAAAAATTTGTGAAATACAAATCTTTCATAGTACTCAATGAGAGTAATTTATGCCGGATACGCAATTTGGTGTTCGGTCGGTCGCGCTTTTGACAGGTGTGTTGAAATGTATGGAGTAAATCGCAATGTGACCTTAAGCGTTTGATTGTAAAATGTTTGTAAATATCGCATGTTCTTTTGTCTCAATATAAGGTGCTAAATGCAATAGGGCCATGGCACAAAAAACGGGGTAACTGCAATAAGCCATTTAATGCCTCGAAGCCCGTGGAAATCCTGGTGCGATGTCCTGGTTAACGAGCCTCGTACTGAGCACGGTTTATGGCTCCCCGCGACCTGTTGAATAATGCATTTAAATATATTAAGCTGAATATGACGCTTATGACCACTTCATACATACATCTTAATAATTTATATAAACTTTTATAATATCGGCACGATGAACTGTCTAAATCGCCGCAGATTTACCGAACTTCGAAAGAAACGGCGTCACCGTCGGGATAAATAATACCTGTTGAGCAAGATCCGGCCACCCCTTTGCCTATAGAGTGGCAACACAATCCGAAACCTACTTTATTCGACTCTGGTAACTCCGCTGGTACGTGCTAACCGCTGATTGGTTGAAAGACGATCATGAAAGGGGAGAAGTCAGATGGCTTTGAGCGAGTGGCAGCGAGGGACTAAGGTCGACGCGTTTTTTAACAAGCCCTTTGTTATAAATAAATTTGTACTTTTTTGTAATAACTTTAATAATAATAAACGGCGGTTCAAATACCGTCAACAATACCTATTTACCGAAAACGTTATTTCGGTTCCAACGACGAGATACATAACACCTCTGTTCATTCAGAGTGGTGATTATTTCATCACCTATTTATTAGAGCTCTCGATTTTCTTTGAAGATTTTCGATCAGCTCGGAGAAATTTTGTTCAAATGCTTTTTTTTTTTTTGTGTATTACCCGTTGGTTTGTTGGAACAATTCAAACTTTCGAGTATTTTGAAGTTTTTATTTTAAGTTTTTGATTATTTTATCAGCTTTTGGTTAAAATTGTTAGAAAGCAAAATAGATACATCCAAGGAACATACTTAAAAAAACACATGTTTGAGACTAACGGTATTTTCATCGCGTTACATTAATACTGTACAAAAACTTGCAAACGGGCTTAAAAAAAACATGGAGCTACTCAAATTGCTCGAGTCTTGGTTAGCTAAAGCTTTACTATGTATATATATTTGAATGTTCCAACACTTACCATGAATATCATGTGGGTTATCTAGTGGTTTCGAGCCACCCCATATGACAGCAAATGTTGCGGTTAAATTAGGGGCTCGCGAAGTATATTGAAACTCCATATTGTCACAATATATAGTATCTCCCAAAAGTTGTGCGTTCAAGCTGGTGACTCGTCCTTCAATATTAAATTGACATACGAAACGCGTTTGCACTATGAATTGTCCGATTATGTGAACTTTTACTTTGATTGACTTACTAGTTCCAGCCGCCACGAGCATTTCGCTACCTTCCCCTGTTGCATTAATGGTTGGACAAAATCCAGGTCCGGAACGATAACTGGGACCGATGCGGCTTACGCCTGTAACAAGAATATCATTTCGACAATTTTCTGCGGTGTCATGTGTACAACGGTGAGCTTCAACACACCAATCACAAGGAAATTCAGAAGAAACACATCGCGTGCAGGATGAATGTGTACTACAGTCGAAAAATGTGAAATCGGTCGAAACTAAATCAGGCCCATCCTTGGTTCGAACCGATAACTTTGCTGTAAAATGATGTTTACCCTGTTCTATTTGAGGTAACATATCCGTACGAGGAGTTGTGCAATTGACGCCATTTCTTTTCTTTGTTGCGTTCGTAAAAAGTGCTTTCTCTTCAGTAGTAAACGCACAAACAAGATTTTCCTTCAATTGTGGTAAATGGTCGATTATAAGCTCTAAAGTTCTTGCGGTAGTGCGTTGGAGTTGATGTGGAACAACACTTGTTATAGTCGTACATTTTCCCGTTTTATAACTAACCCAGTATAAAGGGTCGTTAGCATCATCCTGACAGCTAGAGCGAGGGCTACATTTATTTTCTAGAGAACACCAGCCGCAATAAGGATCCCGTGCTCCCAAACACCCAACACATGTAGTGTAATCTGAGCAATCGTACACCTTTACTTTTGCTATTTCATTTCGGGACATAACATATATGTATAGATTACGGTTATCAAAATGCATGTCTGGATTAATCGCGGAGCCAACTTTAATTGGTATGTTGGCGTATTCGTTTGCATTATCTGCTGATTCAACGACTACTTTTTTTAGATATCCGTTCTGTGTACCGATGAAAACAACTGTGTAACCACTCGTACTTGTTGCAGCAACAGCGGTCAATCTAGTATTAAACATTGCGACCGGTACAACAGCGACTGGTTGTTCTCCTCCTAACGGTGAATTTACATCAAGACCGCAAAAATCCTCGCCTATAGTTTGCAATTTCTGTTAGCAAAAAAGACGAATATGTACGATAAATAAAAATATTTCTAACTATATAAACTTATAACATAAAGTTCTTTAGGACTTTCTTTTTCGTTGGTTGCTTTTCCGACAGGGTAGGATTGCGATGTATTGTGGAACGAATTTCCGTCATCCCTTGTCAAGTTTGATTTGGTTATAAACCGGTTTCGGCTATATGTCATCTTCAGTATCTTGTTTATAACCAACTTGACAAGGGATGACGGAAATTTGTTCTACAATTCTTTAGGACAATTAGAGTGTAATCCATTTATTTCTGATTAGTTAATTATACATAGAAACTTAAGTAAACTTTTGCACGACTACACTACAGACAAAATTCCAACCTTTGACACAGAAATCAGAGTATACTCTTCATGGGCAGCCAAACGCACAATGGGAACGTTTCATACAAAAAATGGCTATAAATAGTAAATGGAAAAATGGAGTGTTCACATTTGGAAAATAAGCTTCTTTTGTTAATATTAGTACATAGTGTAAAAATGAACTGGATCTGATGACAATATCTCCCACCCCCATATAACGGGTGTCGCGAAAAACCTTTAAATTGCAACTATTTTCGGAACTAATTTAGTTGGAATGCTCAAATTCAGTATGCAAGCTTCTTTGATGAATATTAGTACATGGTGTAAAAATTAACTTAATCTGATGACAATAACTCCCACCCCCCTTATAACGGGAATCGCGAGAATCCATTAAATTGCAATTATTTTCGAAACTAATTAAGTTGGAATGCTCAAATTCAGTACGCAAGCTTCTTTTGTGAATATTAGTAAATGATGTAAAAATGAACTTAATCGGATGACTATTGTAATCCCTTGTAAATAAAAACGAAAGAGGTTTCGGTGTGTTTTGTTCAACCACAGAATTTTCGTTCCTTATTTATACGCAAAATTTCTTATGTATTACTTATATTATTTAATACATATTTATTCTAATTCTGACTTACTATGTAGATATGTATGGACGGCTGGTACAGTGAAATAACGCCCGTGGAAGCAACGCCCGCGGGTGTTATTTCCAAAAAAGGAATTAACGCCCGCGGGCGTTATTTCCGTTTTGAAAAAGAAATAATCCCCGTGGGCGTTATTTCCTTTTGGGCATGGACTTTATTTCTCTTTCGGAAGGGCAATTAGCCCGCAGACGGTTTTTTTTAAATATGATGTATTAGTGAAAAAAGCGGCGCAGGCGAAAAATTGGAATAAAAAATCGCGCGATTTTTATTTCCCATTTTGCGATTCTTTCAATTTTTTTAAATCCCCTTCTAGGCATTCAAATACTCATTCAAAATAAGCAAAGCTTCATTAAATTTCTATAATCATTTATTAGTAACAATTTTCAAGGTCTGTATGGATGCATGTAGATGTTTTTCTTTTTTTTTTTCTTTTTTACGAGGAGGAAGCATCGAAATCCTTTATCCCATCAGTGTGGGACTCTAACCGCACTAAACCCCCTACTATCATCGTACCGAAGCCCCCGGTACTACCGTCAAGCTACTGTCGGGAGGTGGGTTGAGCACCAGGCTCGAAGTCCGTAATATCACGTTATTGCCCTCAGTCAGCCTTAAAAGGCTTCACCCATTTATTTTCATAAAAGTGGTCAGTATTCGGTGGTCTGCGGAGGCCAAAGTTCCGCACCGCGCGCGATGACGGATGCAGAAGGACTAGATCCTGTACGTATCCATTCCACTCGAAGTGCTCAATGTTGGGTGGCCTGCGGAGGCTAAAGTTCCACACCACGCGCAATGACGGATGCAGGAGGACTAGCTCCTGTACGTACTATACGTAACGGATGCAGGAAACCGAGCTCCTGTACGTATCCGTTCCACTCGAAGTGCTCGATGTTAGGTGGTCTGCGGAGGTCAAAGCTCCATACCACGCGCGATGACGGATGCAGTAGGACTAGCTTCTGTACGTATCCGTTCCAATCGAAGTGCTCAATGTTAGGTGGTCTACGGAGGCCAAAGCTCCATACCACGCGCAATGACGGATGCAGGAGGCCGAGCTCCTGTACGTATCTGTTCCTATCGAAGTGCTCGATGTTAAGTGGTCTGCGGAGGCCAAAGTTCCATACCACGCGCGATGGCGGATGCAGGAGGCCGAGCTCCTGTACGTATCCGTTCCAATCGAAGTTCTCAATGTTAGGTGGTCTACGGAGGCACTACACGCGATGACGGATGCAGGAGGACTAGCTCTTGTACGTATCCGTTCCACTCGAGGTGGCCATTGCTAGACGTACCGACATCGTTCTGTGCAATAATTGCAGCCTCTTTTGCTAGTATGTCTATAGGCTATAGACTGGCACTTACTAGTGCGGCCTTATCCGATACGGTTTTAAATGCACAGCATACTCTCAGCGCGCACAGACTTGATGAAACTGAGATATGACTGATGTTCTATAGCGTGGTGCCACACCGGAGCGCCATAGTTCTGGCTTCTCACGACGCACGCAAGAAGTTGTCGCTGCCGTTGTTTTGAACCCCGTGAGTTCAGCATTATAATGCTGTCACAGTCGCTAATGTCTTTTCGTTTGCGTATTCAATATGATTTTTAAACGAAAGTCTATCTATCATAATCCCTAGGTACTTTATTGCTTGTAGCGTGACGATATCGTGACTACCCCTTCTTATTATACTGTGCTCCACTTTTTTCCTGCTTGATATTAGCACTAACTCTGTCTTCTGCTCCACAAGCTGCAAGCCATTTTTACCTAGCCACCTTTTAACGCAGGATATACTTTCGTTTGTTTTTGCTCGGATATCATCTAGTTGCTTAGCAGTAACAACCAAGGCGATATCATCGACGAAACCGAATATTTTTACGCCTTCCGGAAATCTAAGGCGTAAAACACCATCATACATAATGTTCCACAGCTGTGGACCGAGGACTGAGCCTTGTGGAACGCCACCTGTTACCTTTATTTTCTTAGTGCCGACTGAAGTTTCGTACTCCAGCGTTCGATCTTCGAAGTAGCTTCGTACAAGTCTTCTAATCTAATTTGGTATGCCGATTCGGTCAAGGCCATCCAGAATTTTTGCCCAACTGGCAGTATTGAACGCATTATTTATGTCCAGCGTGACTATAAGACAGTACTCTTTAGTACCCTCCAGCCATCGAGTGCCACTTATATACGGTGACCATAAATTTGTATTAAAAAAACAGAACATTTTTTTTTATTAATAGGAACAAAAAATATTCACAAACATGAATCACATTTCACTAGCTTTTGATTTCAATCAAGTATTAGGTACATAACCAATTAATAAATACATCAAATTACTGATATTTTTCTGAGGCATAAATTTGTTTAAGTACATTTTCCTCATTTTTTAAGTAATTCTTAAATTCCAAGCAATTAAAATCACAGTTACATCTAGTTATTAAAATAGATTTCACAGTCTCAATTTGAATTTTTGATTTTTCATCAGTCCATATATTGTTTAAAATTGAAAATATCATTTCAGTGGGAGCATTTGAACCCGATAAACATAAATTGAATTCTACTATTTTTAAAATATTTTTAAAAGGTATAGCATTTTTTTTAAATGTTGAAATATTTCAACCCATTTCATATCGACTAAATTTCCCCCTTTCACCCATTCCTTCAGTTTGTTTGGAGTCACATAATTCTTAATACATGTCAACACATCAAATAATTCGTTGTCATTAATTTTAGTCTGGGTTATCTTTTCCGAAATATAAATCAAATTTCTTTCATCATGCCAAGATACCATACAAATATTTTGCGATTCAATTTGTGTAATGTAATTATGAAAAAGAGATGCTTGGCAGTGGGTAAACAGAAGCCACATTTCTGATGTTGAATTTGTCTGTAATTTATGCCGAAAATACAAAAACTACTAAACTTACCTCAATGTGAACATGTTTCTGAAACAGCTGATTAATAGTGATTGCTAAGTGATATCGATAGGAACCTACATTTTGATCAGAAAATGGTTGCCGCTGTAAAACCATTTTTGATTTGCATAGTGGATAAAAATAGAACAAACAAGTAAGGAAGCCTAAGTTCGAGTGGAATCGAACATTAGATACTCAGCTGTATGCTTTCATTGTTTGTTTGCGTTTGATGGAAACACGGTGTATTGTATATAAAGCGAGTGCTGCATAAAGTGGGCGTAGCCACGCCCATTTTCAACATTTTTATCAGTCATCTAACTAAGCATATGAACATTATTCTTTGTACAAAATTTCATCCCTTTATGACTTTTAGTTACAAAGATGTCGAGTTACAAATTCCAAAAGGGTGTTCCAGAAATATCTTTGTTAAAAAGTAGGCGTGGTCATAAACCGATTTCAATAAATTTTTGCGTGTCTATTAACACAAGATATAAAAGTGTATAAATCAAGTTTCGTCATAATATCTCAATTATTTGTCGAGTTATAGACTAAGAAATCTTGTATATTCCTTTGTCTAAAAAGCGGCGGTGCCACGCCTATCTTCCAAAATTTTTATATTTTTTGTTTCCGGTCTATTGTGGAACTCATTCCACAAAATTTCTATGAATTATCTCTATATTTGACAAAGATATCGCTTAAAATGTTTTTATTAGGTCACTTTATAATACACATATATAAAAGTGGGCGTGGTCGTCAACCGATTTCTCTAAAATTTTTAACATGTATTACCACTAGTAATAAAAGTGTACACACCAAGTTTCGTCATTATGTATAAATTATTTGTCGAGTTATGGGCTCAGAAATCTCGTATATTCCTGCTTCTAAAAGGAGGCGGTGCCACGCCCATTTTCCAAAATTTTTGTATTTTTGTTTTATGCCCATAGTTGGACACCCTCCATAAAATTTCAATGATATATCTTTATATTTGACAGAGATATCGCTTAAAATGCTTTTATTAGGTCACTTTATAACACCCATATATAAAAGTGGGCGTGGTCGTCAACCGATTTTGGCAATTTTTCGCCTAAGTATATCACGCCTACCAAATTTCATCGATATATCTTCAACGGTTTCTGAGTTATGACTCATAAAACTTTCAATGTTTGCCCTTAATAAGTGGGCGTGGCACCGCCCATTTTCTAAAATTTCACCATATTTCTTCATAAGGGCCTGAGCTCAATACGTGTGTGAAATTTTATCACTCTAGCTCTATTAGTGACTGAGATATAAAATTTCCGATTTTTACTATATAGGGGAGGTGGGCGTGGTCATGGTCCGATTTCGCCCATTTTCAATACCATCCGTTCCTGTCTTGATACCAACTTACATTTCAAATTTCATCAAAATATCTCAATTTTTGCGCGAGTTATCGGGCGCACAGACGGACAGACGGACGGACATGGCTCAATCGATTTCTCTTTTCACCCTGATCATTTTGATATATATAAGTCTATATCTATCTCGATTATTTCATTCTGTTACAATCCACCGTTAGGAAATCAAAACTATAATACTCTGTGTACTAGTACAGCTGAGTATAAAAACAGAACATTAAAAAAAAAAAACAGAACAATTTGTTTGTTTTCAGAGAAAAAAAAACGCAGAACAAGCGCCTGAAAAACAGAACTGTTCTGCTAAAAACAGAACGGATGGTCACCGTACACTTATAGCATCTTCTACTACCCTTTTTACCGCGTTCACTGCGTGAATGGTTGATCTCCCTTTCCTGAAGCCGAATGGGGAAACTAGTTTCCTTTGGATGGGAAAAAAGGGTAGTCACCACTTTCTCCAGGAAAATAGGGCATGTTGGTGTCGATTGCTTGCCATTTTTTAATATCTTGTTGTTGTAGTGCGGCCTTATCCGATACGGTTTTAAATGCACAGCATACTCTCAGCGCGCACAGACTTGATGAAACTGAGATATGACTGATGTTCTATAGCGTGGTGCCACACCGGAGCGCCATAGTTCTGGCTTCTCACGACGCACGCAAGAAGTTGTCGCTGCCGTTGTTTTGAACCTCGTGAGTTCAGCATTATAATGCTGTCACAGTCGCTAATGTCTTTTCGTTTGCGTATTCAATATGATTTTTAAACGAAAGTCTATCTATCATAATCCCTAGCTACTTTATTGCTTGTAGCGTGACGATATCGTGACTACCCCTTCTTATTATACTGTGCTCCACTTTTTTCCTGCTTGATATTAGCACTAACTCTGTCTTCTGCTCCACAAGCTGCAAGCCATTTTTACCTAGCCACCTTTTAACGCAGGATATACTTTCGTTTGTTTTTGCTCGGATATCATCTAGTTGCTTAGCAGTAACAACCAAGGCGATATCATCGGCGAAACCGAATATTTTTACGCCTTCCGGAAATCTAAGGCGTAAAACACCATCATACATAATGTTCCACAGCTGTGGACCGAGGACTGAGCCTTGTGGAACGCCACCTGTTACCTTTATTTTCTTAGTGCCGACTGAAGTTTCGTACTCCAGCGTTCGATCTTCGAAGTAGCTTCGTACAAGTCTTCTAATCTAATTTGGTATGCCGATTCGGTCAAGGCCATCCAGAATTTTTGCCCAACTGGCAGTATTGAACGCATTCTTTATGTCCAGCGTGACTATAAGACAGTACTCTTTAGTACCCTCCAGCCATCGAGTGCCACTTATATACGGTGACCATAAATTTGTATTAAAAAAACAGAACATTTTTTTTTATTAATAGGAACAAAAAATATTCACAAACATGAATCACATTTCACTAGCTTTTGATTTCAATCAAGTATTAGGTACATAACCAATTATAAATATATCAAATTACTGATATTTTTCTGAGGCATAAATTTGTTCAAGTACATTTTCCTCATTTTTTAAGTAATTCTTAAATTCCAAGCAATTAAAATCACAGTTACATCTAGTTATTAAAATAGATTTCACAGTCTCAATTTGAATTTTTGATTTTTCATCAGTCCATATATTGTTTAAAATTGAAAATATCATTTCAGTGGGAGCATTTGAACCCGATAAACATAAATTGAATTCTACTATTTTTAAAATATTTTTAAAAGGTATAGCATTTTTTTTAAATGTTGAAATATTTCAACCCATTTCATATCGACTAAATTTCCCCCTTTCACCCATTCCTTCAGTTTGTTTGGAGTCACATAATTCTTAATACATGTCAACACATCAAATAATTCGTTGTCATTAATTTTAGTCTGGGTTATCTTTTCCGAAATATAAATCAAATTTCTTTCAACATCATGCCAAGATACCATACAAATATTTTGCGATTCAATTTGTGTAATGTAATTATGAAAAAGAGATTCTTGGCAGTGGGTAAACAGAAGCCACATTTCTGATGTTGAATTTGTCTGTAATTTATGCCGAAAATACAAAAACTACTAAACTTACCTCAATGTGAACATGTTTCTGAAACAGCTGATTAATGTAGTGCCGCGTAAACGGTCCCACTTATGTTGATAAGTGCAGCCCTGTGCTCGTGTACTCAAAAGCTTTAACTTTGTAAGCAACGAGTACCATGAGCACAGGGACAGCGAGTACGACTCGGCAAGAAGCCGGGCCGCCATTACAAAATCAATTCTATTTCTATCGTTGGACCGGCCGCGGCATCTTGAAAGTAACGCGCTTGCAAATAAAGTGTAAAATAAGTGTAACTAGAAATAAGAAAAAAAAAACTATTTGAAATAAAGACTAAAAAACTTAAATAAAAATAAAAATAACCAAAGTGAAGTTTTAAATAAAGACTACAAACTAAGCAACATTTATAACTGGTGAGTGCGTGCTGTTTTGGTGCTGGTGCACGGCTGCACCTAAGGAACAAACTTTTTATATGGCGACCGAGCAGAGTGGGCCTGCAAAGGCGGCAAATATGACTAGGCACATGAGGCCACCTTCGCCACTCGGCAAACAAAAATAATGAAAACGAAAAAAATGTTATTATAAATTATAAAAATACGACATGAAGTCGATTTAGTTTAAAAAAAAAAAAAAAATAAATAAATAAAATACAAAAATTCCAAAAAAAAAACAAAATACAAAAATACAAAAAAAATTTCAAAATAAGAAAAACCTACAAAAAAAAATTTAAAATATTAAAAAAATCAAATACACAAAAAAAAACCATTTTATAATCAAAAATGCTATGGAAAGACTCATAAATACAGACGGTAATTTTATATGCATACATACATATACATATATGTATGTATACCAGTATGCAATAGCCGCAAATAGCCGCTAACTACAACAAATAAATAGCCGCTAGCAACGTCAAACAGTTATACATATGGCATTTTGGGCAATGAACGTTTTATTATATCAACTTTAAAAACATCTACAACAAGGTTTTGTAACAATCACTATTGCGGTGAAAAGCAACTTTTTTCGGTAAGCAGCGGAATTTTGAAACAACTTCAGAAAGTTTTGTATAAATTGCGGTGAAAAGCCTATAACGGTTCCGAATAACGGGCCACGGGTGACGCCATCCAACCGCAAAAATTGGCCGTTATTCATATACATATACATTTGCCGCAATATACAAGGCACGATACATACAGAAACTGCAAGAGATGAGCCGAAGCACAAAAGCTGCAATAAGTAACCCATTGGGGTAACCAAACAGATGTACAGCATTGGCAAAACAGGTGTCGACAACAACAGCAAATACGCAGTCACTACATATGTACATATTATATGGGCACATTTTGGCGAACATACAAACATTTATAATACGCAACCACATATTGGCCTGAGCAAAGTTTTTGGCGAAAACGACCGGCAGCAGCACCTAGCAGCGAGTAAGCATTAGATGTATATATGTATAAGTATGCGTATATAGGTATATGTAGATAGGTATGAGATTTTTTTTCATTTTTTGCAATTAAACGGTGCGACCGTAATACATAGAGTTGATACAGTTTCGCGGTAATTGTCAAAACGGTTTGTCGGTATGCATATATGTATGTATGTATATGCATTTAAATACATACAGTCGTGCTGTACTTTGAGCTATATACATACAGTCGAAAAACTTTTCATATACTTACAGTCTTGCTATATTTTGAATTACATATATAAACTTTTAATTTTTTTGCGTAAACGGTGCGTCCGTATGTGTACATGCATATGCATATAAACACATACCATTTAAATAATTTATACATATATAAAAATTCTTTTCTAAGAAAAACGGTGCGTCCGTAAAAACATATACAAAACTTTTTGTTGTGGAACGGTGCGGCCGACACGTTAAATAATGATGCTTTTTTTGTAGTGGAACGGTGCGGCCGACACGGTAAATATTGAAGATTTTTTGCTATAAAACGGTGCGTCCGTTACTTATGTATACCAGTACATAACAATATATTTTTTTT